>JAJJWX010003922.1:0-600000 GCA_023529315.1 Papaver bracteatum | reverse complement strand
TTCTACGAAATGAACTGCTAGAAGTAGAATGAACTATCACGTTCTAAAATATTGTTCATTCTCGGTAGGCCTGTCAATATCTGTCTGATATCCGGAATCCGCTTCCGAGTATTCGAGATCCTATAGGATTTTATCCGTTTTATCGGATATCGAATCGGATATTCTATCGGATATTTCTTCCTTAATATATTGGAATCGGATTAGGCTTCATCCGAACTGTTAATATTCGATATCCGATAGAACAAGGACTTATTTGTGATTTGTCCTAACCATATTAGAGTCGAGTAGAAGAGTAAGGAAAAATATCCGATATTCGATATGAAATGTTTGAGAAATTGAATTTAAATTTCAATTATGAACATGTTTTATAGGGTTTTTAACATTTTTTTATCGGAATCGGATATTATCGGATAAATATCTGATATCCGATAGTTGAGCCTATCGAAATCAATATATGATTTTGATATCCTATAGGATATTATCGGATATCGAATATCCGATATCGCTTAACCTATCGGATACGAATTTCCAAATATCCGACGGATATTCTTCCGTTGACACCCCTAATTCTCGGATATGAACTACTATCACACCGAAAAAATTAAAATTCTGAAACATAGTATAATGGGTACTTGTTGTGTAGATATCGTCGAGACCTTTCCGAATATATAAATTTTATTAATTTTCTACTTATATTTTGAGAGATATTTAATTTTTATAATTATTTTTATTAAGAAGAGAGAGAAATTAGTAGAGAGAAAATAAAGAAGAGAGATAAATTATACTTTAGATATTTTAATATTTTTGAATAAATAAGGACCAAACATAATTCACCTTTTTTGTTGGTGGACCAAACTAACTTGAAACAACCTAAAATATGACAAAATGATTATTTCCCCAATATAAGAATTGAATGGGCCCAAGTCAGATTGAGAATCCTGGGCAAAAGATAAAGAACGATGCTACACATACCGTGAATTCTCCACCGAGAATTCACCGACACTCACAGCCCCGGAGACCCCACTAGAAGAAAAAGAAAGAAAGTGGGTTATTGTTTTTCAGTAGGCCCCACCAATTTTTGTGTCTCGCAGGGATATCACCGTGCAAAAATCACGGTGAATCTAGACTTATATTGAAAGATAAAAGATGCATGTCCAGTATAACTTGCCAACTGGACCATAGGTGGCTGCTTTAATTGCAAAACAAAATATGTTCGTATTGAGCCATGTTACGGTATGAATAAAGAAATGATAAAAGCTAGAAAACCTGAAATCCCAAATTCTTTATGTTGTCAAGAAGAAAACGTTAAGTAACATCCGACGATAAAACCTCCATTTTTCGAAGGAAATTTCAGACTATAAAAACGGACCAAGGTCAAAAAAAGATTCCGGAACAACATTAGAAATTACAATTCCATGTTTGCTTTCATACAGATGAGTGCAACAAAAGACAAAAAAAAAAAATAAACGACGGAAAAGTATGCCCCTTCTATTTTCAGATGCCATGGTTTGAAAATCATAAGATTGGCACATTGCCACAGGACGATGAATCGATGATGACATAGATGTGATATTTGCAAAACCATACATGATCCTGAAAATGTAGTAACTTCAAGATATATAGTGTAGTCGGGTGACTAGGGTCATACACAATGACAAACAATTGGATAAAAATGTCGTCTACCGTATTATCAAAATGCTACATGAAAGTTTAGTCTGAATCCAAAGAAAATATAACGACTAGGTCCTAACTAGAGAGTCGACTATAATTTATAATTTCCGCTCTCCTCAGGTCACTTTTTGTTTTTCCTTTAACAATTTTTTTTTTACTATCACACTAGTCACAGACTCACAATCTTCATGGTAATGGTAGCTTTGTTATCCTTTTAAGCTTGATCAAGGCCCAATAACCCATTAATTTTTTCTCTATCTTTTTACTCGAAATTGACTCTTGGATTACTGGCGAAGGGGTATATATACTGAACAACTCCGAACATACAGTTCAATCTGAAATCGTTAACACAAAAATAACCAAACAGGTAGATTCTTCAGGTAGAAGATGATCATATATACTCTTATGTAATTGAAAATTACACTTTCATGGTCCATAAAATTGGAGAATACATCATTAACATGTAATGTGTTTATTCAACTGTTCAACAAGTGGCAAGGCTTGTATAATTTTTAGGAAAATTTAGAAGGAAAATTTTCTTTTTTTTCTCTAAGAGCAACCACAGTGGGGGAGTATAACCAAATATTTGGTCAAAAAACGAGACACATCGGCACAGACTATCGATTAAAATCCGGACCAAGACCAAATCTCAGACTATATTTGGTCTGGGACCAAGACCAAAACCAAATATAGTCGAGCGAACATATAGTTAACACCCCACACCGAGCGAACGTATAGTTAACGCCCCACAACAGGCGTACATAAAGTTAATGCCCCACACCAGGCGTTAATAAAGTCTCCGACCCATTTATTTATTTTTTCTTTAGTGTGGGGCGTTAACTATACCTCCGCCCCATATTTTTTTTGTTTTTTGTTTATTACATGAACATGATCTCGTCCCCATCGGGTGAACTTATAATGTACGCTCCACCAAATTTAGTCTTCTACCGTAACGTCTCACTACGGACTAAACTCAAATTTGGTCTTTATTTTTGGTCTTTGATCTTTAGTTATACTCGCACCACTGCAGTTGCTCTAAAGAATATCTATAGAATATAAAAGAAAAACATTAAGACTTTGAGTATGATCACATTTTGATCATTAAATACGTGCGTGTGTATAATCATGGCTTGATTAGGATATACCTAATGAGACAAAATAGGGTCATTTTGAAGTAAAATAAGTCACCCCTTAACCATATATATTTTCAAGATGGCTAAATTGCCCTCGTTTAATTAACACTAAAATTTTGAGTAGATTAATTAATTAAGTTTAAATTGATTGAATAGATTAAACTTATGAATTTAAGTTATGAAATTTTGTTTTTGATTGAACTTTTGTGGGATGATTTTTGATGATTTTTTTTTTTTGAGAATATCTCTTGCAACGAAAATGAAGCACACAACCGAAACACTTTTAAAAAGGGGATTACAAATCTGTTGAATGAAATCATACTCAAAATCAAAAAAGAAATCAACATATTCAGTTTTAAAAGTATGAAAAGTCGGCAAGGTCGACTAATGAAGATCATGCCGACCATTGGAGGCCGGCAAGGTCGACGAATGAAGAAAGTGCCGACTTAAAATGGCCAGTAAGGTATACGAATAAAGAAGATGCCGGATTTATTATTTTTTAGACACACCGGAGACTATTATAAATGCGTAGGTAGTCGACATGGTATTTGGTCACCAGCGTGCCGGCTATCATATTGTCGGCGTGATCGTAATTTATAACCACACCGGCCTTATGATGATTTTAGGCATCATGATAAGGTATTTTCTGCAACACATAGCCGTCAGGGTCGATAACATAATACCCTGCCGGTTTTATAACAACCGGCTAGGTATTAATCTGATTACCTTGCCGACCAACACACAGTCAGTAAGGTCCTATACAAGAAAGATGTCGACGGTTAACTCAGGAAATTAAGGTTTCTGTGACCTAAAGTAGGCATGGTATAAGTCTAATACAATGTCGACTAGATGTAAGTCAGCAGGGTTGGTTATTATACTATGCCGACTAGATGTAAGTCAGCAGGGTTGGTTATTATACTATGCCGACCTTGGTTATTGTCTAACAATCGCCATGGATGTTATGAAAAGTCGGCAGGTTATTCATCCTGAGACCATGCCGACTCTTTCAAAATATCAATAGTCGGCGTGGTTTTAAATTATCAACCTTTCCGACTAAAAACACATAAATCATAATTTTTGATTTCTAACCTAATATATCAATCATACAACACATCAAAATAATGGGTTTGAGTTTAGAAATCACTTACAGTCTTCTTTCGCCGGTGGATTGTTCTTCTCAACATTCTCCGTGATTGCATTCTCGGGTTTACTCATTCCAACTTTTTCCTTACCTTTTCCCTCTGATTTGGATCTTATCATGTTACCTATTGAATCTCTCTTGCTACTGGATCGAACAATTTTTTGTAGAATATCAAAATTGAAAATTTTGGGGTATTTTGGTTGATGGAATAAGATGAAGGAAAGAGAAGAGGAGAGGGATTAGAGAAGATAGATTAGAAGAAAATTAAACGGTTTTTAGTTTTTAAGTTTAAGGTTTAATTTTAGGTTAATTAGTGCAGGGGTACTAAAGTAACTTCATCCTGTTTTGGCCTCCCCTTAATAAGGGTACATGTCCATTTAAATTTGGGTATACCCCAATTAATCTGTGTATACCCAATCTCGCCAGGTATATAATGTAAAGATCTTGTTTGCTTTCCAGACAAAACTCAAAAGTTAGTTCATATAACATTCCTATATATTTCCATCAAACCAATTTACAAGGCATTAAACCATTCATCCACTCATAATGTCTTGATAACATTAGTGAATTGAAAACTAAGATGAACATTTTTGAAATAGGGTAAAGGAAAAAAATATAAAAAAAGAAATAAATTTCTCTACTCTAAATCCTACACTAGTGATTAAAACGAACACTTTCGAAATTACGAAAACGAAAAAAGTAGATAAAAATAATTAGGAGAGATGGAGGTTGATATGGTCAATTATCCTCCCGAACGACAAGGTAATTGATAATAAACTATAAATGTCCCTATTAGTGTAGTCTTTGTAGTTTACTCCAATATCTCTTCAGAAATTGTGTTATCATCCCATCCTATCAAAATGCACTTCCAGATTTTGTAGACTCTCATTTTAGTCCGAACATGAGTTTTCATACAATTCTCAGAGTTATTTCACCATTCGGCATAGCATTTAAACCTCCCGTCAATCTGCAACTGAAAATCACTCGCATTTCATGATAATCATTCATTAGTGAGTATTTCTCGTGGTCTTCCAGACTTCAACCACCCTAGAGCTAGACCCATGAGAAATGCCCATTGTTCAATATAATGGTCTATTTTTGAAGTTTTATGGTCAAGCCCAACCCCAAAATTTAAGATGGAGGACCACCGCCTAATGATTGGGATCGTAGAAGCCAGAGCATTTCCATCGCCATGGTCCAACTGAAAGGTTTTTCTCTTTCCTGCTACAGTAAAAACGACATCTAAGATGGAGGACCACGGCCTAATGATTTTGGTCTTTTTAAATGGACAATTCCTGGGTGAAAAAGACATCTAGATTTTAATCTTGGTCCATCCTACCCATTTTCAAATATTTTTTCTTATTTTTAATTTATATCAGGATGCATCCAGTTTCATCTTCGCTATTTTTTAAGTTTAAGCCAGGATGAATCCAGTTTCATCTTTGCTATTTTCTTGTGTCAATTTCACCCATAATTTTTTTTACTCGTCCATTAGAACCATATTTAAAAAATATTTGGACAAATAACCCATTTTCCATAATTCAGGCTACATAAGATTTTTAAGGTTTTAAGAGAAAAAATATCTCCAACGAGAATGTTGAAATAAAGTAGATGATGGTTATTTAAACATCCTTTAAGTGATCCTATGGTTTTAGAGGTTCTATTAGAGGATGTAGACATCCTAATCAACATAATCTAAGGTTAGGATTTAACATTTGGTTTTTATAATCAATGGTTCCAAATATTCTCAACCAATATATTTTAAACACCTGCACAACTAAATAAGCTGAGGAGTTTTAGGGTTGGAGAAGAAAATTTTTTCACCTCCTTAAATCAAGGAAATATTAATTCACATCTTTAAAATAAGGATTACACATAGGATCCACACCACATTAACATTGGAAATGCTCTTAATTCCAGTCTGGTCCTCAATTTACTGCATCAAGTTGAACGGCGAATGACGAAAGCATGATTAGAAAACAGAAGCAGGAAAGGGCAGAGAAATATCCATTGTAATACATGCATATTTTTTTCCTTCTTCTTAAGCATATATGCATTTTGTGCCTGTTGATTCAGGCAATGGAGTTTGTACTAATTCATGATCAGTCTCCATTTCTGTATACAAACCAAATTCTGAGAGAAAAATAAACAGAACTCTGACTTAGGGTAGTTTATATAGTTTGGAGAAATATGTGAACATAGATTAAGGTGTACTGGAGTTAGGATAATTGTTGGAAATAGATCTTTAAGAGTAGACTTTATTGCTTTTTTTTTAACGTTGTAGGAGTGGAAGAATAAATGAAGGCAAGAGCTAGTAGCATGGTGAACTGGATATCTCGACCCGAAGGAAAATGTTCATAGAGAGAACGAGTAGCATGGAGAACTCTATAATTTAGTGTCAACTGCTCAGTAGCCATGTTACTCTTATTCGCTGACGATCCTTTCATGCCTATACTATAGACTAGTCAATGTTATGAGCCCACGACTCATGTAGCAATGTCCTCAACTTATTGCAAAATGACCAAGAATGAAAAATCACGTTTTCTTCCTCGCTCTTTAATTGCAGGGTGCCTCGAGCATTTTCGGAACGTAGAAAAATCGTAATAATCAAGATTACCCTTAGGCTCTATCATTTCAGAAAATTAGTGCAACAACTTTTTCAAACACATGAACTAACTATACTACATGACTTCGCCTTATTTAAGAATTTTCTCCAAAACCTCACAATTTGCTTTGCAAAACAATTACAAAATCACATCTTCCGAAAAATTATGCCCACTTGAGCACTATAAGAGCTAGCACTATGGTTTGCATCATCCCTTCCCTATCCCTCAATGTAGAAAATCTGATATCAAAGACTTAATGAAAAGAGCACAAAACAAAACTCAAAAAAACTTCTCTTAATTGATGTATTTCGACTCATGGCTCAACAACCAATTTATATGAGTAATAAACTTGACTCTCAAGTAAAACGACTTTCCTAACATAATAAAACTCTAACAAAGAAACTTCTAGACAATTCTCACGTAAACAAACTCTTAAAACTAGTAATACTTGCAACCCAAGTAAACTTCCATAAACTGTACCGTGCGTCAACAACACTTGTTGATCCATCCACTTCATATCAACTGTACCAGTTGACTCGACCATATTGGATCAACTCTCATAGTTGATCCATATTGCTTTCTTCATATTGTATCAACAACACATGTTGATCCACTTCTAACTTCTTCATGGTATCTTGGTTTATTCTTCAACATCCTCCCTTAAACCAAGATACTCTTTACTGATCATTCCCAATTTTCCATGCAAGTAAATGAAAGTGTTAGACTTCAAAGACTTGGTGAAAATGTCATCCACTAGTTCTTTACTTTCAACAAACTCCACAGCAACCTCCTTGTTACTGACTAGCTCTCTGATGTAATGATACTTAATATCAATGTGTTTGCTTCTCCCATGAAACACAGGGTTCTTAGTTAGTGATATTGTCGACTTATTATCACAAACTATTGTTGTAGGTGTCTTCTGTTCTTGAAACAAAGACTTCAGCATCATTGTTAACCATACATCTTGTGTAGCAAAATTTTTAGCAGCTATATATTTATCTTATGTTGTAGACAATGCAACAACTTGTTTCTTCTTAGATGACCAAGAGAAAAATCTAGTTCCCAACTGAAATCCATAACCTGATGTACTCTTTCTTCCTTCTGTATCTCCAACCCAATCACTGTCTGTAAAACCAACTAACTTTGGATCTTCTGAAACATTGTAAAGAGTTCCCAAGCTAGTTGTACCTCTAACATATCTCAGAATACGTTTTGCATCTTGTAAATGTGATTGTCTAGGAGCTTCCATGAACCTACTAACCAAACCAACTGCATACATGATGTCAGGTCTTGTAGCAGTCAAATATCTTAAACATCCAACAAGACCTTTAAAATCTGTTGAATTCACAAGCTCTCCTGATCCATCTTTTGTCAACTTCAATCTTTCTTCTACTGGTGTTAAGATTGGATTACAATTATCCATCTTGAAACGCTTCAAAATTCCTTCTGCATACCTTTGTTGATTAATAAAAATTCCTCTTTCAGTTTGCTGCACTTCAATACCAAGAAAATATGACATCAAACCAAGATCTGTCATCTCAAACTCCTTCACCATATCCTCCCTGAATTCATTGATCATCTCAGTACTATTTTCATTAAATATGAGATCATCCAGATACAGACACACTATGATATGATTGCCAACACCATCATCTTTCAAATACAAAGTATGCTCATGTGGACATCTTGTAAAACCTTTCTTGAGAAAATAAGAATCTATTCTTGTATACCATGCTCTTGGTGCTTTTTTCAAACCATACAAAGCTTTGTTTAGCTTGTATATTTCATTCTCATTCCCCTCCATAATGTAGCCATCTGGTTGCTCTACATAAACTTCTTCTTCCAAAACTCCATTCAAGAATGCTGACTTCACATCCATCTGAAAAATATTCCAATGCTTCTGTGCAGCTAAAGAAATTATCATTCTTACTATGTCAAGTCTTGCAACTGGTGCAAAGACTTTTGAGTAATCTACTCCTCTTTTTTGTTTATATCCATTAGTAACTAACCTTTCTTTCTTTCTCTCTATTTATCCATTTGCCTTATATTTTGTTTTACTTCATTCATAAGATTATACTTCATTAGTAACACAACATGTTTTTCGCCTTCTGCTCTTCTGCTTCTTCTTCTTGTTGACTTTCAGCAATATTAGCTTTGAAATTTGCTTTGTAGTTATTGGCAACAATCCTTCTTGGTTTTGAATACTTAGTAGCAATATGTCCAATATCTCCACAATTATAACATTGTATTTTTGATTTATCATATGGCTTCCTGTAGTTTCCATTATTTGATCTTCCTCCATTATTGTATCCTGCTTGAGAACCTCCAACATTAGATTTTCCTTGATTACTTCTCCAACTAACTTGACTCTGAAGTGCTTTTTCAACTTGTTTTGCAGCTGTTGTTTTCTCCAACAATCTTTGTTCATAAGATTGTAATGAACCTAACAACTCATTAAGAGTCATGGTTGCAACTGTGTTGCATTCTTCTATAGCAGTAACCTTGGATTCAAATTTCTCAGGAAAGCTTCTTAAAATCTTCTCTACAACAGTTGAATATTCTATAGTATCACCATTGGCGTTCATCTCATTGACAATGTTCAGTGTTTTTGAGAAAGACTCTGAAATTATTTCAGTTGTCTCCATCTGTAGTAGTTCATATTTTCTTTTCAAGGTTTGTAGTCTAACCTTCTTAACTTTGTCAGAACCTATGTAGTAGATTATCAATACATCCCAAGCTTCTTTAGCTTTCTTAATATAAATAACTTTATCCATGGGAGATTCATGAATACCCTGATAAAGAATATATGTAGATTTAGAATTCTTCTTTCTGTTATCAGTTAACAGAGTTAGCGCAACTCCTTCAGGTACTGTTCCTTCTGCTGGTTCAGCATAACCATCTTTCACAATATCCCATACTTCTTGATATATGAAAATATTCTCCATCGGTAACCTCCAATGTTCAAAGTTCTTTCCTTCAAACACTGGCACCTTGATCGAACTTAAACTCGTCATCTTCTTCAACTTAACTTCTCATACCCACAGCCCTAGAATCTGATACCAGTGCTCTGATACCAGATGTAGAAAATATGATATCAAAGACTTAATGAAAAGAGCACAAAAAAAAACTCAAACAAACTTCTCTTAATTGATGTATTTCGACTCATGGCTCAACAACCTATTTATATAAGTAATAAACTTGACTCTCAAGTAAAACGACTTTCCTAACATAATAAAACTCTAACAAAGAAAATTCTAGACAATTCTCACATAAAAAAGCTCTCCAAACTAGTAATACTTGCAACCCAAGTAAAATTCCATAAGCCGTACCGTGCGTCAACAACACTTGTTGATCCATCCACTTCATATCAACTGTACTAGTTGACTCGAACATATTGGATCAACTCTCATAGTTGATCCATGCTGCTTTCTTCATATTGTATCAACAACACATGTTGATCCACTTCTAACTTCTTCATAGTATCTTGGTTTATTCTTCAACACTCAATATCCCTCAAAACCCAAAAAAAGCAAGTGCTATAGTCTCCCATATCCCTACACGAGTAGGGATATACACCTCCATCCCTACAAGGCTGATCAGATCTGATCACTTGTGTAGGGAAGGGAAATCACACGGGTACTCAATACCCATATTATTTTACGCTTTACGCGTACTGAGTATGCGTAAAGCCGTTTATACAGTTACTCAGTACGTGTAGCATTTTGCACGGGTATTGAGTACCCATTTCGTAAATAATATTTGTTTGACCTTTTTTTGTTAACACCTCTCTCACAACCGATCCTAACCATCCATCACTAATAACGGCTTTATTTTATACACCGTCGGATCCCAACAACCATTTTTTCAAAATCCCCTATAAATACCACTTTAATTATCTACTCAAACCACACCAAATAAATTGGTTTCTTATATTCTCCCTCTTACATCAATTGATTTCTTCTTTCTCTTCATCTTACTATACGTTTTTGGTATTTAGATTTAGAATTATTCTACCACTTATTTATTTTTTTTTATCTTAGTTTCATTCAAAATGGTACTTAATTTTGTCACACAGGAAGATGTTGATCTTACTACTTCTTTTATTTATGTGAGTATGGACGAAATTGTGGGTGCGGCGCAAAAAACCGCTCTGTTTTGGATAGGTATTCATGAATTTTTTGTAGAACGTAATGGCAATCCATATGGAAGAGATTGGGATGCTTTAAAAAGAAAGATGAGACATATTAAAAAAGATTTCAAAGAATTCGTGTCCATTCTTAAACGCTATATATCGGATAGTAGCACCCATACGAGTGTAATCATCAATACTGTCAGCTAGCGTACTTTTGTATAAACATTTCATCACGACAACTAATTTCATATGCGGAGAATGCCCCATAATACCAGTTGCATCCAGACATTGATGCCATTCAGGATCTACTTCAAGCAATTTTCCTAACAATAAGTCTTCCCTCATGCCTAGACATTGTTTGAATTGTCTAGAGGTATAACCGGTTCCAGGCGTAAAATAATCATTCATCATTTTGGCATCATTCCACACTCGATCACGCTTTATTACACTACGTGTCTGTACCTCCTTTGGTACAGGTTGTCTAATAATACGCAACCGTTCATCCAAACATAGTTGTGCAAACATAAGCAAAGCTTTTTCTTCTTCATCACTATCACTAGAAGAATCAAAATAGATTCCATGTTTGAATCTCACATAAGAACACATTAGACTCATTGTGCACCTAGCAAACAAAAAACACAGTATGAATTTGTGTATAACATACATAAATACAAGTCTATCAAGGTTCTACATTGATATGCAATTAGATGAAACATTTCATCTCCCTTATAAAGCATAGTTTGGACAACTTAGGCAATTTAAAGAGTGGTCCATATTTCTCCTGGGGAAAGCTAAATCTACGACTGTAAGATGATGAGTTTAATTAAATGTCAATAATAAATGTTCTATTAGTATTTCATAATAAATGTTTGTTTAATTAATCAAATAAATATGCTTTCATTAATACAGTAGATAATCAATTTATCTTATATTAAATCAATAGACATTAATGGTGGTTGTGATGGTAGGTGGGGGTGGGGATAATGGTGGTGGGTGTTGGTGAGAATGGTGGTGGTGGTGGAAGTAGTGGTAGTGGGAGGAGAAAGATTCCTAAAGGAATATAAATTACTTAGTTAACCTTGGTTTATTTTTTTATTTGATATTACTTTTTTTTTTTAAATTTAAAATAATACTTTCGTTAATACAATACATAATAAATTTATTTAAATTGATTCAGTGGACATTAATATTGGTTGTGATGGTGGGTGGGGGTGGTGGATCAATGGTGGGGATAATGGCGGTGGGTGTCGGATGTGAGAATGGTGGAGTGATGACGTTAATGGTGGTGGTGCTGGAAGAAGTAGTGGTAGGAAAAGCTAAATCTACGGCTGTGAAATGATCAGTTTAATTAAATTTCAATAATAAATATTCTATTAGTATTTCACAATAAATGTTTGTTTAATTAATCAAATAAATATGCTTTCATTAATACAATACATAATAAATTTATATTATATTAAAACAGTAGACATTAATGGTGGTTGTGATGGTGAGTAGGGTTGGGGGATCAACGGTGCGAATAATGGTGGTGGATGTTGGTGGGAATGGTGGAGTGATGACGTTAATGGCGGAAGAAGTAGTGGTAGTGGGATGAGAAAGGTGTCCTAAGATAGATAAATTACTTAGTTATCCTTGGTTTATTTTTTTTATTTGATATTACTTCTTTTGCAAAAAAAATATTAAAATAATACTTTTGTTAATACAATATATAATAAATTTATATTATATTGAATCAGTGGACATTAATATTGGTTGTGATGGTGGGAGGGGGTGGTGGATCAGCGGTGGGGATAATGGCGATGGGTGTTGAATGTGAGAATGATGGAGTGATGACGTTAATGTTGGTGGTGGTGGAAGAAGTAGTGGTAGTGGGATGAGAAATGTGTCCTACGGTAGATAAATTACCAAGTTACCTTGGTTTATTTTTTTATTTGGTATTAGTTTTTTTTTAATTCTTTTATTTATTTTTTAAATATATAATTATACTTTCATTAATATAGTACGTGATAAATTTATATTATATTGAATCAGTGGACATTAATATTGGTTTTGATGGAGGACGGGGGTGGGGGATCAGCGGTGGAAACAATGGTGGTGGGTGTTGGACGTGAGAATAGTGGAGTGATGACGTTAATGGTGATGGTGCTGGAAGAAGTAGTGGTGGTGGGATGAGAAATGGTGTCCTAAGGTATTTAAATTTCTTAGTTACCCTTGGTTATTTATTTATTTTGATGTTAGTTCTTAAATTTATTTTTCTTTTATTTTTTAAATTTTTAAGTTCAAATAAATATTATGGGCCAGATATTTGTTGGGTCGGGACATGAAAGAAAATGAACGGTTGAGGACTATAAGGAAACCAAGCTCATTTTGAAAGTTAGATACCAAACAAATATAAAGCGCGGTTATAATTGAAAAAATTATCTTGCATAAAAAGATGCCTCAGAAGGCTTTATTAGAAAACAAAAGAACAAACGTTTACACTAAGTTGATTGGTAGTCGAGCGACAAGCTGGGCCCCAACCCTTTTTGACATCTAAAAAATTATTTACATGTAAACTCTAAATAATGTTTTATTCTGCATCCATACAAAAAAAAATTGTTTTTGCGTATTAATCTAAATTTTGCATCTGGACAAGTTAGGAAAGATAAAGAGCGGCTGAGATTTGTTTAGGGAAAATATATATCAATGGTTGTGATTGTTTACATCATTATTGTATCATTAATTTCACATAATAGATATTTTACTAATCTCTCATTATAAATGAAATATATTTTCATTAAATAAATAATAAATTTGTTAATAATCATTAAAGGTGATCGGGGTGGTCTATGTGAGTGGTGGTGCATAGAGCTGGTGACGATATTGTTAGTGGTGGAAAAGGTAGTGGTGATGAGTGGTTCCGGTGATGGTAGTGCATGTGCTCAGTGTGTTAATGACAATAATGTTTATTCTATGTCGTTAAGACATAAGTAACATTTATTATGGAAGTTTTGGTTGATTTTCTTAATGTTAAAATAAGATGGTTATTAATACAAAAGAAACAATTGTACATGCTAATTAAATTTTTTCCGAAAAACAACCCCTGAAAAACCCAGCGATGATAGGGATAGTAAAGGTTTTCAGTTGGTCTCACTACATGTTTCGCCCGGTGATTTTTTCGAGAAATATCTAGGTCAACCGAGCAATTCTCATAAAAAAACATAATAATTAAAAATCATGGAGAATAATTGTCATTTTATATAGTGCCAACAAAAAAATGTCAAAGATTAAAATTGACATAATTTTTTTACTTACTACGGAGGCACGTGTCGTTACGGCACAAGTGAAGTTCTAGTTCAACATAAATCAAGGCACACAACAAATAATCATGCATTTTTCACTAAATATATGTTTTAATAACGTTATTGAATTGCATACTACATATCCAACCAACCTAGTATCAACAATTTCATAAAAACAAGAATCAAATTAATTTAAAAACCCTAACATTAGAATCACTCACCTTTGATTTTTTTTTTGATGATATTCGAAATTGATTGAGGGATTACTTTCACCTTGTAGTAACCATCAAACCCATTTAATCTTAGCAATTGAATCACCCTGAATAAACAAGAAAATCGAAGGGGGATAAGAGGGGTTTTGAGAGGAAGAATTTTAGGGAAGAAGAAGAAATGGGCGACAGAAACGAGTTATGTAAACTTAAACCTATGAAACGCGTACTGAGTACCCGTATTTTGGTCAAGTCAACGAGTTGACTAATACGCGTACTGAGTACCCGTTTGCCACTATTTATACGCGTTTTGAGTACCCGTTTCGTGTAGGGAAGGGATGGGAGGGCACTATAGCAAGCTTGCCTTTCATGTGCCATCCCTTCCCTACATTTGAGGGATAGGGAAGGGATAGCTAGCACCATATTGCTAGCTCTAAGAGCATCTCCTATGGGACATTTGTATCCATCTTATGCGGATGGAAGATTTGCTCACTTTATTGAAAATTTCCCTAGTTTTAGGAAATTCAAGATAATCTCCAAACTGTAACAATGGGAAGAAGTAGTCGCTTCAAAAGAAAAAAGAAAAAAGAAAAATGAAGAAGTAGTATTATAGTTGTCATATATTGATAGGAACACAGTTATCTTTTTTAAAAATATTAGGGAATCAAATCCCTATCAGATTGTTTAAATGTTCTAAGAGCATCTCCAATAATAGGTGTTAAAAATCATATGTAGAAATTTTATTAAAACCCTTATTTAGGAGAATTTGCACATATAGTAAATATATAGGACCCATGACTAATAAACCATTTCCAATAATTTAGAGGTTTGACTATTATAAAACCTTAAGTGATGAAATCTTAACCGTTTATAATGACATGGAGGTTATTCCGAAGGTCATGATAAGACTTTCTTCAAAACCCTCAAAATTAACATTTCATCCTTCCTATTTCGTAGGACCTACTATTGGAGATGAATTTAGTTAGTATGAAGGTCTAAAATACTATGTTTCATTAAAAAATTAATCTTCTACCTTTTGTTGGAAATGTTTTTAGAGATCCTCTTAAACTATAGGATTAGCGAGAGGATATAAATCCAACCGCCTGCCACATAAACTTCTCATCTTCTCTTTGACTTCCCGTTGGAAATGATTTCTTAGAAAAATAATAATAAAATCCACTAAAATAGCAACATCACATCCTCGCGTTGGAAATGCTCTAACTAAGCCTCAACGTTTTAAAACCACATTTTCCTAGTTTCTTCCCAATATCTAATATCCAGTTTATGATTTATTCTTTATAGTTTACTCCAACGTCTCATCTCACTTTCACACACCATATTTCTCTTGTATTACAACCTTTCAGTGTGCTTGCATTACATCTCTTCATGCCTAGAACCCCGGATTACAATCAAAATCTCCGGCTAGTTTGAAATGTGTAACAAATCAGCGTTCTTAATTAGCAATTTTTTTTTCTCGTTTAAAAAGAGTTTTACATTTTTATTGTATGAGACGCCAAAACTTATGAAGAGACCTGACACATTGCATGATACTTACCATTTTTTTGATTAGTTCACCGCATAGGGTCCTGAGATTGAACATATATGAAGCCACCATGACATAAACATTACAAAACATGGTTTAGTGCTTGTTTATCATGATCGGAACTTATCTCTGGCCCTTTTCTCTTCTTTTTTACGTGAGTAGCCCACCATTAAGATTCGTAATATCTGAAACCCATAGTTATATTAGTTTACTAAATTAACCTTTTAGAATTTAGCATCTGATATTTTGTTGTTTTAGGAAAATTAGTTTTTTATATGGGAGGTGAAAATGGTCAAAGTAGCAAAGATTTAGAAGAATTCCACACATCATGCTATTCTTGGTTATCATGCCGTCTTCTTCTCTTACTTTTGTTCTTTATCCTAAACAGTCAAATGAGAAGCCATTAAAACCATTCAACATACTCAGAGCATCCACCAACATATATGGAAAGTTCTTTGATTTTCACACTTTAAATTGAGATTTTTTCCAAACATCACAGTAGAGAACATGATGCGTATTGGGTTGCAAAAACACTTCAATTTGTTTTTTCACACTTCTCCTTATTGTGATCTTGATACATACTCCTTCCGTTTCTAAAAAATAGGCAAGTTTGGTTTTCACAAAAATTAAGAAAACCAATAATTGTAGCCACTTTTTCATGTTTTTTCCTAAACTATCCTTTAGTCCCCACTCATTTGCTATTAGAGAAAGCGGAGAGAGAAGTGGTCCCCTTTTTATATTAGAGAGAAAAAAGGAGAAAGAGAAGTGGTCCCTCTATGGGTATAGTAGTAAAATCATAATATTTGACTTTCCACATATGGAAACAAGCCTATTATTTTGACATACCCAAATAAGGAAACCTGCATATTCTTTAGAAACGGAGGGAGTATTCATTTGTAAAAATGGAAACAGATGATACTCTTAGTAATCATGTTATTCATTTTAATTTTCATGTAAATCGTTTAGAAAAGGGTGTGATTGTGATTTTTTGAATTATGCATATCATCTTAGTGATCATCTTTTTTGTTCTTCTAATAATCCTGATCATGTTATTTTTAGCCAAAATTACTTCATGCATGTAGTTTTCTCTGTGTGTTTCACCATTTGAATGATTGGGTTTGATTATGTCACACCTGAAATTCTTAGTTTTCACTCGTATTCTTAGTTATCACAGAAGTATGGAAATAGAAATCTTTGAATTCTGAAATTATCACATGTATTCCTTATTCTGATTTTTGACTAAAACTGTGAATCGTTTGTTGCATAGAGTGCTAACAAATAAAAAAGAAACGTGACAAAGATATCGTACTCAGTGAATCCAGTGTCGAAGACGATTTTGAGATTGAGCATCCAAAGAAAAGGAAAACAAGAGACCCAGTAACTCCTAAATGCATTTCTATAGAGAAAATTACATGTACAAGATGGAGATATTACATATACAAGCTGGAGATGAAGCAAAAGGATGAAGAATCTAGAATCATGAATAGTCAACATTTAGAAGTATACGCGCCATCAACATTCATGGAGCCACATGCATTTGTAAGTATCTCCTTGATTTTTATTTGATGATTTTTTCCATGAGAGCCGCAATTTTACTTTCAGATTCTTACAACTATCACAATATGTGAATGGAAAATTACAATTCTCACACATATAATTTTCAGAGAATCCCAATTATCATTATATAATTTTTTTTTTTTCATAAAACAAGAGGAAGGAACCCTCTAACATTACATATTCAAGTTTCTAATCGTGATCGGGATAGGGTTCGACCAAGATATACTATCATTAAAGTACTGCGAATTGAAAAAGCTTAATAGATGACCTAGGTTGTGTCCCTTCCAACAGTTTTGGAGACTAAAGATGTTACGATAGGCTGCCGTATTCGCTTCCCACATTACATTGAATCTAGGAGTTAACATAATTTCTGAAATTTTAAAATTAATTAGGACCAAGTTATTTCTTTGGAAATCATTACTAATAGAGTATCTAATTTTCCTGGCTTCAACATACATTCCTTTGAGTAGCATCAAAGTAGGCAAGGAATCAATGTGAAAAGCTACGTCATGACCACTCCATTCCGTTGCCCAGTGGAAAGCCATTTCTTCTCCTCTTCTTTCTAACTCCTCTCTAGTAATGCAGTTGAAGGTAGATCCCCTTACTTCAATGGTGAAACCTGCATAGTCAGTGAGAGTTATGCCAATACCAAAAGAGGAAGTAGGATTCATCATAGTCAGGGCTATGCTGAATTTATTAACCAAATTTGTTTCCTTCTTTCTGTTTTCAGGAGTACAAATATGGAGACAGTCGTCATTCATAGGATTGTAGTACAAATTTTGATTCATATTGTAGGTTGGGTCTACTATTCTAGAGATGCTATTTATAAATTTCACTATCTTGTTCGTTGTAACCACACTATTTTGTTTTTCTTTTCTAAAAACCCAATCACATCTGGATTTCCAGATGTGCCATGTAATGATGCGTAAAAATTCGGGCCAATTCAACACAAAAGCATTTCTACCAGTATTAGAGAAACATGAATTTAACCAATCATGAAATGTAATGCTACTTTTAACCACATAGTCCATACTAAAATTTAAGTGCATCCAAACCTGTTTGGAAAAGTTGTAGGTCAGAAAAAGGTGAGTAAGAGATTCCTCACCATCATTGCAAAGAGTACAGGTAGTGTTTATATGTGGAATGACTGCAACTACCCTCACACTATTAGGAAGGATAGCATTTGATGCTTTCCATACAAACGTCTTGACAGAGAGGGGGACTCTCAAGTTCCAAATTTTGTTCCAGTCCTTGCTATTATCACCCGTAGTATTAATTTTTGAAAAATTAAAATTATCACAACATACGAAGCATAATGGATAGTATTTACTTTTTGTAAAAACAGGTTTTCGTGAAAAATGATGATGCAGCTGGTATTCAAACTCATGTCCATGACTTTATCATGAGTATACCAAACGGGGTGCAAGAGTTGTTCATTCCGATATTTTTATCGAAAGTCTCACATTGGACATTGCTGCATTTCAACTTTGGAGATCATAATTGGAGACACTATATTTCCATTAAAAGTAAAACTGCAATAGATGAATGTCGTGAAAATGCGGAACTGATGGTACGTACCTGCAATATTTCAATCAAGCAAAGACAAGATAAATTACGAGCTCTAATCTCAGCGATTGATCCAAATGAGAAAACACATTTTGTTGAACCTGAATGTGTTTGTTTACTTTTCGTGGCATATTTCATGAAATTGATCATGAAAAAAATAGATATACCTAAGGGTGCACATGGTACGGTTCGGCTCGGTTCTTGTCGAGGCCGAGTACCTGTACCTCCGTAGCCTCGGTTCCAAAATTTTGGACCGGTACCTGTACCTCGGTTTCGGTACCATTCGGTACACATACGGTACTAGGTACGGTTCCGGTACCAACTAGGTACTTTAGTATTCTCGAGAAGATGCTGCTAATGCTATTACAGTCGAGAAGAGTAGGAGCACGAGTTATACTCGAGAAGATGGTATGAGTCTGTGTTATAGCGAGTTACTTGCTTGAGAACTTGCCAAGTGACGCAAGGTTGTAGAACCTGTTGTCGAAGTTACTGAGCATCATTCCTCTGTTTAAACCACAACAATTGCAAGAACAAGAACAACAAACTACATAAGTTAAAATCTCGATCAGAGACCATTTGCACAAACGGTTACAGAAACATTTCGTTTTCCATAGCATCACATATCTGATTAGCATCAAGGAATATAAGAAACTAATAGGTGAGTGCTCATTTGTCAAACACATCACCATTGGTTACAAGCTCGAACGAAGGTGTCCAAACTAGGCTTTCGATTCCTTTTGGAGGAGGATAATCATAAGACTATCAATAAGTTTGTCAGTTCTTCCGCAGCAAATTCCTGGATTCCATTAGCACAACTGAAACCTACTTCAACCACCATGGTTCACTTGCGTTTGATGCTCAGACTGATACTTAAATTTTGATACTTTTGTAAACAAGACGTGATTAGTCGACAGACAACCACCATAGTATGCTTTAGTGCTCATGATTAAACCTAGAAAGTTCACTGTATTTTTCTTAGTGGTCATCCATAGAAAAATCCAAGTTGTGCTTATGTGAATCATTTATCATGATTGAATCTTGTACCTCGGTACATTCGGTCTGGGACGGTACGGGACGTACGGGACTGAGATAGGACCGTGTACCTGTACCTCTCTAGTCTCGGTTCCTATTTTTTGGATCGGTACATGTACCCCCTTCCTCGGTTCGGTATAAAAATAGGTACGGTTCCGGGACGGTCCGTCGGTCCGGCTCGGTTCCTGTGCACCCTTAGATATACCCAAGAGTAAAAAGGGTGTGACAGAGCATATGAAAAGGAAAAGGATAAAGATGGGAGTAAAGTTGGTAACAAATAAGGAACATAGCAATGTTTGTGTAATTTGTACTAGCAAGTGCTTAAAATGTTACAGTGAACCTTATTTTATGGGAGAATCTATTTTAAATTTAGATATTGCTTAAGTACTGAAATCGGAGATGCCATCAGTGTTAGTCAGTATGAAAAAAATATGATTGTCGGATATTTCACAGAGTAATAACGAGATAAGTTTAATTTTTACTCTGATTATAAGAAATGCAGATTAAATGTCTTACCGGATTGACAAAATATTTTTTGGTTTGTAAATATTTCTAGTAACTTGTAATTCTCAGGTTGCAACAGATTCCAACACAAAAGTCTTTTTTTTTTAACTCTTACATTTAAAAGGTACTTGGGAAGTTGGTTGTTGAACATTGTGGTTGTTCAGCAATCTTTAACGGAAAAAATACACAACAATCCTAGTGATAAATACAATTACAAAGCCAAATGATGCCACACTTATGTAGCGTGATATGTAACTTTTAAAGATATATGCAGTCAGTTGAGCCGAGAGGCATACAACTGCATGAAACTACTAAAAGAAGCGAAAAGAGAAGAACATGCAATTAAAACAGATAATTATTGCATGAAACTACTAAAATTTATTAAAGTCGTTGAACAGAAATAGTTAATACTTGGGACTTATCTAGCTCACTTGAATTTCTCAAGTTCTGTTATTAATACTTCAGACTCAATCTTCATGTAATCTGTAGCTTTCTTTCATTTATTTTAATCTACATCTGGTAGAAACTATATACATTCTTCTTCTTTCAATAAATCTTCTCTTTTGATCAAAAAAAGTCGTCGAACAGAAATGAATATCTCAAAAACCAACTAATATTTCAAATGGAAAGAGATCACCAAACTATTGAAAAAAGACAACAAACATGAGTTTGTAAGATATTAGAGAAGTCGTGAACTTTCGGAATTGGGAAAGTATGGCTGTTATGATTCGATAACCTTTTACAGTTACCGCATATTATCTTTCTCTTCACATTTTTATCATACTTTGGTATAAATCTATCAGTCTTAGGATGCCCTGGATTTTCTTAACAGGTGGAGGTATGACTCGTGTAATAGAATAAATATTATCTGCATTACCTTATTTAAAATAAGGAGAATTATCTCCATCATAACTCCTGTATTTTACAGAAGATATTATTGATTTGTTACCTAATCCCTGTTATCTTAGATATCAAACAAGACGAATATTGATAGGTGTCTAAAACACCTTATTATTTATCTATTGTTTATGCTTTCTCTGCTAGTTTTCTTGTAAATTATGTATCTTATGTTTTGTTTTTGAGTATTTAGGTACTTTGGAGTCATTTGGATCAAAAGAAGAGGAAACATGGCAAAAGCGTTGGAGGCGGACTATTTATCTTTATTTGCTTTTATTTCTTTATCTTCGTCTGAAAAGTATGTCGGCTTTAGTGATGCAAATTTCTGTCTGAAAAGCATGACAACTTTAGTGATGACTTTCATTAAAGAGTATAAGTGAATATGAGAAATAAGGGACGGTTGTTGTTAGCGGAGGAACTCGAAAGAAGGAGAAAGCGTTCAATTGGAGCATAAATGGGTAAAGTTATCATTTCCTAGGAAAACACTATCATGAACCCAGTCAAGGTTAAGGGACAACTCTTTTGGAGAGTGCTAAAGACAAACCAGTTAAGGATAATAGGTTGGAAATTTGGTTAACCCTTATCAAAAAGTACCCACCCATTATAAGCACCCCATTCTGGGGTGGTTTCCATTACTGGGGTGTACTCATCCACCCCAATCATTTCTAACCTAAAATCAGTTCTCAAATCATTTGTTCTTAGAACTAAAATAGAGGCGCAACCATGGAAACTGAATTCGAGAAATTGAGAGTGAGCTGGGAATTTTAGGATGATGATAGTTGTGATAAATGACATATTAAGATCAAGGTTGGAGAAATGAGTCTATGCTGCTGTAATGAAGGGAAGAAGATGATAAAGGTGGTGCTACTGCCTATGAAATTGCAGAGAAGTTGGTGGCAGTCGAAATTAGAATTAGGGTTTGATATTGGATGTGATAAGAAGACAAATTGATATGATGATGAGGGTTTGAAGCAGAATTTGTTGTTGTAATTAAGAACACAGATGAGAAGACTCAGATGGGGTTTTGAGTTTGTGTTCAACTGAGAAAACAGGGAGAAAGAGATGGGAAGAAGCTCAGAAACGGGTTATTGAGTGGATGGGCTATGTGAGAATTGAAGTTGTGCTCATGACATCAGGTGATGGAACTGTTGTGATTGGTGTTTGAATTGCAGGTGAAGCAGTGAATAGATGAAATTGGTGGTGCTGGCTTATGTCAATTGTTACATAAAGGTGCAAATGGAAATGTTGTGCAGCTGGGATTCGAGCTCAGGATATGGCATTGGTGGTTTTGCAGTGGTGGTCCAGGCTTATAGTGGTGCTGCTCTGGTGAATTGGAGATGAGGGTGTGACTTGATGATGTTGAATGGCTAGGTCAAGAAGGAGTTAGTAATGATTCTCAGCTGGAATTGAGGTGGTTGAACTGGTGGATTGGATTGCAGTAATGGTTTTGGTATGGCCAGAGTGTGAGTTTGCAGAAGGTAATGGTGGTTGCAGTTAGGGTTTGCCATTTCTGAAATTGAACTCAGGGAGAAGATGAAACTGGGGATTACAATGGTTTCTGAAGCTTAAATCTCAGTATGGTAGATGAAATGGATAGAAGAACTGAATGAAGTTAGGGGTGGTGTTGGTGGAATTGACTTGGATGGTTGTTGCTGTGAACCAATGGGCTCAAGTCTTTGATGGAGGAAAATGCTAGTAGTGCTGGAATTGGCCAGCAGAACAAAGAGGTAGTTGGAGTTGCTTCTCTTGTATCAGGTGGTGAAGCTATAATGATGATTGAAGTCATTGAACTGGAAGACTTGTGGAGGTGATGATAAGATGTATGGTGTTGGCGGTGAAGTGCAATGGATATGAATTTGATGCTGTTGGTTGTTACAAGAAGAGATGGAGTTTCAGTTGGTGTTGCTGCTGGATTGTATGGTTTAAGAGCATTGCAACTGTGATGGCTCAAAGCTAAACTGCAGGGAGTGTGGCAAGAGTTTGGTGACTGTTATAAGTTGCAGTGGTAGCTGAAATTGGTGGTGCAATAATTTGACAGTGGCGGTGATGCTGGTACTAGTGCAAATGAATTGATTTAAATAGACAGGGTAGTTGGTATTGAACTGAGTTACAACTGTGAGAGAGAATCTGAGATGTAAAAAAATGGGTTTCTGCTGATTTGTGAGAGTATTGCACTTGGTAGGATTAAATGAATGGAAGAAACAGATTGAGCAGGTTAATGTTTATGAACTACAGCTGCATGTGGTCTTGTAACAGCTTACAGGGGTGTGCTTTTACTGAACAGATACATCATGGTGATTAGTTGGAGGTGGTTGTCTGTGATGCCATGAACACAGTAGTGGTAGTTGCTTGTAAGGGAATTGAAATGGAATTAGCTTGGAGAGCTTAACCTGGTGATGTGAAGAAGAGAGTTATTGTTTTGCAGAAATGAAGTGTCTTGACAGCCATTGAACTGATGGGCATGTCATTGAATCAAAGTTGTGAATGTATAGCAATCTTGGCTGTAACTGATTAAAGCTATACATGGTGCAGCAGGGACAACATGGTTGTGCAATGACTGCAACAAACCTGGCTTGGACCTGTCTGACTCGTTTTTGACTCGGGTCAACTGACTTAGTTAACTCCGAGTTGACTCAGTTGACCTGAGTTGGACCGTTGACCTTTGACTTTTCAGGTGACCGGTGGCGAATTTCCGTCGCCGGATTCCGGCCAATTTCCGGCCAAAAACACAACTTTCCAACGAGTGTTTTTGGGACATATTTTCTACACGGGTTTCTCTCACTCGTGGGCCGGGTAAATTTCCAACTAATGGACTTTGAAGACAAAACATAATTTTGGAAGGAGAAAAAGCTACAAAAAGAAAAGTTCTACTAACTTTTGGAGATAACGTTTTATTCTATTCTTGGAGCTTTTGCAGAGAACTACTTCTAGGGTTTGCTTTCTTTTATGTTTCATCTATTTTCTTTGAATATTATGATGATGAACACCATGAATATGTGTAGCTAAATACTACAATTGGTTATGGGATAAAAGTTGATTTCTTCAAGCATGTTATTTTTTTCTATGATTTAGTTTTGTCTCAATTTTATCGTTTATGATTCATTGTTTTTATTATCATATGATTTGAATGCTAGTTTGGTTGAGTCCGGAATCAATTGGATTTGTTTTCATCTCTATAGTTATATTAGGGTTTTCAATACGTAAAAGTTGTTTATCCCTGATTTCTAGTAGCATCTTGTGGTTAATACTTGTAGTGATACATCTTTTTAATCGCATATGATTCATAACCTTTGTTAAAATGAATTATTGCTTTTACACGTTTGTTTGCATTGATTAGTCTTATTTCATAGAACTTATTGCTCTTAGGGAGTTAAATCTAATTGTGCTTTTACACTTTAGGTTGCTTTTTAAGTAGATTACACAATAGCATCTTTTAATGTTGTTTGTGATAAAATCAGGAAATAAACGGGATACTCTTGCGATCAAGATATCCTAGGACTTTTGATAATTGAGAGATTAAATACCAATTCTAATCATAGATGAAAAGTACATGCTTGTGAATGATACTATCCCTTGACCAATATCTTCTCTTTATTGATTATTCTTATTATTTACTTTGCTTTATTTAGTTTTATTACTTTGATAAAAACAAAACACACCATGGGTTATTTGGTTACTTAAGAATCTGAAAATTGCATAACAACAATCGCCTCTCTGTGGATACGAACTCTTTCTTATCGAATACTATATTTATATCTAGTTGAGTGAGGAAGTGAAATTATTTTTGACGCATACGACACGCATCAAATTTTGGCGCCGCTGCCGGGGAGGCATTCGGCTTGTTATATAGTTTTTAGTTTCTTTTTATTATTTTTTCTTTTATCATTGCTTCTTATTTCTGGTTTCATTTTTCTAACTTGGTTTTGAGAATTGTGTTTCCGGTACCCTACTGAAATACAAACCGGAAGAAGCAATGGGTGATGCAAACCGTACACTCAAGGAGTTGGCTTCTCACAAGCTAGATACACAACATGGGTGTATTCAAACAAATTCTACTTTCGAGATCAAATCGGGGTTGCTTAGAGAATTACCAAAGTTCCATGGCATGGTGAACGAAGATCCAAACAAGCATCTTATGGACTTCCACACCATTGTCATGGACGTGCTTCCAGCGGATGTTGAGGCGAATGGTGCAATGTTGAAAGTTTTTCAATTCTCTTTGGTGGATAGCGCTAAAGATTGGTTGTATTATTTGCCTCCCGAAAGTGTCACCACATGGAATGGGTTGAAGAAACTCTTTTTAGAGAGATATTTTCCTGCATCAAAGGATATTCAAATTCGCAAGGAGATTTGTGGGATGAAGCAAAATATGGGAGAATCTTTATATGAATGTTAGGAACGATACAAGAGATTGGTGGAAAGCTTCCCTCATCGCCAATTTAGTGACACAATGATTATCCAATACTTCTATGAAGGTCTCCAAGTAAGTGATAGGAATCTTATTGACGCTGCAAGTGGTGGTGCACTTATGAACAAGACGGTGACACAAGCTAGGGAGTTGATTGAGAGTATGGAAGCAAATTCTCAACAATTTTCAAGTCGAGGATCAGAACCACCTACCAAGGGAGTTAATCAAGTTGACAAGATTATCGAATTACATCAACAAATGAGCAATATGATGGCAATGATGCAACAAATTGCAGCAGTGGTTGTAAAACCATCACGCCCAGCTTGTGAGAATGTAGAGCATGTCAATGCTATATTCTCAACTCAGACGTATGGTATTTATTCCAACACTTGTGAGCAAGTTGCAAGTGCAAGTTCTGTTTACAGCCATCCGCATGAGTTCCAACAACAAGTGCAACAACCACAACAAGGGCATAATCCAGAATTGGAGAAGATGGTTACTTTGGTGGAGGCTCTAATGTCCATGGTACAGCAAAATCAACATCTAACGATCTTAAATCAGCAGAAAATGGATAATGCAATTAAGGAGTTGCAATCACAAGTTGGTCAACCGCAACAACAACAATTCCAGCAACAACAACAACCACCTGAAAATCAAGGGTCCAATATGGAAGAGTTGCTGAAATCTTTTATGCAAAGAACGGAGGGTGTGGTCAAGGACTTGCAAACAAAAGTAGGTTCAATGGCCGAGGAGATTAATCAGTTGCATGCACAAAATGGTGAGAAACTCCCTTCCCAACCTCTTAACTCAAGAGAGGGTGTCAATGCTATTAAGTTGGGAAGTGGTACACAATTTGTGCAACCCAAAGTTACAAATTCGGGTGAAGAAGAAGCGCCAAAGGAACCAATTTTGGAGGAAAAGAACGCAGATTTTCCCCAAACTCCCGAGGTAACTAAATCAAACTCTAAACCTCTTGTTTCTACTTATGTTCCTCCTCTACCTTTTCCTGGCAGGTTCGCTAAAGCTAATGAGAAGGTGGAACAAGATAGGGATATTTGGGATGTTTTTAAGAAGGTCCAAGTGAATATTACACTCATCTTTCTTTATAATAAGAGACCCAAAAAGCGACACATGGCGTCACCATAGTAATTCTGGTTTGTAATTGAGACACATCATCAAATATTGCCATGTAATTGCCATGTCATCTTAATTAATCCAAAAGACACCAAACTCTCATTAGTCACTTTTGAAAAGACGCATTTGTGAAAAGTTTTCGTGATTACATATTAATTGCACCTTTCCAAGTCATTGCCATATCCAAGCTACACAAAATCATCTTTACACCAATTACCGATTCTCTTCAAACTACATATTAATCGATTACCTTCCTAACCCCATAATTTGATTTTGGACGCGTCAGCAGCATATAAATCCCAAAATTTTTAGAAAATCTACGCTGCAACATATCTAGAGAAAGTGTTGGGCCAAACGTTGCATTGCATTGTTTTTTAACGGAGGAGACACGTCCTCTACCAATCAGTACATGAGAAGATACAGCGAAATATTGCGTCATGTCGCTTCATCGAAAAACTTTATATACCCTGTTTCCCTCCTTCACAATCATTCACCCTCCTTCACGATCATTCACCTTTATATGGTTTAAATTTTTGGTCGAATCAATTATATTGCAGTCATAGTTACCTCTCTTTATCAATCCATTTATGGTTGTGAGATTCACATTACGTTGGATTCGGGGGTTTTCATGCTAAGTTAATTTGATTGGTACTAATATTTGCTTTCGCATCATTGTTCTTCCTGTTTCTTTTCCTCCGAAAAACTAATATTCCGAAATCAGGTTTTCATCGGAAATTGGAGAATCATGTTATTCAATTAGTTTATTTATTTATTTTCCAAATAGTTTTCCGTTGTTTTCTGGTGTTTGCCTTAATACAACACTTTTGTGAACTTCATAGTGTGTCCTCGCTCAACAAATTTGTGAACTTCGTGATGTCCCATGTGGTGTCACCGCATTCACTTTCAGGAATACTGAAAAGTAGGGCGATGCCATTTTGCCATGTCCATATCCCTCACAATATTTTTCAAGAGAATGTATTTTCTATTAAAACCATATTTATTCACCACGGTTGGGAACAACAAAGTCTGATGCAACTTCATCATAAAGTTCCGAGGATATGAGCACTTCTGCAATCCTCCGAGAGTCTCAATCCATCCATGTTTCCGCCTACTACTGCAAGTGCACAGGTAAGAATCTATTCCCTATTCTCTTCTTCTTTCTTCCTATCTAGGGTTTAAAAAAGGGGGAATGCCAAAAGATTGATCATTTCTAGAAATTTATGCTTGTCTTGGTAGCATTGACCCTGCTAAACAACATGGAGGGATTATGGTGGTTGTTTGTGGTGGCCGAAGAGAAAATCCTAACACTAGTAGGTTTGATTTCTCATATACTGTGCTTATGATTTTTATCATATCTTAATTGATGGTAGTCCTACAACTAACACTAATACTACCACGACAGACTATTGAGGATATCTTATTCAAATTAAGAACAATATTGAGAAAATGGCAAATCTGGCCAAGAAATATACTTCTCTCGGTAATAAAATCTAGACTCACAGTAATAGTTCCTCTATTTGGTCCTCTCTTCTTTTTCATTGAAATGGCAGTTTGTACTCATTTTGTGAACTAATGGAAATCAGTTTGTGACATAGTATTGCAGTCTCAAGAAGTGGAAGGTAATGATTCTAACACTACAAATTAATGTACGTATTATCTTTCTTTGGCTTAGTGTCTGAATTGTTGGTTTGGTTATCCCGGCATGCATGTTCTTATGCAGGGTAACAACACCTATTGGTTCTCTGTTGCGAATGAAGAATTTTATGATATAGTAATGGAGTCTAAAGAAGTGGAAGGTAACTCTGCAAACATTACAAATTAATGTACGAATTATCTTCCTCTGGCTTAGTTTTTGAACTGTTCGTTGGGTTACTTGGTTACGTACATTATAATGTAGGGATTCTATGTCACGATGGAAGAATTTTATATGCAATTGTGTTTTTTTTTTTTTTTTTTTGATCGGTCAATAGGAAAGGATTTATATGCAAGTGTGAATCAGCAATTGACTACTGTTTTTTCATTAGAAGAACCAGAAAAGCGATGTTGATTCCGTCTATATCCAATGTTCAACGTACATTTCTAAATTAAATCTATTCACGGGGATTAACAACGGTTCTCGATGACACTACATATTTTTTAAAACTTCGGGATATCACCTAAGAGTCCCCACTTCAGTTCCTTGGTAACACAATAAGTATTTTTTAAAACTTTACGCAGAAAACTTTACTAATGGTGTCTGGTGCAGTTTTTGATGCTTCCACCATTCACTGACCAAAAGATATGTAAATAAAGCAACTATAGGAAGACGTACATGAAAACTAGAACAAGATTACTTTCTCCTAATTTGTTTTTTTTCGAAGCATTTCTTCTAATTTGTTGTTTGAAAGGATTAGTATTTTGCCGTTTAACCACCCAATTTTTTTGAGGGTACATTTGCAAGCGACTTTCTATAAAGTGATTATGATTACGTATGAAAAGGTTATGATTCTCCGGGTTTAGTATTTAGGAATTGACTGTTAGCTACTGATAAAGTCGACCATGTTACCGGTAACTCTACGAAACTGTTCCAGTACATTCACCATAGGTGAATTGTTAGTACTCCACATGGTCAAGTTAGGCAATCATAATTGAAGCCTCACAATTCGTTACCTAGAAAGAATGTATTAGAACTTTGTTTTACTACAAATCTTAATACTAATTTAATGATGGGACCTAATAAATTTATGAGTACACAAGGGGTTTGAGGGATTTCAAGAATACAATTTTTGCTGGAATCGTATATACATCAGGCATAATACTGTATGGTAATATTTACGTCTAGAAGAACGAATATCCGGTGCGTATGCACCGGGTTAGAAGCTTGTTGAAGTAATTAGACAATCTCCTCGCTATGCAAAGTGTGTAAAGGAATTGTGCACTAACAAGCACAAGCTAACCGGTAATGAGGTAATGAGTGTGGGGGAAAACGCTTCGGCATATCTTACAAAGAAACTCCCACCTAAATTGAAAGATCCCGGTAGTTTCACTATTCCATGCACTATTGGTAAAACAAGGTTTGCAAAAGCTATGTTAGATTTAGGAGCGTCTATTAATGTTATGCCTACTTCGATTTATGATGCTTTAAATCTTGGTCCTCTCAAGAAAACCGGCATAGTTATTCAACTTGCCGATAGATCTAATGTTTACCCTAAAGGGATTGTTGAGGATGTTTTGGTGCAGGTAAAAGGACTAATATTTCCAGTGGATTTCTACGTTTTAGACATGAGTGATGTGAATTCACCCTCATCTACACCTTTATTGTTGGGTAGACCATTTATGAGTACCGCTAGAACGAAGATTGATGTCCACAATGGCACCTTGACTATGGAGTTCGATGAAGAAGTCATACACTTCAACATCTTTGAGGCGAGGAAACATCAAAGTACCATTCAATCAGATTTCCATAATGTGTTGGAAGGCGGCTAAGGCGTAACAAGCAAGGAGCAAGTCGGGCTGACGACTTTAAACCAAGCGCTAAGTGGGAGGCAACCCACCGGTTTTGTATCTTTATCTTTCTCTTTTTATTTTTTAAGCATTTGTTTTTATCTTTATTTTCCTTGTTTTTGCATATCATTTGCGGAATTTCCCACCTTGAACTTTCTTTGGATGATTCAATTTTACATTGAGTACAATGTAAAGTTTAAGTGTGGGGGAGCATTTATATGTTTGTATAGTGTGTTTTATGCCTTTAGTAAAAAAAACAAATCAGAAAAATAGAAAAACCAAGAAAAAAGTTGTGTTTTTTGAACTCCGAAATCTAGAAACTTCTGCCTTTAGGATGACACCATTAGTGGATGGACCATTTTGAATGCAGGATTTGAGGAACCAATTAACTAAAAGGGACGAACATAGCTCAGAAATCACATATAACATGATAGTTGTTACCATATCTCGGAATATCACCATATCGCTAACTATTTTTATTTTTCCATATTTATCTATTGTTCTCTAAGTGCTTTGGTGGGTCACTAAACATCGACGTGTTATTACTGCTAGGATGAAATAGAGTGATTGAGTTACTAAAAAAAAAAAAAAAACCGACCAATTAGACCAAACGAAATAAAAAGACACTTGGATAGCAGTATGTGTGAAACGTTGTCCCTGTCTCCGTCGCCTAAACAAGCGTGGAATGTAGGATCCAAGGAAACTATCATGTACTTGCTAAAAAGAAGCATGCGCTTGGATCTAAAAGATTTAATCATGCTGTCTAAAAAAAAATGAAAAAATGAAAAAAAAAATGAAAAAAGTGAAAAAGAAAAGAAAGTATTATATTAGTTGAATAAAGTCACTCCTGGTTCCCTTGTATATGCCAGTGAGTTGATGTAGAATTCAAACTAGTAACTCAATCCAATAGGATGCATAGGTTCATCTTGGAAGTGACCTTCAGACAGATATGGGAAACATCGATCACTTGTGAACATTCGCCAACATCTACATATATATCCATCTTCTAAATATTTTCATTGTGATTGTGGTTTGTTAGTTTTTGAGTATTGTGTCTTGATCGACTATATAATTAAAGCCTTATTTACTAATATATTAATTGAATTTGTGCAAGGTACCTCCTCCTGTAGTCATTTTGGATTCGTTCATTGGTCTGTCACAAATAGACGGAGTTGGAAATATAGGTTTTGTAGGCATACCTCTTGTAAACCTTCAAGAGACTAAAAATCGTCCACTAGGGACACCTAGGGGTTTAAAGGCTTGTTATTTATGCTAAAAGTGACCGTAGCCTCGAAGAGACAGAGTTGTATGTATGTTTTATAATTATTTTTGTTTGATTTGCTCGAGGACTAGCAAAGTCTAAGTGTGGGGGAATCTGATAGGTGTCTAAAACACCTTATTATTTATCTATTGTTTATGCTTTCTCTGCTAGTTTTCTTGTAAATTATGTATCTTATGTTTTGTTTTTGAGTATTTAGGTACTTTGGAGTCATTTGGATCAAAAGAAGAGGAAACATGGAAAAAGCGTTGGAGGCGGACTATTTCTCTTTATTTGCTTTTATTTCTTTATCTTCGTCTGAAAAGTATGTCGGCTTTAGTGATGCAAATTTCTGTCTGAAAAGCACAAAAACTTTAGTGATGACTTTCATTAAAGAGTATAAGTGAATATGAGAAATAAGGGACGGTTGCTATTAGCGGAGGAACTCGAAAGAAGGAAAAAGCATTCAATTGGAGCATGTAAGGACTCTTGAGCTCGTCAACGCTATTATACCAGTCAAGAAACGTTTTAGTCGATAATAACCCGATTAGTTTAACACGAACATTAATTATTAGAGATTAATCTAACGACGACCTAGATACGAAATTAGTACCGTTGGATAGATCTCAAAAAGTTATGCGAAATGGATTACTTAAACGTGCTATTCGGATACCAGACAAAGAAGATATCACTGGATTAGTACAAGGGGTAAAATCATCATTTCTTGGATAACACTTTTAATGCAACACAGATACGTTGTGGATGCATGTGTCTAAGTGAGTGGGTGTAGCGGTGAAATCCTTTGGCCTTATCAACACCAAAGTCGCAGAGTTCTTTCTTCTTTTCCTTCTTCGTTCTTCTGCTTCTCCTTCTCTTCTTCGGTTCGATTTCTGCAGAGTGTTTGTGAGTTACGTGTGATGATATCGAAGTAAATCAGATGAAGAAGATATGGATTAGGAAGTAATTGTTGGAGGTGATGTTGTTGTTATTTGAGATCGAAAGAAGAAGAAGTGGATGTTGTTGTAAATAGAATTAGGGTTTGAAGCAGTTGAATTTGAATCTAGTATGAATTAAGATGTGAATCGTGTTGCTGATAGGTGAATACGAAGAGGGTTGATGTTTAATTCAAGTTGCAGGGTCCTTCTAGTGATTGAATCCAAAGTTAGGGTTTTGTCAGAAGTTTAAGGAAGAATTAGAAGATGAAATCGATATAAAAAGGATTAAATTAATGAGGGGTTTGCTCTGAATTGAAGCATAGTCGGATGATTTGAGGTTAATTGGATATTACAGAGTTGTTCATGAAGAAATGGATAATTAGAGTTCTTAAGAGTAATTCAGGGAAGATGTAGAAGATGAAATTGATGCTCTAATGGAGTAATTGAAGATGGGTATTGTGTTTATTTAACAGTTGAAGTGATGAGTTAATTAATCAGAGATTTAGGATCTGTGGTTATTCTTAACCAAAGTAGGAATTAGAGTTTTGGTGTTGAATATGGAGTCTTCTGTGAATGAAGGATAATGATGAAGATCAGGTGGTGTTGGTATATGGTAGTTAAGTGGATTAAGGTGTAATTTCAGGTACAATCAGGCCTCAGGCAAGGAAATAGCATTTCAGTGGATGCTGGTTGTTGGGTAAGTTCTTAACTGCCTTAATTATTTTATTTGAAGAATGAATCAATGAATTGTTTAGGTTAAAAGATATTTGAATGATGCTGTGTAGTGATGGTTTAGGTTTATGTTAATTTACAGAGAATTGTATTGATTGTGATTAACTGAACAAGAGAATTGTGTTGTTGTTGAATAAGAATTGAGATTGGAAAGTAGGGGAATACCAGATGAAGAATTATGGTTAAAAGTGGTGATGGTGTCTGTTTTAATTTGACTGCGGGTGTTATGAATTGATATGGGTGGTGAATGCAAGTGTTGGGGGTTGATTTGTTGATGAACTATAGTTTTGCAGATGGAGTTGGAGATTGTTTGTTGATGCTGCTGGTATTGAATGTGAGGTGTTGTATCTAGAGGGTGGTATGGAAAGGAAGAATTGCTTGATTTCTGAAGTTGCAGTGAGAGGTAGTAGAGGGATTGAACAAGGATTGGGAGATAGAGTTGTGTATTACAGAGTTGAAGTGAAGTTCAGTATGGGAAGGCTTGTATATGGATATGCAAGTAATGGATTTGTACAATGAATTGAAATGAAGGATGTGTGTGACTCTCAAATGGGTCTGGTGGTGTTGCTTCTATTGTGAGGATTGTTATTACAGAATATGCTTATGTGCTACAGTAGTTCAGATGGTGTTGTTTCATGAAAATGGAGTTGAAATTAGTGTTTGTGTTTGAATGGGTGTATGTGAATGGGTATAAATGTATATGTTATAAGGACTTGGGATGAATGACGTCGCAGAAGCAAAGATGATGGTTCTGAGGGAAATGTAATTGATCTTTGATGGTGGTATGGATTGTAGGAATGAGTGCAGAGTTGTTCTTATTGAGTAGAATAGTCAGTGGAAAAAAAACAGTGGTTGAAGATGTGCGCAACTCTTGGAGTTTGTGTGTGTATAGGCTGAGTTGGTTTGTATGTATGAGGTTGATTTGAAGTTGGGTTTGAGGGTTAGATGAAGGTGTTGAGTGAATCTCTAAGGGAAAGCTTGTTACTGCTTTTGCTTGTAAGTCATAATGCTTTTGTAAGTCAATTTAGAGTTATAAATTGAAATAAATTTTTTAATGTAATGAAATAGATTGAAATTGAACTGATATTAGAATTACAGATAGGTAAGAACCTTTGGCTTGTCTGACTGAACTTAGTCAGTCTTACTCGTTTTAGTTTAGCTGACTCAGTTAATCTGACTGAGTCGAGTTGACTCTTGTAACCCGAGTTGAATCGGTTTGACTCAGTGCCCAACCAGTTGGACCGTTGACCAAGACGTTGACCTTTGACTGATGTTGATTGTTAGTTGACTCTTGACTGTTAGTTCAACCGTTAGTGACCGTTAGATTGACCCAGTTGGGCCAGGCCCTTATTAATGGATTTGTTTAAGTGGGCTTGGGCTTTAGACTAGTTATCTTATATTGATGTTTTAGACCACTTATGGTCCGAATTAGCCTTTGACTTCTTCTACAAAGTTGTAGATATTTATGTGACTTAGCTATGAACTATATAACCAAACTAATTAAATTAGTAACTCTTAGATATACTAAAGAAAGATAATAAAAGGAGTAGAACATCACATGGGCCTAGAATCTGTAAGACTTGTATGATTCTTGTATGAGCCATCTTGGCTAGACTCTTAAAATACTTGTGTGATTAACAGTTAGCTATTAACAACGATGGATTCAAAGGACGAATCAGTGGATCGTGGATCGCGAGGTAGGCGTGGCCTGTCATCAAAAGGTGTGGGAATGCATTTGACTCTTTGTATTCATTTATTGTTGCTTTTATAAAAGTTTATGCTTAACAAACTCATGCATTGTCTGTTTCTGCATTCCATATTTTATTTAAAATGCATTATGATAATCCTGTTATTTCTGTGAATCTTTCCACGATGTGGAAAGGACTTGTATTGTTTCGTCGTCAACATGAATTGTTATGGGAAATGAGAATTTCCACTTGTGGTATATAGGATAAGCTCCTTCACTTTTATACCTAGAGCTTTTATTGAATAGAGTTGGTCACCATGGTCTTGGTGGCATCCATAGCTATGTAGGTGTGAATTGCCGGTATTTAGGAATTCACAACCATATTAGTACATTATTTGAAAGAAGGAGTTTGTTCCATATACATGTATGATTATTTCAGTGACTTATTCATTGTTTAATGTTTTCGGAAAAACATGTATTGTTTTCCAAATCTTGCCTATGATTACTTAGAAGGTTAAATGTTAATTATTCCCACTTCAGTTTCTGTGACAGATCAGAGTTGCGCAACGAAAGCTTCACGGGTTGACTTCGCTAGTTGATTAACTTCTGTTATATTTATTATGTTGTATATTTTATTTGAAAACCAACTGACTATTATATATGTATCATTTGAGATAAGATCTTGTATATATATATTTCTGAGCGGGGTTAGCTTTGGGGTAAGTTTTTGTAGAAGATTTCTTAATTGAATATTTAACTAAATGTTTTAGATTTTTTAGTGCCTCTTATTTAGTTAATCTCCTGGATTAGTCAGCTGCTAGATTAGGGGGCACTACAGAGCATAAAGGGGTAAATTTATCATTTCCTTGGAAAACACTATCGGGAACCCAGTCAAGGTTAAGGGACAACTCTTTTGGATAATCGTTACAGAGATCACTGTTACAATACTTGTCACAACTGAAGATAATCGTTACAAATGGACCGTTACAAACTATAAACTATGCGACCCTCAAAACGACAGTTATATACGGTTTTATTGTTCTTCAGCTCCTCCTTCTCTGCAGCAGCATAGAAATCTTCTCTGCAGCTTCTTATTCTTCTCTGTAGCCTCTCCCCCTTCTCGATACCTTCTAGGACACCCAGGGAACCTATTTATACCCAAAAGAGACAAGAAATCACGCTCATTAACTCTCCATGATCCTCCATTACTCGATGTTAAAAGAAAATATTTTACGAATATTTTCTTCCCTGAAATGATTTTCCACGCGTAAACAGCTTCTGATACTCCCTTATTTAGCTTCTACATGCATCTTCAATGACTAAGTGTCATCCAAACACAGCAGCACACATCAAACTTGCTTTAAAATCCGTGAATATCATTTTCAAACCCGTGTTTCCACGATTTCTTCCACGTGATTATCCGGTAAATTCAGTCGAAACAATCACCCATACCAGCTCTGTTATGATATATTACATCTTTCCAAAAAGTTTAAGAGATTAAATCGCAAAAAATCACGTCCAAATGCAATCGAGAAAATCTTCCAGTGAAGAGCAAATATTTTCCCGCCAAAATATTATTTTTTTGAATTTGTGAAGAAGGTCACCCCTTATCCATTAGTCGCTCCTTATCCGTTGCTGGAGTCCGAATAACACATTCCCATAGGGTTCCTTTAGTACTTTATCCTGGGGTGTAAAACACCACTTTTCGAGCCAATTTCTCCGCAAGAGCTTATTTCTCTATAAATACCTACAAAGACATAAAATAACAAAATAAATACAAAAATCGAGTACTAACAATACATACAATTGAGACATATTAGACACATAAATGTGTCTATCACCTAAAAATGGGTTTGGGCGTGGGCTCAGTTCTACTTTCCCATCAAAATCTTTCTTAAGTGTAGTGCGAAACCTATGATAACAATTCATACAATCTATTGTCAAATACACATCCATTTCAAAACAAACATCATTAATAAAGTAAAATACACTACCAACTGTTATCAGACCACAAGCACATGAAAAAATAAAAAGAATAGCATAAGGCTCAAGCACATGCAGCAAACCAAAAAATTCTTGCTCTTACCATCAAAATTTGAACTCTGAACAGAAGAGACTTTGTTCATACATGAAGAATCTTACAAACTTACAAATAACATAAAGAATCTAAAACATCACAGCAGATTGGTGAGGGACAAATGACAAGTTATAAACAAACACGATTAAAATATTATATAAATCTAAAACGTGACAGCAAATTCTACATACTAAAAGCTACAACAATGCTCCAAGTTTGAGATTAATCAAGCCATGGTTGATATTTTCAATCCGTTTTCTAGAAACAGTTAAGTGATATAAATGAACAAACAAACTTCAATTTAGAAAAGGAAATTTGATGTACTGCAAGTTAATAAAATTCATGACGTGAACACTGACCCATCCACTTACACATGTCCTCCCCTATGTCAGCAAAACTAAGAAACAGTGAAGAGTTGTTTCCTGTTTGGTCTCTCCCCTAAAATTATTTTACAGACTACAACTCCAACAAATTTAGATTAAATTTCAATGATGCAAAGACAGATTAAAGTTTCCATATACAGAGTTTGTTTTCTAACCAAAAACGTGACCTTCCGCACCTCAGAAATTAGGCGCCATACAGTGCAGAGATGTTGTTAGGCAGGTCATTAGTCAGTGGCACACATTCCTTGTAATGGATTAAAGAAAGAGGCGAAATTTATTCGAATAACGAGCACCACGGGTACCGGTCAAGCTTCTAAAATTGGAATCCAAATGAATGACATTATAATCAAGCTCCTAAAATTCAAAATCTAGGATCACTAAAATTGATGTGCTGCAAGTTAATAAAACTTGTCTTCCTAGTTCCTAACAATGGTATTGGATATCAAAAAAAAAAAAAAATGGTACTACATAATACCTACAACTCAACACATTAGTTACTAGAAATTGGCTCAGTATATGTGTATACTTCAAATATATTCATTACATTAAATTCTAATTTTGTCTATTAACAACTCAATTATAGAATTGTTACTCATATTATAATAGTAGTCTTCATAATCTTTTTTAATTAGTGCAAAACAGATTCACCACAAAACATAAAAGTGATTTTATATGTAAAAATCCAAAAAAGAGAGACTAATTAGTTCTAAAATGATGAATGTCATGGTTTACAAACAACCAAATTATGACTCCAAAACCTAAAATTAACTATCATCCCAAGAGCTGCTTTAACTGTAGGGCCGACCCTAGCAGTCTATGTCAAAAAGAAAGAAGTACGAAAGGGCCAATAGAGAGAATCATTTTGCCAGGGATATCAGTTAAAGTATAAAGGTTATTACCTATGATTCATCGGTAAGAATCGCCGATGGCCCATGTAAACTGTTTTTCTTCCATTTTTTAACCACTGATTCCGAGTTTCTTCAAGACACATTGAACATGCCAAATTACCTTTATTACTCCATCCAGAGAGCATTGCAAGTCCAGGATAATCACTTATAGTCCATAGTAGTCCTGCTTTCAGATTGAACATTTCATTTCGTGAAGAATCATACGTGTCCACCCCTTCCTCCCATAATTCCTCCAGCTCATCTATTAACGGTCTCAAATACATATCAATGTCGTTACCTGTAAATTTTGACATAAAAGGTTGTGATCAATTTGAATATTTATGAAACAACGTATTAATGTAATCTTGACAAAACAGATAAAAATCAAGATAAATATCATTACCTGGACTATGCGGGCCTGGTATAAGAAAAGATAATATCATATTAGGTTGTTTCATTCATAACCATGGTGGTAAGCTATACGGTAACAATACGACATGCCATGTGCTATGCGGATTTCTCATTGAATTGTATGGACTAAACCCATCAGTTGACAAACCTAATATGATATTCCTTGGATCTTCCTTAAAAGTTGGATTCATCTCATCAAAATGCCTCCAAGCTTCAGAATCATCTGGATGTCTCAATACCCCATCTTTTATACGCCTTACATGATGCCATCTCATATCTCCCGCAGTCTTAGAACACATGAACAACCGTTGTGGCTGAGGTTTTAATAGAAAGTGACGAAGTATTTTAGCCGGCGTTTTTAATCTTTCATCTTTGTAATGAGAAGGTTTAAAAACCGTACAAGACTCAAGATCCGATGTCTCCTTATAATACATCATACAATCATTGGGACACACATCGATTTTAACGTAAGACAATCCCAAATCCAATAATACATTCTTACACTGTGTGAAATTTTCTGGCAATGTGCACCCTTTTGGAAATGATTCTCTCATGAGTTGAAGCATCTCTTTGAATGACTTTCCAGACATCCCACCAATGCATTTGTAGTTCCAAAATCTAATAAGAAAAGACATTATCGACATATTATCGCATCCAGGGTATAACAACTTCTTTGAATCTTCTAGCAACTTATAAAGATGAACAGCTGAACTATTACTTTGCATCCCACTCATTTCTGCATCCAACATATCACTCATATCCTCATCAACACGTAATCCATATGTATCTCACATCATACTTGTAATGTCATCTCCAACCTCTTTGCCATTGTTATCCATATTAACCTGATCCACATTGGTATTCTCTGCCCCCAAATTACACGGAAATGTTTTTCTGAACTCTTCATCGTGATGATACCATATTTTATAGCTCCTTAACATACCACAGGTAACTAAGTCATCATATATATCATCTCTAGTCTTGTAATGTATATTAGCACACTTCTTGCACAAGTAACTAAGTTATCTTCAGTAACAAACCCATTTTCAAACGCATAGTTCAAGAACAAACACAACCCTTCATGAAACTCCTTACTTGATCTTTCAAAATGAACCTGGTTGTACCCAAAATCACTTTTGGGCACGAAACACAAAGAATGGATAGTTTGGTTAGTATTTTGGATTCGGGGTTGATTTGAAGAACGAAAGAGAAACAGAGGTTTAACGTGGTTCGACATGGTTGCCTACATCCACGGATGAATCCCCTTGGGGAGAAATATTTGATTCATGTTTTGTGTTACATTCTCTCTTTTCTCTCACCTCGGCTCCCCCCTTATTTTCATTTCTGCTCTCCCTATTTATACAATGCAGTAACTAATTTCAACATAAGAATAAATAGCATTAACTGCCCCATTCATTCCTCCATATTCAATTCTATATGAAACGGCTGGAATTAATTCTGCATGTCCGAAACTTCTACAATTAGTCTTTGCATGATAAAATCTACGCAATTAGTGTTGCATGGCTGAAACTGCTGGAATTCAATTCTGCATGCCTTTATGATGATTTATGGATGAAACTGCTGGAATGAATGTTGCATGGAACATCACACTCATGTCTCCATGTATTAATTCTGCATAATGGATGGACTGGCAGACTAGATGGACTGGCTGGCAGCATAACTGGTTGGCTGACTAGATGGACTGGCTGGCAGCATAACTGGATGGCAGATTGGAAATTGGCTGGGAATTGGTTATCCGTGTTGCTGGATGCAAGACATAAAATTGTCTAAGGGTGCGACTGACTTCGATAGTTGACCGTCGGTTGATTTTGACCATTGACCGTTGACTGGCTGTTGACTTTGACCATTGACCTTGACCGGATGTTGACCGACTTTGACCATTGACTGATTCTGACCATTGACCGGTCTGTGCAGACTGGTGGACTTCCTTGGTTGACTGGGTAGTGGGCTTGGATGAGGACCAAAAGATGATTCAAGTGTCATTTTGGCCCTTTAAGTGGTATTTTTACTTATGGTAGAAACATCGCCCCCTCTTAACCTCCAACTTATTGGGGGTTAAGAAAATTTTGTTTTACTAGGTAACAATAAAACTCGCCCCCAAGTATGGATTATTCATGTTGAGGTGATTGGTGAACTCCCTTTGTTGTGTTTGCGGAAATCACAATCAAGATGCCCCCAAGTGAGGTTATTGTGATTAGGAGATTGGAGGGAAGAAATTGGGCATAAACCGTGAATGATGAATAAGACTGAAACGACAGCGTGATGCTGGAACGGAGTGATGTTGTAAATGAGCGATAACATCATTGAGTGAAGTTGGCCTGCAACAGCTATAATCAGTGATCATGGCTAATAACGAGCAGGTTCATCATGGCAGCATTGCGTTCGACCGGACTGCAGGAACTACGAGTAAGGCTGGACTGTATCAGCTGCGTTTAGATGGAATGAAGCAGCAACGAACAAAGTTCCACTGCAACAGTTGCGTTCAACTGATCTGCAGAATGCGAAACAAAGAAATTGGATTGCATCATTGCGTTACTTGGAATGCGGCGAATTTAACGAACTAAGTTCCATCGAGTGCCTTGCGTTGGTGGACTGCAGGAACTACGAGCAAGGCTAGATGCATCAACTGCGTTTAATGAATGCAGCAGAAAAACGAACAAAGTTCCACTCTGCAAGAATGTTAATTTGGATGCGAGGAATCTACGAGCAAAACCGACTCAGCATCACCGGAATGCGCAACAACGGACAAAGTTCCTCTGCGGCAGATGGGTTCAGCTAGACTGCAGAAATTAGAGCATAGTTGGATCTGCATCACTTTGTGATCAGCTGGATTAACATTAGAAACAAATAAAGCTACATTGTAGCGATAGTGATTTATTTAGTTTGATCATGAGCAGCTGCTAAGGGACTGGACTCAAATAGTTCGATAAACATAAGTGTAAAATAAATAAAACTAGACATCATCAGTTGCGTCCAACTGACTGTCACCAGACTGCATCAGTTGCGTCCAACTAAGTATAGAATTCGCAAGCAATTGGACTGCATCGGTTGCGTCCAACCGAGTGCAGCAGTTGCTTTTGAACTGGAGTACAATAATTCAATCAACATAACTATGGCAGTTTAACATTACTGATTGTAATAATTGCGTAAAAATATTATGGTGTATGCTCGTCCCCTCTTAATCCTGCAACTCGTTGGAGGATTAAGAAGTTCGGGTTACCTGGGATTTTGATTTTTGGAAGCGGAATTCCGCATGCATTTAGGTTCTATGTACTTGCCCCCAATCGTATGGAGTATTACACAACATGCCCCAAAAGAGTCATTTCAAACCATGAGGTGTCACATATCTCTCCCACAAGTGATAGTCATTCACGTTGAAGTGATATGAAACTCGCCCCCAGTAGATAGTGATTGTCATGCTGCTCAATGCTCGCACAAGGGTGCACTGCCTTGCTGCATTTTGCTCGCGCATGGAGTTTTGAAGATGTCTTCTATCTGGAATTCGCGCGGGGGGGCAATCCCACTATTCCAGATACGCGCAGAATTGAAATGTGTGCATCCCCTCGTTGAGAAAAATGCTCGCCACATTAAAGGTGTCTTATTGAATAAAAATATGCATGAATATATGAAAAGAAAAAAGATGTAAATTGTGTACTTACCATATACTTTCCATATTAAAAATGTTACTGCGACTTCGTTTATGAATTGATTAGGATGCCCACTGGCTATGACGTTGTTTTTCAACGACGATGATTAGTATAGTTGCCTTAGCATTTCGTCTCGACTTAGTAATTGATTTGTCTGTGGGACTGGAATGCACCAGTTAAGTCCTAACCTGTATTGAAGACAATTTCCATGGAACTGTATTTTAGCAACTTTGATTTGATATTCTGTAACAGTTATGCATAAAACTGGAATGAATAAGTGGTGAGGAAAACTGTATTGAAACAGTTTTGGGGAAAATTGGACTTCAGCAGTCCGACCAACTGGACTGTAGGAATAAAAAGGGGCTACGGATGTTCGATCAACATGCCAGTAGCTGTTGCTGTGAAACTGGATTATAGTAGTTCGATCAACTGACTGCAATAGTTATGTGGAAAAGGACTGCAGCAGTTCGATCAACTGGACTGCAGTATTTTAGGTGTGAATGTGACCGTTTCTGGTACTGTCATTTTAGATCTCTAAAAATTTAATTTTCTCCGAAAATTGAAATTTCGCCTTCCCGATGTTGGGAATTGACATACGATCTCCACGGGCCGAAAATCACTCAGTTTGGATGCACGAAGAAGAAGTTATTGAAGAAACAACATTGGTTGGTTAAACCCTTGCTCCAAACATGTTGATGGCGTGATTGTGCCCAAAAAATATAAATTTCCAATTGTAAAATTTTACCTTCATGTGGTAGGATATTGAGAGGAGACTCCAACGGACCAAAAATCATCCAATTCGGACGTGAAACGAGCAAGATATTAACGAAAATTTTTTTTAGACCAAGCCCAAGTGGGGTGTATAAATCCGCAAGGCAAGAGAAATTGGGCGGAATCATCCAAGGGACATGGGATTAAAATGCGTCGCGCCACACCGAATCAGGGCTACGGAATTAAGTTACACCACGTTGCGCTGAATCAGGCCTATAAAATAAAGTTGCATTGCGCTGCACAGAATCAAATGCCCAAATAATCGCCCACGAGTAATCGGCATAGCCGAGTAGTATCCATTTAATCGTTGCTTGATCGGCGATTGCCGCTCGGGTTTGCCGCCGGCTTTGGCCGCCGCGCTGCCGCCGTTCTTCTCCGCCGCCGTGACTGCCGCGTTAGCCGCTGTGATATGCATCGACGGTGATGAGACGTGTTACATCGAAGGTTTGATGAAACCTGAAGCATTTAAGTTTTTCCTGAAAATTGAGTTTTGATGTAACTCGGAGCATCTAAGTTTGATGAATCCCATAGGATCAACGGTTGGGTATCGAAGATCATCGAACTGTGATGTAATCTGAAGCATCAAAACTCTTCCCCTATAACAGATTGAAGTGGGTGTGCAAAACCTTTGTTTTAAGTGGGTTAAACGAACGTTTAGAAGTGGGTGAGGGTTATTAACGTGGATGAACAACATCTGATGTGGGTGAACAAAATTTGACGTGGGTGAAGTGAAACCGGAAGTGGGTGTACAGATCTGGCCAGTTGAGCTGCCGGGTCACGCCGCCGGGCTTGGCCGCAGGGTGGAGCCGCCGGCTTTTTTTTTTTTCTTTAACTTTTCGCAACACGTTTCTACGAACTGTGATCTGTTCCTTCGGAGCTTTGGTGACACTTTTCCTGGAAATGTTGTCTTTTTGATGGAGGCATCTTGCAACGGCTTTCTGAAATGTGATCTTTTCAATCACAGATGTTTCCTTTTCTTCCTTGTAACTGTTTTAGTAACTGTTGACTTTTCTTCTAGAACTGTTGCAATTTATTTATGGTCCTTTCACCTTAGTGGACTTTTTTGACACGCTTTTCCGGAGGTTCTCTCTTGGGTATTCACGCACCTAGAGATGCAAGCAACTTGACACCTCTGCGATCATTCAGTAGTGATTTTGACATACTACAAACTCGAACAGGAGAAAACTACGCCATTTGAGAAGCAAAAGTTTTTCACTTTGGGCTTGAATATGTCACGGATCGAACATCCTGACAAAAATCTTGGTTATTTTCGCAGTGAGTCAGCTTCGGTGGCTTCCGATCATGATGTCTTTGGAGATCATAGCAGCTTCTGCGATCATCACTGGATCAAGTAACTGCAATTAACTAGTCTGCAGCAGCTGCGATTTGCTGGACTGCAGTGATTGAAAACAAAACTGGATCAAGCTATGTTGCAGATCGAACACCCAACAACAATTTTGATGATTTTTTTTTTATGTAACGTGCTGCAGATCGAACATCCTACAGTAGTTTTGATGGTGTTTCACTCCAACTTTTTATCGCGGACCGAACATCTTGGCAGCAACTTAATCAGTCTTTGAACTTTAGTGGTTTCAGTAAATCTCGAACCTCGAATATGGATAGCAGCCGTTGCAATCAAATTAACTGAGTATCTGCGGTTACATACAAAGAAGAAATGCGATCGAATGGATCGCACCAATTGCGATCAGATCGACCGCAAAGTTACATTCAACTGGACTGCAGCAGTGATTTTCAAGCCGTTCAAACTTCTTTTTGACGAACATGATTTGGAGAATTTTCTACAACTTTTCTCAATGGGAAAACAAGATTTATTTTCTCGTATGTCCCCTTAGTCGGCGCCAACGTTTGTACCCAAAATCATTTTTGGGCACGAAACACAAAGAATGGATAGTTTGGTTAGTATTTCGGATTTGGGGTTGATTTGAAGAACGAAAGAGAAACAGAGGTTTAACGTGGTTCGACATGGTTGCCTACATCCACGGATGAATCCCCTTGGGGAGAAATATTTGATTCATGTTTTGTGTTACATTCTCTCTTTTCTCTCACCTCGGCTCCCCCCTTATTTTCATTTCTGCTCTCCCTATTTATACAATGCAGTAACTAATTTCAACATAAGAATAAATCGCATTAACTGCCCCATTCATTCCTCCATATTCAATTCTATATGAAACGGCTGGAATTAATTCTACATGTCCGAAACTGCTACAATTAGTGTTGCATGACTGAAACTGCTGCAATTAGTGTTGCATGGATGAAACTGCTGGAATTCAATTCTTCATGCCTTCATGATGATTTATGGCTGAAAATGCTTGAATGAATGTTGCATGGAACTGCACATTCATGTCTCCATGTATTAATTATGCATAATGGATGGACTGGCAGACGATGGACCGGGTCGGTACAGATGGACTAGATCCGGCAGCATAACTGGTTGGCTGACTAGATGGACTGGATGACAGCATAACTGGCTGGAAGATTGGAAATTGGCTGGGAATTGGTTATCCGTGTTGCTGGATGCAAGACATAAAATTGGCTAAGGGTGCGACTAACTTCGATAGTTGACCGTTGGTTGACATTGACCATTGACTGGCTATTGACTTTGACCATTGACCTTGACCGTATGTTGACCGACTTTGACCATTGACTGATTCTGACCATTGACCGGTCTGTGCAGACTGGTGGGCTGCCTTGGTTGACTGGGTAGTGGTCTTGGATGAGGACCAAAAGATGATTCAAGTGTCATTTTGGCCCTTTAAGTGGTATTTTTACTTATGGTACAAACAGAACCCAATTCTTATCCATTTATCAATCACAATATTCTTCAACTAAAATAACGACGGATACAATCAGTACAAATTAATTCAAGCAATATTCTTGGACCATACTAGTACCTGACAGTAGAAAGTAACATTAGAAAATTAGAGTTACAGACTTACAGTAGAAACAATGGAAGCATCTAACAAAAGAAACTACATGGAAAAAAAAAGTGTTTAAGTGACATTTTAGAGTACCCAATATATCATTATCAAACATGTTCGAGCTTAACACAAAGATGGTATTGGAACACAGTCATAACTAATGTGCAAGTCTAAGACCAAGAAAATCTTAAATAGCCTGAACATTCCAATGGACTAGGTAGCATACACCATAAACGGACTAAACCTCTAAATCGCAAACACCAGAGAGACAATAGTATGGAGAGATAAATATTAATACATGTGCATCGTTCTAATTTATCCAAGAATAATATGTTAAAATTATCCAACAAGACAAAACAGTGAAGTGTTTACTCAAACATTCAAGTATTTAATGAAAGAAGCACATGAAGATACCTCTGTGGATTACAAAGCTAGTATTTGAACACAGCATAACCAAAATGTCAAAGTCTAAGAGAAAATCCTAAATGGCCAGAATATTACAATAAACTAGGATTTTAGTTTTACGTTTCATTTCTTAAAGGTAAGAAAAGTTTAAATGACATATAGCACTTTATCCATATATATATATAGAGGAAGCTTCCACTCAATGTCGATGAAAACAAAGATACACTAGTCATCTACAGTCCCTCTCATTTGTTTATACAAACGAAGGTTTAGCTCTTACTCATTCAACTGAACCCCATAAATTATATAATAAATATACCAAGTTATGTCATTCTTGTGCAGATGCACAAAAGTGCATGGCATAAAACTGACAGTCGTAATCACTCACAAGAAACAGTTGTTTCACTCTTCAAGAATTAATTAGTTAGCTACATATTAGCATCAATATATCTATCACAAGCGAAACACGTCTAAAAATGCACAGCATTCAACTACCACATTCCAAGCACAACAACAGACAAATTGGACACTCACTGTTTCATCATCATAATGCGCATATTTCTCCACTAAATAGAAATCATAACATGTAATCCCTAAAGAATACATTTCCAAATTAGAGCATTCAAAAACTATTGATCTGAATTCCAATTGAATCAAAAATTTAGTCCAAATTGGCTAAAATCAAACATACTACTTTATCTTTTTCAAAACAAAAACCAAATAGCTTTTCGATTCTTTTCTCTTGATAAGGTTTTCACATTTCACTTTAAGAAAACAAAATATCTACAAATTTTAAAAGTGGTCCATCCATCATTATTTAGTGCTCATCATTTTTTAACCAAAAATTTCCAAGTCTAAGAGAAAATCCTAAATGTCCTGAACATTACAATGGATTTCAAAGCTAGTATTCGAACACAACATACACCGTCATAAATGGCCAAAACCTAACGGAATTCAACAAACACAGTGATTTCAATAATTTTAACAGAAAAGAACAGTAGGAAACATTCGATAAACACATTATCTACAACCAATAATATCAAACTTAATCGATTGATACAGATAGAACAATGGAAGCCCCTCTTACCATTCCTTATTAACACAATTTTTTTTTGCAAACAAGGCATTTAAGGATGATCTCTTTTGTATTCCATAGAATTTGGTCTAAGAATTGCATGCAAATTTCACATGACCAGTGCTAAAAAAAACAACTGATTCTACAAACTTTGTAAAAAGGAAGGTTCATCAATCTTGCCACTAGCATGGAACTGATTGAAACCAAGACCTCATAATGCAATTTAATAAAGTGTAATTGATTAATCAACACTTTATTTGAGCACCAAAGAAAATTACCCAGTTAATTTAGCATTGGATTTTCTAGGAAACAAATCGTGTTCAGACAATGTATGCATCCTATGCCCCCTTCAAACTTGAAGACACCAATTTTGAGATGAGAAGCAAATGACCAAAACCATATATAACCCTTGCTGACTCTTTAAATCCGTAAACCAATAAGACCAAATTCAAAACAACATTTTGGGGTAAAAAAATAAATTTCATAAGGCGATTCAGACGCCATTTTTTCGCCACCAAATTCAGACAACAAGTTAACAAAGTAAGACTGGTAGACTACCATCTGTTCTCAGAAAACGGATTTTATCGGATAAAAATCCGATATCCGATAGCTTAACCTTAACCTTATCGGATTGGATTTTCTAATATCCGTCGGATGTTATCGGATATCGGATATCCGATAACCCTTAACCTTAACCTTACCGGAATTGCTAATATCCGACGAATATGTATCCGTTGCCAGCCCTGCTGGTAGTGAACTGAGCATCTCATAAGTATGGGATATTGTATGTCCAGACACAGTAAACCATCTCGCCTATTGATAGCAACCTCTCCTACAGACATAGTTCACATTATGTACATATAATCTTACTGCATCACCTTATCGATCTTCTTACAACACATAATCATCAAATGTTTTGGCTAACAAAGCTCATAGTCTCTACAGGAAGTTGGACAATTTGTATTTTCTTTCAGAAAAGATCAACTATGTATATAAACAGTGCCGAGAAGCACCAAACACACAACAAAAATAGCAGAACATATTATACTTTCCTATCGTACCTCTCTAAGAACTGAAATTTCATTTCCAACATCATAATATCTTTATTTGTACAAAACATCATAATAATCCAATAAATTGTTATTGATATAATGGGTAAGAGGTTCTTTATTTCAAGGCTCAGCCTTTTCTCAAGCTTTCCCATTCAACAGAAATTAGAGAAAACAAAACAAACACAATCAGAAACTAAGAAATGTCACCAAACCCCAACATTTTTACAAAACAGATAAAACTCAGACCCCAATCAGAAATTCAAAGCTCAAATCTAAGAAAATCAAAGCTCAACGCACAATATCAAGTTTCATCAACAAAAACCCATATGATCAAAAATCCATAACACAAACCTTAAATAATTAAACAAATAAAATCCAACATAGCCCCTCAGAAATTAAAGAAAATAAAAGTTTCCAGTAAATCCTAGGAAATTAAAACTATAGAAAAACAAATTAAATTTGTTTAATCCCTAGTTAATACAAAGAAAAAGAGGGGAAATTTCACCTGAAAGTTTACTCCTTTAGATCATGCAAAACAATAAAATCAAGCAATTAAAAGCAAAATCAGTCCTTAATCAAAGAAACAAAGAAACAAAAAGAGATTAAAAGGGGAAATTTTACCTTCAAGTTTACTCCTTCAAATCCTGCAGAACAAAGAAATAGGAATTAAAAGTAATATTAAGCAAATTAACCAGATCTAAAAAACTTCCAGTCCTTAAACAAATAAACGAACCAAAAAAAAAAGAGAAAAATCACCTCCGGTTGACTCCTTTAGATCCTGCAAAGCAAAAGAAGAAAAAACCATTAATAGATAAGAGTAAAATCAAGAGTAGTGATGGTTACAGACGAGATGAAGAGAAAGTAAGAGAAGCAAACCTCTCAGTAATCTTCTTCAGTGGAGAAGAACAGAAGGAAAAAGAAGATAAAACCAGATCTAAGTTTTGTAAAGAAGATAAGAGAGAGAAATAAAGAATATAAAGATTGGAAATTTTGGCGAAAATTTCAGCGGCAGATATTGAAATCCACCAAAAATCACCGCCTTTTCTGAAAATTTCTTGACGGATTTTAAGAACCGCAGCAATTGAAGAAAGTTTCTTCTGTACAGAAACTATAACTTATGAAATTTCTTTGTGTCAGAGACTCAAAACTGACGAGAAAGTAGGATAGACTTTGACTAACCTGTATTTGTGGCGCTTGGTCCAGCAAACCCTCAGAATGATTTGTGTCGGACCCTTGAAACAGACCGAGCTTCAACTGACTTTGACTAGTTAGAGTATTTGTGGCGGTTTGACAAAAACCCTCACAAATAGCTCATATTTGTGACCTCCCCCCCCCAAAAAAAAAAAACCCTCACGATTGAGACATATTTTTGTAGTGTCGGTCAAAGTCAACTAAGTCAAATAGGGAATCGGTGAGTCAAATCAGTCAAAAAGACTGATTCAGGTAAGTCAGATTCACATCTGACTCAGTCGGATAAACTGAGTCAGCTAAGCTAGATCAGTCAGACATTTTACTGGAATGACTAATAGGCAAATACTCTATTGTAACTACAGCTTCACTAACAGCCTGATTCTATAAAATATAACATTATAAACATTTCATTTCATTCAAAACAAACTCCAGATTCCAACTAAAAATAAATTGTGCCTTCTGCAATTGCAGCTTTAAGCTTTTACTACTAGCACTAATAACAGATTCAACTTGGTTTAATCACAAGACACTTCAACTCAACTACACAACCATTAACAGTACCACCAACCCCATTAGACTGCAACTCAGCTTAACATCAAACTGCATCAACACTACAATTTTAACACAATTTAGTTTTACTCTTTTTCTTCCCTTCTAGCTTCAGTTGTACAGTTCAACAACACCAACAACTCAACCTCGTTCCTTGGTTCTCAATTCTAACTACAATACTAGTTAATCTGAACCTCCATTCAACAACCACCAATACAGACAACTCTTTACACACATTATGAATCTCAACAGTAAGACCAATATAAACTCAGTAAGTACACCATCTTCTCAAACACAATTCTAATTCTTCCACCAGTTCAATCCACAACACCTACCAAAACATGTACAAAACATAATACCATTTCAAGACACCAATTCAAGTAAACTCAACTTTGTACCTCCACCCAATACAACCAGTTTAGCAACATCTCAACTTATCATCCATTATCATTTCTCATTCAATAATAACTCATAACTCATAACTTAATAACAAACTTGAACCAATTAACAGAAGAACAATTACCCATCTTCTTAATCTTCAACTTTGATTTCATCATACTCCCAAACCATCAATTTCAAGTGGTTCCTCAACCTCATACCCCAATTGAGACTAAACCCACTTCTAATCATCGATCTATAATATCAGTATCACTTTCTAAATCTTATCAGAGTTCTTTTCATGAAACCCTAACTTCAGTTCTTCAAACCTTCACTATATCTTGTAATTCATCCACTAGTTTCTCACACATATCTTCAACACGCAAAATCCATCATGAAATTCTTGATTTATCTTCAATTTTACTTAATCCCCAAATCAATCTTAAAAACCCTAACTTTCTGTTTTCTCTACAATCATCATCTCTTCTTCTTCTCACGATCAACGAATAAGAACACCACCAACATCAGTTATCACCTCGAGTTTCTATTAAGATTAGCTACTTCACAACCTCATAATCCTATCACAGAAGAACCGTAGACGAAGAAAAGAGAAAAGAGAGAAAACAAGAAAGAGAAAAAAGAAGAGAAAATGGCTTTCTCTTACGCACGAATTTGAGATAAGACCAAAGAGATTTGCTATACACCCACTCAGCTGGATAAGGGCCGCCCCAGTTGGTCCAATGAAAAAACGATTATTTTTACTTTCAAGCAAAACTGATGATATCTTCTCCATCTAGTACCCGAATGACACGTTTGAGTAGTCTATTTCGCATAAATTTTCGAGACCTATTCACTGATACTAGTTTCGTATCTAGATCGTTGTTATATTAATTCCTATTAATTAACATCCCCGTTAAACTAATCGAGTTATTATCGGCGTTGACGAGCTTGAGGGTCCTTACATTTGACTTCACAACCTCATAATCCTCTCACAGAAGAACCGTAGACTAAGAACAGAGAAAAGAGAGAAAACAAGAAGAAATAATAAGAAAGAGAAAGAAGAAGAGAAAATGGCTTTCTCTAACCCAAGAATTTGAGATAAGACCAAAGAGATTTGCTATACACCCACTCAGCTGGATAAGGGCCGCCCCAGTCGGTCCAATGGAAAAACGATTATTTTTCCTTTCAAGCAAAACTGATGATATCTTCTCCATCTGGTACCCGAATGACACGTTTGAGTAGTATATTTCGCATAAATTTTCGAGACCTATTCACTGATACTAGTTTCGTATTTAGATCGTTGTTAGATTAATTCCTTTTAATTAACGTTCGCGTTAAACTAATCGAGTTATTATCGACTAATTCATCACTTGACCCGTCTAACAGCGTTGACGAGCTTGAGGGTCCTTACAATAATCCTTTATGAAGATATTCTAGGACTCGTACACAAACAGTAGCAGAAGAAGAAAAACAAAATATGGGTTATAGATGTAATGATTGATGCATCAAAGCTAAAAAAAAAAACATTACCTGATAGTGGAGAAGTAAAGATGAAGAAGAAGAAAATATAGTTTACCTGAATATGATTCTCCCGAAAATGTTTTTAGAAGAAAGAATACAAATCCAAAAACAGTAGCAGCAGTGTCTCCCGTAATTATCAGTCTTCAAAGTCTCTTAAAAGGAAAACAAAATCTTGTTATGATATGCTAGATAAAGGGGACGATGAGATAAAAAAGGAAATTGCCCACCAAAAATGCACACAAACAACGGCCACTAGTTGACCACTATCTAAATCCACGATTTTTTATTAATTTTGCAAAATAATAATAACTAACAAAGGAAGGTTAAATAAGTCCATCTAAAAATGTAAAATTATACATCAAATCTAAAACTAATAATCTTAGCCGTACAATGTGAATTTTGGGCTACATATATATACCATCTTAATGATGGGTTTCTAAAAGAGAAAGGAAACAGATTTTGGTTCCTCAGAAGTTTCCACCTTCCTATTTTATCCACCAAAATCTTACTTTTCAAGTTTAGACCCTACTTGATTGAAATCCCACAACAAACCACCACACAAAGTCATGGAACACATATGACTAGTGGAGGTTGTTGAAGTTCAACAGTTGAACTACAAATGTGATTAACACATTTTGGGCATCATATTATACATGTCGTAGTCATGAAAAGATAATAGATGAGACATTGGGATTGAGTGAACATTTATTCAAGTATCCCATATAAAATACAGAGAAGCAAATTTTTTATTTAGCTACAAAGTCAGAATATATAACCAACCGTGTGCTAAATTATACAAAGTGATTGGTAAACTAGCATATTGCTAAATAATGCAAATGTGATTAACGGTTGGTTAGAGATATTGCAATTAGGGTTGAAAGTAAATCGTGAGATGTTGGAGAAAACTAGGAAAAGGAAGATATAATATTGAGAACAGAGTATTTGAGAATATGATTTATTAATGTGATTGGTAAGATTTTCCATATTTCTCGCCCATGTTTTTCCTATTTCCAATCCCATTCAGAATTTTTAAAATCAGTTTACTTTTAAATTCTGGTTATTCGTATGTAGCCCCAACAAAAGTCAAATTGATTTTGACTATAATAATTTTTTTTTTTTATTAATTTGTTTTATCAAAATTTTGATTACACAAAGCTTTTTGTTGGCAGCCTAGCAACAAGCTGAGGTCCAACACCTTTTTGAATAGCTATGCCGAATCAATGAAAAATAAAACTACCAAAACCACTACTATAATAATTACCATTTGTATTTATCTTTTTCTTCACCGATAGCTCTTTTTCACTTAACCTAATTTAGTTAACCCCGATGTTCAATTAGTAAATCTTTTTTTCATATTCATTTATGAAGAAGTACTGCGATTATAGTTGTGAACTTGAAATTAGCAGGCGTGTCGCATAGCATTGTTAAATACAAAATACATTCTCAAGATGCTTTGTCAGATTTGAAATTAGAGATGCCATGGTACTTTCGGTAATATACATGAGGTCTTAGAAATACTAAATCGATACAAATATTTATCAATATATACTAATAATAATAATTCATTAACATCTTGTATATATAAACAAATCATCACTACCTACCATTATTGTTTGTCGGTCTCAATGGATAATCTGGCTATCAAACAACCCTTAATTAGCTTAATATCTAGTCTCCACAGATCTTCCGAAAGCTTCCTATTTCGGTAACGGTACAAACTCTCTTCCAAATCCTAAACAACCTCCTGGCTCCAAATTTAACTTGATTCTTTTAGTGTCTTTTTAAGAAAGCTCACGGAACATACATTCAAAAATTTACAATTAGGTTTAGATTTTAACTACGTCGTTTCCGGATTTGATTTTTTTTTTTTTTTTTTAACATTCCTCATTGTGTTTAGGGGCACTTTTAGATACAAAACCAAAAACTATAAGCAAAAATTCAAGAAAAGGTTATCGAAGGCGAAGGTGGATTGTCTAGATGGCGTAAGCAGTGATCAATGGTGAAGATAGAGAAGAAGAAGAGCTACATAAATTATGTTTTTTATTTTTTCTTTACTTTATGGAGTTTTTGGGTAGTTTTATTATTAGGTGTAAACAAAATGTCAAATAAATAAGATTTAGTATATATGAAAATATAGATGGATGGTACATAAGATTATTGGCAATAGGGAAAATGGGATGAGAAATAGGAAAAATGGTTGGTAATGGTAGGGTCCATTTCAGAATTATTGGTTGAAGCCAAACTTAAATGGAAAATGATTGCTCCACCGAATAATAGCACCGCAAAAAGAACCGAGACGAATTGTGTGAGGGTGGGGTGGGGCCCACTCCTACCCCACCCCCTATCCCAATGTTTAGAGTCATTTCTAGACCGTTGGATGATCCGAAGTGTAATTTGCCGTGCAACTATTCGGTAAGTGTATCATTGCTGTTTTATAAAGTCGGTTAAGTTCCACATACAATAATTCTCCCTTAAAGGCCTTGACAAAATAAGTTCTCGTATTGAACGGTGATGAAACACTCGCTTCCTATTAGCCGAAATATGTCTTCTCTAGTGTAGAAACTATGGTGAGGAATCTTGGCATAACTCTATTGGTCGGGATATTAAAATTTGGGTTACACTTTATTTACATCAAGTATTTGACCGTCTGTTAGTAACACCGTCAACAAAAAGGAAGATGGGCAACATTTCCATGAGAGTATTAATCTAATTAGTTTACTTACACCGTGTTTACAACAAATACGTAATTGTACGTTGGTAAGACAGGTGGACATTACTCCATCAAACCACAAATTTTTTTTCCAATACAAATTATTTTTCACATACAAAATTTTGGTTAAAAGAAATCTTAACTTAATTTAATAGAAAGAAAAAATTTAACTTACCGTGTTTAGAATTTTATGGAAGTCCAATTCATTTTGGAAATCAAGTACATAATATATTATGACTCTTTTTCTCAAATTAATACATGAAAGGGAAAAAAATATCCTACCTATTTCACACATATTTTCTGCGAAAATTAAAGGAAAAAAATAAATGCATGGCATCCCAACAGGACGGGGCGCATACCGTATCAAAAATATGATTAAAGGACAAAAAACACGGGAAAAAATATAGTTAATTCTTACTAAATTGTATGATTGATCTCCATAGTAACGTAATGTTCAATTAATCTCAGCATGTCATTGATTTTTCCCTTGGAAATCCTGAATCAAACAAAAACTGAAAAGAAAATTTTGGTACATTAAAAATAACATCTAATCTACTATTTTAATTACTTCTAAGCCTTGTTATATAAATTTTGATTAAATCATTCTGGTTAATAATAAATGCTAAATTTTAATTTTAATTTTATTTCTAAATTGCGTTCCAACATGTTGTTTGTAATATACAAACAACATGATCAAAAACGTCTGGGATTGTTTGCAACATGCTGGTGGATTCTAGACTTAGATCAAAAAAGTCTGGGATTGTTTGTAAAATTGATCTAGAAAAAGCTTTTGATAGAATTAATTGAAAATATCTTGAGTTTGTTTTGTCCAAGATGGGTTTTGGTAGAAAATGGTGTAAATAGCTCAAGTTTTGTTATTCTACTTCATCCTTTTCAATTCTTATAAATGGTAGTTCTTTTGGGCTACTTCAAGAGCTCAAGAGGGGTTAGACAAGGATGCCATGTTTCTCCTCTTTTGTTCAATATAGCCATGGAAGGGTTTTCAAGGTACATGGATAGGGATGCTAATCTAAATATTTTTAGTGGCTTCCCTGTCTCTCCTACTAGTTTCTCCTCTTTTGTTCAATATAGCCATGGAAGGGTTTTCAAGGTACATGGATAGGGATGCTAATCTAAATATTTTTAGTGGCTTCCCTGTCTCTCCTACTAGTATATTGTTGTGAATCACTTACACTATGCATACGACACAATTTTTTTCATAGATCACATCAAAGATGAGCTACACAACCTTTTCTCTGCTCTACATTGCTTTGAATATATTGCAGGTCTCAAAGTAAACACTACAAAGACAAGACTAATTTCCATTGGAGAAGTTCCTGAACTTAATGCTTGGGAAGCTGAGTTTGGGTGTGCTGCTGACAATGTTCCTTTTATTTATCTTGGTATGCCACTTGGTGCTAAGGCTAATTCAAAGCACATCTGGGATATAATCATTGAGAAGTTTGAATCTAGGTTGTCTACTTTGAAGCGTTGTAAACTTTCAAAAGGTGGTAAGTTAACTCTGCTTAAATGCATTTTCACCTCGCTGCCAATTTACTACTTATCATTGTTCAAATCTCCAGCCTCTGTGCTAAAAATTCTTAATAGGAAGATGCGGAATTTCCTTTGGGATCATGATATTGGTTCGAAAATTTCTCATCTGGCCTTTTGGGATTTGGTTCTAGCACCTATTTCTAGAGGTGGTCTTGGTGTTTGTGACCTGAAATTAATGAATCTTACTATGTTGTCTAAATGGTACTGGAGGTATGGCGTTGAAAGAAATATATTATGGAATATAATCATCTCGGATAAATATGGTATTGACTTCTCGGATTGGGTTGCTGGAAAAGTAAATACTTCTTACGGAGTTTCTTGCTGGAAGGAAATTGCAGACTCAAATAAACTCATTTCAGAACATTCAAAGATTATTATTCACTCTGGAAGGAAGATTTCTTTTTGGCATGACCACTGGATTAGCAATACTACTCTTTCAGTTGCTTTCCCACTCATTTATAAAATCTGCAGAGACAAGAACACAAAGCTTGCTGATATGGTTACTGTTGAAGATAGCTGGAAATTTGAATTCAAAAGGTGCTTGACTGATATTGAGGCACAGGAGTTTGCATCAATTCTTCTGCTCATTGGAGACTCCCCACCTCAGATGGATGCTCTTCCTAACACTAGGAGATGTTCGCTCATCACTACATGTATTTTTAGTGTCAAATCTCTATATTCAAAGCTGGTAGATTCTACGGGATTAGATCAATTCCCTTCCACTTTCATATGGAAATCTGCAATTCCACCAAAGGTAAACTTCTTACTCTAGTGCGTGGTTCTTGGAAAACTTAACACAATACAACTTGAATCACAAGGGAATGGATCTATACAACTCTTGTATCCTGTGCGGGAACTCAGAAGAATCTCAAGACCATCTTTTCATCCACTGTAAATTCACTACCAAGATATGGCAATCTTTAATTCCAAGGGATAACTTCGCTTGGGTTTTTTCAAATTATTTTCATCTATAGCTCAGGGATGGGAAAATAATTATTTCTCCAGTTCAGGTAACTTCATTTGGGAGATGATTCCAGCAGTCATTGTTTGGATGATTTGGCGTGAACGTAATTGCAAAACATTCGACAAAGAATATACCTACAAGACTGATTCTGACCTGGTTGTGGATGCAAAATCTATGCTTCTTAGTTGGGCAGCAGCTGCTGGGAAACGTGTTCACCTAAACTTCGCAAGCACCATCAATAACACTTGGGAAACTATATTTTTGTAATTTAGTCTTTTGTTTTTTCTTTTTTTGCTACCTCTGGTAGCTTCCTCTGTAAATTCTTCAATCTAATAAAGTCTTCTTTTCCGATCAAAAAAATATACAATTTCCATTTCTGAAAAAATTCGTTTTTGGTTGGAAAGTGAAAGTAACTTTTTTTCTATATAAACGGAGAGGGAGTAACTTATAGGCAGTTCAAAGTGGTTATACGTGAGTTGGGCTTATGCGGTCCAATTGTTTGGCCTGTGAAACACCTTATAGCTCAATTTATTTTCCATTATGGCCTGGCCAAGATCAAAATAGGTGTTTTCGACCCTTCATTTTTCTAATGAGTTGCAGTAACCCCGACGAGTTTTGCTCTTTAAGATAGAGGTGTAAATTGTGCCGTGCCAGCACGAACACAGCCCAGTCCAGTCCAGTCCATCTCATCACGTTAAAATCTAAGCACAGCCCAGCATAACATGTGACTTAGTCCAGCACGGTCCAGCACGTTAGTTTAGTAGGCTGTGCTGGGTTAGTCCAACCGGCACAGTTGCACAACACAGCACACAACACGGATACTCACGCGGCATAACACAACACAACATGTTAAGAAATCACGTAATAATATGCATAAAACACTACAAAATACATCCCATTTTGTGTATATTTCACAAGATAGTCTCTATTATAGCCAATTTTAAACGTTTGATCGACGATATATTGACTTATTTTTATCACAACTCATATAATACCTAATATTTTAAAAGCATAAAATAAATGTGCCCAAATCATAACCTGTTTATTTTTCTGGCACATCACAACACAACACGACATCTAGCACATCACAGCACAACACATTTTGATCTCAGGCACAGCACAACACGACACACAGCACGCTAAGAAGGTGACTTCGTGGGAGGTGCAGTGCTGGGCCGACACGTTTTACACCACTACTTTAAGAGTGATCAGATTGTCAAAGTAAAGTGTGCTCATATGTGTACCAAAACCTGCATAATCTCTATCACGGTTGATTTTATTGGTTTGTCGGCATAATTACCCTTGACAAAATGATAACGACTCTTCTCTTAGACCTTTCCATCTTAAATTGTCTCAATCTAGCTCGTATTGGCTCAGTAGATTGGAAACTTTTGGCTTGTCGCAATTAATACGTGTGTAATGTCCAGTGTTAATCTTGTATTCAGATTTACCTCATCTGAAGTTTGAGAGGGGCTGCTAAAAATAAATCCAACATCACCTAGATCTTTCGAATTTGTGAAGTTTATAAGCCGCAGATAACCTAACCTATTCTATCCTTAGTAAGTCGGACTCGGAGAGTGAAATTCGTAAATCTGTTGGTCGGACAAAAAGATTGGATTTGAGTGTGTGGAGTCTAGGGTGACCCAAAAATCACAATAATATTCTACAAACATACTTTTCATGTGTATTGAATCATGAATGCTTCATAATAAACGAGGTAATAAACGAGGGACAAACATGTGATGGTGATACCATGGAAATGGAGTGAACGTATTTCTATTTAAAAGCAAGGACTGGGATTTTCATTTACATACATAGGTTAGGTTATAGGAAAGAAAGAAAAAAAACTCCTTTATGAGAAGTAAAAAATGCCCCGTACGTTGAAGTCAACCACATCTTACTAGTGATCAAAGTGAAACTTTAAGGTGTTGGAGTAAACTACAAAATAGAAAATCAACAGTAATGAAAATACTTCCGATGGATAAAAAAATACTTGGGAATATGGTATTAAGTTAATGCCGCCTGGTTTTAAGGTATTAATATCGAAGACTTATAACAAATAGCTGAGAGAGGACGTCCGAAATTTGCGCGGCTAGGATGGTGAGTGTATCGTCTTCCCAACAAAGCAGAGCAGGGATTTTGGATTTAGATCGACAGGGACATCAGAGCATACAAGGTTCGAAGAGCTGGGTTGCAGTAGTAAATGGTCAAAAGAAGGAAGGAATTAACTCTACGGGTATTGAAGAATCAGAGGGATGGCAGTTGGTTACCAAGAAGAAGAAGCAACAACAGATCAAAGGAAATCCTCAAGTTGTGGTGATTGATTGTAAGTATAAATCTTTTCACCTCACAAAGAAATCTAATGGCATTTTGTTTGATGAGCAGACGAGAAATACAAAAAAAATCATTCAAGTTATTATTAGTCCTGAAGGGGTGATTTGGATGAAGAATATTTTGAAAAAAGAGTCAAAAAAGAGTTTTTAAGGGAGCTGGTATTGGATCTTTCATCGTGGTAATGAGAACATTTTATTTTCGAGAAATCGTAATAAGTTTGGTGAGTTCTTTAGAGCAACAGTTTCTTGTGACAAGGTCAAGCAATCTATGTGCTTCCCATCTGAAGAAGGAGATCAAAGATGGAGTCGTTTTGTTACAAATTTTTCAATAATAGTTTCTCATAATCATATTGAGAAACGAAAGGCGGTGGAAACAACTTCTAAAGTATCTACAGTGGTGAGTCCTAAGGTGAATTCACAACAATCAACTAAGGCTATGGATCAACAACAAATTTTTGCTCATGTGGCTGAGGATTCACGAAATTGGAATAATGTTGTTATTATTTAAACATCGAAGTCGATATCCTCTTGGAGCAGCATTGGCTTAGAAGTTGCTAATAGATTCAATATGAAGAAAGGCTTTGATTTATTTCCTTTTGAAAGTCAGAAAGCTTTTTTTCTTTGTATTAGATCAAGATAAGGAATCCATGATTCATAAAGGGTTTTGGAATTTTGAAGATTTGTCAATCAGATTACTTCCTTAGTGGAATGATTCTAACTCTATTTCTTTGTCTGAAGAAAACTCAGAAGGTTCATGGGTTGAGGTTTATGGAGTTCCTTTTAATCTGTGGGGCAAACAATTCTACTACAAGGAGTTTAGTTCTAAATTTGGCGGTCTGTTGGAAGTTCATACATCTACAATTTGCTGGGAAGATGCTTTGGCAATCCTCTTAAAAGTTCGCAATTTTGATGGGGTTACGTCGACTTTTCTTTGTCATCATGGGGATTATTCCTTTCCGATCAAAGTTCAATCTTACCATGTCATTAATGGTGATTCTCAAAACACTTTCAGGAAAATTACGGTTCAAAGATTAGATTTGATTCCTCTTGATATGCCAATTATGGAGTCAAATAAGGAGGTTAAACTTAATGGTGAATGGCCGAAAATTCCTCGTACAGTTTCAAGACCGCTTGATTCACGCAGAAAAGATCTCTTCAGAAAATTTTCAGGTGGAGAAAAATGAATGTCTCTGACTGGGTATAATTCAAATTTAAATTTGAATGATGCCGCTAAAAATGGTAACATTTCAAATCTTACGGATATGGATTCGGTTTCACCTGGGTCTAAATCTTCTTTGGATAATTCCACCCAAGAACCCATTTGTGATGACTCATTAGCTTTGAAGACTGTTGACTCAGTAGAGGGAAATTTGAATTCAAATTTAATTGCTTCTCACCAACCACAAACGGCTACTTCACAAACCTTTCATTCTGAAGAAGAGGTAGAAGATTATTTGCAGGCTGCAGTATCAATCCCTTATCTTCAAATGATTGACTCAATGGGTACCATTCATAATCAAACCAATGATTCACAAAATCGTTCGGAAGGCATGGAATTTTTCTGGAAAACTAATTAGAAGTGGAGTACTTTCAAAGACAAAGTGGACCCAAGTTTAAGAAGAGAATTTGAAACTGTTATGTCGCAGATGATATCAATTTGTCCAAAATTGGGTATTCATTTCAATGGTACTGAAAATACAATTGATGATGCTATGGTGGATTCTTTCAGGGCCCATATTATTAATCACAACAAAGAAAGGTTGGCATCTGTTTAATTCTTCTGGTTTTGTTGGGAGTTTTTGGTTTTAATTTTCCATGGATTTTAAAATTGTTTGTTGGAATTTTCGGGTGCTTAATGAGCTAATTCGTAGAGATATTGTGAAAAAGAAGATTTCTGATTGGAAACCTTGTATTTTGCTTCTTCAAGAAACTAAAATCCAGCAGTGCAGTGATTTGCTGGCTTGGCAGTGTTGGGGTAAAAAAGATATTATGTGGTTGGATTCTCCTTCGCAAGGAAGCTCAGGGGGGATTTTATGTCTTTGAGATTCTTCTAAAGTACAAGTTTTGGATTCCTTAATTGGACCATATTCAATTACTTTGCTTTGCAAAACCATTTCCAATTCTTTTGAATGGATGTTTACAGGGGTTTATGCTCCTTTTGCTAATAATACTGATGAAGTTAAGTTGTTTTGGAGAGATATTGAAGAGACTAGATGTTTATGGAATTATCCTTGGGTGATAGGAGGTGATTTTAATGAAATTCGGTTTAGTCATGAGAGATCATCAGGTGGAGAAGCTACAAGTGGTATGGAAAAGCTCAATAACTTTATTTCCAAACATCAACTTTTTGATTTACATTTAATTGGAGCTCCATACACTTGGACTAATAACCAAGCTCAAAGTATAAGAAGTAGAATTGATAGAATCATGGTTTGTCCTGCGTGGGAAAGTGTTTATCATCAAGTTACTCAGTATTCTCTAGCTCTTCCTTGCTTTGATCATAATCCAATTGATCTGATTTGTGAAGGGGTGAAGCATGGTCCTTCTCCATTCCGTTGTGAGTATTATTGGTTCTCTAATCCTAAATTTTTTTATTTTTTTAGAGATATGTGGAATTCTTTTGATGTTGCAGGCAGTGCTGGTTTTGTTTTTTGCAAAAAGTTGCAGCTTCTAAAGCAAAAGTTAAGAATCTGGAGTAAAGAAGAATATGGAGAGGTGGATAGAAGACTTGAGGAGCTTGAAGATATCTTTGTGGATCTTGATTCATTGGAGCATACCAATAATGGGCTAACTGATGTTCAATGGGAATACATGACTAAAGCTAAGCAGGAGTACTGCTCCCTTGCAGTGATCAAAGCTCAAAAGTTGAGAAGTAGATGCAGAGTTACTCACTTCAAATATTTTAAGAAAAATACTAAGTACTTTCATAGGTTGATTAATGATAGAAGAAGGAAAAGTTATGTTGGATCAATCAAGGTGAATGGTGTGCTTACTTCTGATGAAAATGAAATAAAAAATGGTATTGTCTCTCACTTTCAAGATATTTTTCAATCCTCTCATCAGAGAATTACATCTATGGAAGGTATGCATTTTTATTCAATTTCTGATGAGGTTTGCAGTTGGTTAGAAAGAGATATTGAGTAGGAAGAATGTTTTGCTGCTATTAAGATGTTAAGTCAATTCAAGGCTCCAGGGCCAGATGGATTCCCAATGAGATTTTATATTATTTGTTGGGATATTCTTAAATTAGATTTTCTTAATGTTGTAAGAGAGCTGCAGCAAAAAGATTTCTTAGATTGGAGGCTTAAGAATACTTTCATTTCCCTTGTTCCTAAGAAAGATAACATTTAGGAGATCAAAGATTTGAGACCAATTAGTCTTATCCATGGTGCTTATAAAATTGTTTCCAAGATTTTGGCTGAAAGGTTCAAGACAACTTTACCAACAATCATTTCTCAACAACAGTCTGCTTTTATCAAAAAAAGACAAATTTTGGATGGAGTCTTAACTGCTAATGAGTTAATTGACTCAATATTAAGATGTGGAAAACCTGGTTTTCTTTGTAAGGTTGGTTTTGAAAAAGCTTTTGATCATGTGAATTGGGAATTTCTGTATGATATGTTTAGATTGATGGGGTTTGGTGAAAATTGGAGGAAATGGATTCATTGCTGTGTGGAGTATGCTATATTTTCAGTCCTGGTGAATGGGAGTGCTACTGGATACTTCAAAAGTAACAAAGTTATACGGCAAGGTGATCCAATTTCACCTTTTTTGTTTCTTTTGGTAGGAGAAGCTCTTACATTCATGATTTCTAAGGCCCAAGAAGAAGGTTTGATTTCTGGTTTTCATGTCAAAGATGGTGGTATGAAGTTAAGTAATTTACAATTTGCATATGATACTCTAATATTTCTTGATGCAGATGAGGATCAAGTTAGAAATCTCAGGCTTATTCTTATATCTTTTGAGATGCTTACAGGTTTGAAAATTAATTTTGCAGAAAGCAAAAAATTTGGAGTTGGCTATGATGGGGATTTAACTGTCTTCTATTCTGGGTTGCTACAGTGGTGTACTTCCAGCAACTTATTTAAGTTTGCCTCTTGGTGATAGGTGTGGGGGTATTGCAAAATGGGACAAGATTATTGAGAAGTTTATTGCCAAATTAGCAGGTTGGAAAAAGTCTATTTTGTCAAGAGCATGAGTGTGCTATCTAGTCTTCCAATTTATTATATGTCACTTTTTGAAATGCCAGCTTATGTCATTAAGAAGATTGAAAGAATTATGAGGGATTTTCTCTGGAATGACAATAAAGGTAAAAATAAAATTCATTTGGTCAAATGGAAGGCTCTTTCTAGAAGGAAGAATTTGGGTGGTCTTGGTATTAAAAATTTGAAGAAGGTCAATCAGGCTTTGCTCTCAAAATGGTGTTGGAGATTTTCCATAGAGGAAAATTCTTTATGGAGGAAGCTGGTGTTTGATAAATATGGTTGTGATGAGGTTCAATGGATTTAAAACACTCCTAAGGGTACCTATGGGAAATCAGCCTGGAAAGCTATAATGAAGACTAAATCAATTTTTCTGAAGTTTACTAAGTTCAAAGTCAACATAGGTAACACGGTTAGGTTCTGGGATGACAATTGGCTCTATGATACTAGCATCAAGTCTTGTTTTCCAAATATTTATGATTTATCCAGGGATAAAAAGGCTTCAGTAGCTGATATGTGCACTATGCTGGATGGTAGTGAAGTTTGGAATCTTAGTATTCCGAGAGGACTAAATGCAGCTGCCAGAATGGAGTTTCAAGTTCTTAATTTTGATCTGAACAATGTAAAGTTCAATCTGGAGTTGGAGGATGAGCTAATTTGGACTCTTACTAAGAGTACGATTTTTTCTATGAAGTCTACCTATGCTGCTATTTCTGAAGAGACTGATCTGATACACAATTGCACTATCTTTACTTTTGTTTGGGACCTGAAATGTCCACCAAAAGTTGGTTTTTTCCTGTGGCTAATAGCCCACAACAGTTTGCCTACTAGAGACCTACTTAGGAAAAGAGGTGTGGAGGTTCCAGCTGGTTGTTTATTCTGTAACTGCAATGAATCAGTTAGTCATATCATGCTTCACTGTTCTTTTGTAAGAGAAGTTTTGGTGGAGTTTATTTCTAAGTTAAATTAGTTTTTCTCCACTCCTGGGGATGTTATCTCTTCTTTACAAGCCCGGCATTTAACTCAACATGATTCAGCAAGCACTGCAGTTTGGAATTTGGTTCTAGTGGAAATCATTTGGTCTATTTGGAAGGAAAGGAATGCAAGGGTTTTTACAGACAAGAATAGCAATGTAAGGTCAGTGGTGAACAAGGAAATCTACTGCTTATTCTGTTGGGCTGTTGCCATTAAAAACTTTAGTGAAGTAGGCTCTTTAGGTGTAATGAGAGATTGGTGTAATATCTATTTTAGACCTCCTTGAGCTGGTAGTCTGTTACTAGCTTTGTTTTTTGTTTCCCTCTTTTGCTTTGTACAGGGTGGTATTGCCTTTATACCCCCTATTTTTTGATCAATATATCTTTTCTTTACCGATCAAAAAAAAATATCGAAGACTTAATAGATGTGATGGTTACCCAAGCATAAAATACCATTTTGAATGTATAGATGGAGTATGAGGCCGCGTACTTTGTTGTTTAAACATACTGCGTCGGTGACACTAAAATCTCAAATCATAAGCCAAGAACATTTACTTGGCTATATTGTATTAGTTATATTCCATTTCTGGATTTTTAAGTAGTGTGAGCAAAATTAAATATGCTCTGAAAATCAATCGCGATGGAAAGGATCATAACCAAATTCGGTAGGTTTTTTTAGGGTTCCGGAGCATATTTTGGAAATCCAGGGAAAAAATAAATTTGGTCGAGTGGAGATTAAACATGCGTCTGATATCAGGCGTCGGTTTAACAACTATCTGGAGTGCGGCGTATTTATAATCATCGCTTGATGATGAAGCGAACATTGAAACTCCTTCCCACTAGGCGAATGTATAATTTCCCCGTCCTATACCAGACGTAACTTTTATCTACGCCCTCATGGGGAGCGAGTATAGTGTCCGCCCCAACCAAACGAAGATCATAATCTCGTCCAAAATCAAGCGTAGTTTAAATCTTCTCCTGTATGAGGCGGACTTTATACTTGCGGACTTTGAAACAACGATAAATTCCGATATTACAAACGTTGATCGAAATTTTGTAAGTTTTGATACTTTCGGAAGTTGGAAATTTTCGAACGTTTGATTTTAATGCAACGACTATCTTTTATATATATACTCCCTCCGTCCTAGTTTAGATGCCTAAATATGGTTTTCCACAAAGATTAAGAAACACAAAGAGAGTTAAAAAAATTCCACAATTACCCTAGGTTAGTATTTAAGGTTCTTAGTTTTTAGATGTTTAGGTTTTTGTTGTTTACTTGGAAAAATTTCAAATTAAAGGAAATATTAAAAGTGTGTCTAAAAAATTAAAATACACAATTCTCCATGTTATGGCCTGATTCCAAAATAGGGTAAATAAGGATAAAAGGTGGAAAAATATGAAATATAACAAGTATTTTAGGACTGAAACAATCCTCAATTTAAGCATTTAAACTAGAACGGAGGGAGTATATGATTTCATTAAGCATTTCATCGCAACTACAAATTCATTTCATCTATATCAGAACAACTATATTATTTTCAAATCGTTCGTATTTCAAATCGTTTAGAGTTTGGAGTATGACACCAGTACCACGAGGTCCAAATTTTTCAAAAATTGATTACATAATGACGTGTAAGATTCATTTATCAATATTCCAAGATTCTGTTGTTGGAACTAATCAATCATAACAGGTATTGTGGAATCGCTTCGAAGCTAAGAAGAAAGAATCCCTATCTACAAAATCGAAGCGTCCATGGACCTCCATTCAAAAACGATTTCAAAGTATAAGTAAAGTGTGGCGCTTTTCTTTGCAAAAAGGCGGAAATGGAAGGAGAATATCATACTGGATGGCAAGGTTTTTAAACCGTGAATCGAATCGTGAATCGTTTTTAATTTTTTTGAATCGAAACGTATATTAAATCGTGAATCAAAGATTCATGGTTGATTATTAAATCGAAGATGTATGCCTATAAATATTGTTCAACCATACAAAATAAATCCTAAGTTTGATTTTTGATGAAAAATTCTTATAAGTAAAAAATATTATCAAACATTAACACCAAAAACCGAGTTGGAACATTGGTTGGAGGACTTGCGTGTGACACCTGAAGTCACAGGTTTGAAACTCACTCCTCCCATTTTTGAAAAAACATTTTATACCTTTGAATTTAGTCAAGAATCGTAGTCAACTAAGGTTGACTACCGATTCTGAAGCAAAAAGATTTGGACTTGAGATTCAAATCGATTTGGTACAAAATGAATTGAATCGTGCGATTCAAATCGTGAATCGCACGATGAAAAGAAGTTAAGTATTCTTCATTTCTTATTAATAATTATTTACATACACATGCACTAAATTTGTTCTTTCACAGGTTTGAAACTCACACCTCCCATTTTTGAAAAAACATTTTATACCTTTGAATTTAGTCAAGTATCGTAGTCAACTAAGGTTGACTACCGATTCTGAAGCAAAACGATTTGGACTTGAGATTCAAATCGATTTGATACAAAATGAATCGAATCGTGCGATTCAAATCGTGAATCGCACGATGAAAAGAAGTTAAGTATTCTTCATTTCTTATTAATAATTATTTACATACACATGCACTAAATTTGTTCTTTCACAGGTTTGAAACTCACTCCTCCCATTTTTGAAAAAACATTTTATACCTTTGAATTTAGTCAAGTATTGTAGTCAACTAAGGTTGACTACCGATTCTGAAGCAAAACGATTTGGACTTGAGATTCAAATCGATTTGGTACAAAATGAATCGAATCGTGAGATTCAAATCGTGAATCGCACGATGAAAAGAAGTTAAGTATTCTTCATTTCTTATTAATAATTATTTACATACACATGCACTAAATTTGTTCTTAAAAACCTAACAGCTTGAAGAAGTAAGGAAGCGGTTTAAGGAATACAACGATGATATTTGAGGCTCATCGGTCTAAGAATAAACCGGACCATGAAAGAAATTTTTTTGTAGAATCTAGCAGAATTCATAGTCGTCTACCTTATTGTCTAGTTGCTCCTGATCAAAGTATACCACTCAAGGATGAGGCCGATTCATCAACTAGCAAAAAGGATAAGGTGAGAATTACATGTAGAAGCTTCAAAGCTTCAAATTTTTCGATGATTGTTGAAAAACAAAAAATATTTAATTTTCTGAAACAAAGAAATGATCAAACCTTTGGGACACAGTTTCTCAGGCAGTGGTCAGATTCAGAACGTTTAAAAAAAAAAGGGCTTTCAAAAATCCGTGGTCAGATTCAGAACGTTTAAAAAAAAAAAAGGGCTTTCAAAAATCCGACCTACCGGATTCGAACCAGTGACCTAAGGATTAGCTGCAAACTACTACAGTCCTCCGCTCTACCAACTGAGCTAAGGTCGGTTTTGATGAACTTTGCTAGAATTAGGTATTAATATACAAATCATATCGAGTGGCCTATTCGCACACGAAGTTTTGTGGCTACGGTGTAGATTTTGAATCACAATCTAATTCTGATATTATGATGCCAATATCTGATCATGAGGCAAATGTTGGAACGCAAGTCGGATTTCAAGTTATAACCAAAATAATTGGGTCACGAGGAGATTTTGGTTAGAGGCATATCCCGGAGCAAAAGAACATTTTTTGGTCACGGTTGTACTTGGTGTCTCACCGGCAGAATTACGGGTTACTATACATATATTTTTGGCTATGGATCGTATTTTGGGAGTTTATGATATAGTTTTTGGATTACAAGACACATTTTTGTTTGCAATATAAATTTTGTATTAAAGGAGAAGGGATGACAAGGAATGTTCAGGGTCACAATGTAAATTCTGAGTCACATGAATCAGACTGTGAGACATATATGGAAACCTAACGTTTAGCCCATCCTTGCTATTTTAGCCAACCCGAGTTTGGATCTTGCCGCCTTCCCTGTTTAGACTTACCTAGATAAGGGACGAGAAGCCTCTAAGCAGTCAACGAATGAGGTGTACATATATAGAGCGCCGCGAAACTTGCTCGCAATTTTGAAGCTTGAGTGGATATTCCCTCCCTATCAGAAACCCTAGTTCTTATATGTAACTCGTAAGAACCTCTTCGTTACAGCTTTTTCCTCGTTTTCTTTTTCCAAAATTAACATACAATCCAGCTCTAAGAATCCGGAATTGTCATCTTAGAGAGCGCGGAAGGAATTTTGCTTCTAGGGTTTTCAGAAAATAACATATATTCGTGAGAATAATCCTATGGCAAAAATAAGCAGCTTTGAAGATCTAGAAGCAGGTGGCGCTACCTTCATCACACCAAGAAGAAGTAATCGTTATACAGATGGAAACCAAGATCCTCCTTCTACACAAGCTGTAGAATCAGGTATTTTTCAAATTAATACTAAATTTCATCGTCTTGTTAATACCCTAATTGGCGCTCCAAAAGATACACCTCAACTTCGTCAGAAATTGCTCAACACAAAATCACATATTACACAGTTGGCGAAAGATACTTCATCTAAACTCAAAAAAGCCAGTAACACAGCTAGCAAAAAGATAGCCGATGCTAAACTTGTTAAGGACTTTCAATCAGTTCCAAAAGAGTTTCAGAAAACACAGCGTGTTGCTGTTCAAAGTGAGTTACAGGCACAGTATGACCCTTTTGTTCCTTCCAGCGAACTTGATCGAAATTCGGAAAAGAAACCTGAACAGCGCACTGCTCTCATAGAATCCAGAAGGAAGGATGTCTTGCTAATGGAGAATGAGATTGTCCTCAATGAAGCAATCGTTGAAGAAAGGGAACAAGGTATCCAAGAGATACAGAACCAGATTGGTGAGGTTAATGAGATTTTCAAAGATCTTGCTGTGCTGGTGCATGAGCAAGGAGATAACATCAATGACGTTGATTCGCACGTCCGCAACTCATATATGGCAACTCAAGATGCAAAATCCCAACTTCAGAAAGCGGCAAAAACCCAAAAATCAAATTCATCTCTGATGTGCTTGCTGTTGGTGATTTTTGGGATCGTTCTGTTCATTGTGATAATCGTCCTGACAGCTTAATTAAGTATCAAGAAACCTGGTTCCTCGATCAACTATCATGGGCATGCCAAATCTGTTTGGACAATGTTTTAAATTGACGTGGGAATTCGAATTTTGCTTTTGCTAAGAATTTTGTGGACGGTTAAAGGAGTGTGCACAGTAATGGATTAGCCAACTAACAATATATTTTGAATCAAAATAAAATTGACGATTTGTCTACATTTGTGAGATTAATCTCCCCTTAATCTCGACCTCACATTGGTTGACAACCAGTATGTTTGTATTGTCAATGATGCGACGGTAACAGATTGTATCGATTATATGCTTACCTTAATGATGCATGGTTCCTGATCTAACAACATTGCCATGTTTGCATAATTTAAAAGGAAAGGACCTTTGGTGTTTTACCTATATGAAAGGGTGGCAGTAAACAAGACAGGTATGTACCCACCCGCGTTTAATTATTATTGCATTTTGACACGCATTTTTTGGATCATTATCTCTGCAAACAATTAGAATCATGACAACCTAAATAAGATTGGTTATGCATGTGAAGAGATATTTATTACTTATCAATTGTGTTGCATATCTAACTACATTGCCATTTTTTTATGATTCAAATCAAAAATTAAGTCGATGGGATTTATAAGGATGAACACGTATAGCTAACCATTACCTAACATGAAAGCTCAATTACTGCGATGATTTGAATAATGGAGGTGTATGCAGCTAGTGAAAAAAAGACAAGATAAATGTGATGAACAAACATATGTAGTTAAAATTTGTTGTATTGATACTTACAGTAAATGTGTACGAAATTCCATGAGAATTTTCATAATAAAACGCGAAAAACCCTATGGCGGATTAATAGTAATGTATGTTACTACTAGTTGATGTTGAGAAGTGAAACTCTGTGTTTGATTAAACATCTAAAAACTGTTTCTAGTCCATCTTCAAGATCTTGAAGGGTCATTTCTAGCGCTCCCAATGTTTTTTGTATATTGTCTACTTCATTGCCTTTGGTAAGGGATTTTACTGCGACATCAACCTTCATTGCTTTGGAAGTTTCTTCGTTACACTTGTGTGCAACTTTCTTGGTGAGCATCAATTTTGAGATCAAGGAGTTGTTTTGTTTCGGTGCAGAAACAAATGACAATAGAGATTCCAAAACTGCTAGAGTTGTAACTTCAACTTCTGTTATCAAACTAACTTTTGTGTCGTCTTTCTTGTTGCTCTTAAGATTTATTAGGCACTTGCGGATCACTTTGGTGATCTTATTTCTTGAAACCACGTAATCAGATTGTAGTTCTTGAACAGATTGTCTCATCTGAGACAATACATCCTTAATAATACTGCAGACATCTAATGTGTTTAGTAGAAAGGAAATCCTCAACACATTCATATAAATCTTTAAGACCGGATAACAGTTCCTTGCGGTCTCATGTGATTGGAAGGAGACGTGAAGAATCTGCATAAAATCATTGCTATAACAGTTCCTTGCGGTCTCATGTGATTCCGATTTTATCGTTCCCATGTTTGTTGGTGTCTTGTGTTTAAATAACTAGCAAATTAAGTAACTTATATGGATTAAATTGATGATTTGTCGACATTTATGGAATCCATCTCAATCTCAGCAGCATTGGTTGGACTATCAGTACGTTTGTATCTATACCATCTAGAACATACTAAGAAATACAACATATTCACAAGTTGTACTAGAGTCATCATGTAATAAAAATAATCTAACACTACGGAAAAAATAGTAATCTACAATTGTAACTTCACAACTCGTATATTTAAAGTTGTGAAAGGTGGTATGTTTGACAACTTTTGTAAAACGTCCAACTCTTGGGACCAAAGAGTCGTGACGAGAATCAATATCACAACGTTTTTGTGAAAAGTGTAGTGACTACCTTTAGACTTTAACAACTAATCTCGTTAAGGTAGTGAATAACTATACGACAACACTTATAAGGGTTGTTGAAGATAAAAAAAAAATATCATTTGGAGAAATGGTGTTTGAGAGATTCGAACACAAGCCTACTAGGTGTTAGCACAAGCCATGAACCATCCTTCCTTCCTCTGAATATTGGTAGTTTTGTCCTTTTTTTTAATTATTACTATCACAACCTTTATAAGAGTTGTAAAAAAAATTGAAAAAAAAAATGAGGCTCAAGTGAGTCAAACCTGAGCCTCCTGTGTCCAAATGAGATATTCCAACCATCCTTTCACATTTAGATATATGATTATATTTTACATCTACTTTTATATATAAGAAAATTTCAAACTGAGCCTTAAAAATTTTGAAAATGCAAAATAGAGTTTTAAGCTTTTATAAATCTTTTGTTTGGAACCAAATAAATCTTTTGTTTGGAACCAAATAAATAGTGTTAGAACCGTGGAATAACCTAAACCCAGAACTAATGCTGCCGGAACAAAAATTTGAGTTCCATATTTCCTCACCCCTGTTGACGGAACTAAACCCAATTGGATTTTCATTAAACGCTTCGAAAAATCAGTTGAAAGAAATACAAGAAACCCCGTAGCCTTCTCCGACAAATTCAATTTTCAATCTCATTCTGCAAGCGAGCTATCAAAAAAAAAAATCTCATTCTGCACACAGTAGACTTCTTCCTCAAAATCAAAAGAGAAACTCGATCGAATTCGAATTAAGCTCGAATAAAAGAAAAACCCATCGTCATTCCTCTTTGTTTTCAATTTCAGAGGAGTTTGAAGAGAAATAATAAGGATGAAGGTGACAAATTTCCGGTGAAATTTGTTCGTTATCGTTGATGGTATGATTTCTCTTCTTCTAGATCTTCCATTACTTATTATAGTTCTTCAATTATGAACTTAGGGTTTAAACAATGCGGAATTTTTAAAATAGGGTTCAAATTGGGAGTTTGTGATTGTGATTATGATTTTCTTAGTTTTTTCTTCTTTGGTGGCTACGTTTTTATATTTCCCTAGTGCAATTGCGAAATTAATCAATTAATTTTGAATCATGATAAATTTTAATGGTTTATTCTTCCGTTAAAATGTAAAGCATGTTTTGTGTAACTCTTGTTAAACGAAGGAAATGGTTTGGAGAGGTTGTACAGTCTCTATCTGAAGCTCGTTAGAATTGTAAAATAAAATTTATTCTAAAATCTGAATTGGGTTGTGTTTCCGTAAGGCCAGGGATTGTGTTTCTAAGGCAAGAATAAATATATTTTTTTGTGAATACACATACCACTTAAGTTTCAGTAGTTTCCTTTTAGATGTATAGGTCCAGTGTAGTATGTGTTGGACTGGTATTTTGGATTAAGTATGGTGACGCACATAAGGAAGTTGAGCATGGTAGATTTGTCCATAGGTCCGGCGAACACAAGGTTTAAAATGTATTCCCGGCCCTCACAGAAAAAGTGTGATATCATAGAGTTTTTTTTTTTTTCTGATCAAGGTTACTATATAATCACCACCAACTATCTCAATTTCTTAACATTTTTTATGTCTATAATTTACTTGTTGCCGCTGCAGCTTAAAAATAAGAATGTGACCCTAACCAGCGTATAATTTGTACAAAGAAGTGGGTGGGTACTCATTCGATTCAACCTCCCGGTCTCAACGCCTATAAGAGGTATGTATTTACTGCTATATATTTTTCACAAAAATGATTTTTGAATGTTATTTGTAGACAGTTATGCAACACCCGCTTACCCATTTAAAATTCTACTGGTAAGGAAGGTCACAATGGACGAGGTAGAAAAACAAGCAAACTTCATTGCGTGGTTGGTTGAAAAGGTATGGCTTCTATCTAACACGAAACGCAAATGGTCAGTGTGTTCCTAGTAATTTAAACACAAATGCAACAACAAGTGGATCAGCATGGAGATTCACCTTTGCCTTGTCCTTTATTATATGTTTTCATATTTATTTTGTTTCCAAGGCTCTGGTTTGATGATTTCCATAGTCCAGTTCTTATCTTAGATGAGGTTACGTAACATTAAAGGTCAACACCACTGTGTTCTGTAGCGGCACATTTCCAGAGAGCATAGCATGAACCAATACTTATTTCGCTTAAGTTCTTTTGTCATTTCTATTTACTTTTGTATGTGCATCGTATTATAGAATGAACCAATCATAATTTCACCAAAAGATTGTGTGAAACCATTTCTTTTCATGTTTATCATGTACTTATACATGGTACAGTAAGTTGGAAGAGACTTGGTTCATATTTGTCTTGACCTTGTATGAACCAAAGGATAGAAAAATGTGTACATTTTCTAAATTGTTTCGTGTATAAGACTGATGCATATGAACTTCCACTTTGTATTTTGCTGGGCATTATAATAGTGGATCAATTGCATGGTTTGAGTGTAACCATTTTTTTAGCACGTGTGTATAGTTTCACTTTGTTGAACAACTATACTTCGGTTTTGATTTTGGATGGACAATAAGTTAATTAGAAAACTGACTTGTTCCAACTCAACCAAAGAAATGAAATTTATGCGTTAACTTTGTCCTGGTGTAAGTTTATAACAAGGTTAAAGAAAGTTGCACCAGTACTTTAATTGGAAATCCAAAATTTGGTCCAAGTGTAATTTGGTTCGTGATGAAAACGAAAAATTTGGTCCAAGTGTATGACCACTTCACGGTTTTTTATCGTCATGGGTTCAACTGGCCCTTGGGTTGGTAAGCCTTCTCACTCCTTAGTGTCTTTTCTATGCCATCACACTTTCTCGTAATTTTCTGATATTTGAACTCATCTTAGGATGATATTTTTACATTGTGCTGCACCAAATTCAACGTTTGGGATCAACTAGTTAGTGAATCAGCTCCGTGCTTATTGATCAACTTGTATGAATTGTTTACTATCCCCTGACTGGTATTCTGATTTGACTATTGTGCTTCATCTTTAGGAAGGCAGAAGTTTGCTGCCATTGGTATTCGGGTATCGCAGTGGATAACTTACTATGGTCTAGCACTAAATGTTTCCACAGACCTTCGGGCACATAGCCTCATGCACTAAATAATCCATGAATTCTTATATACTTGCTTACTGCTCTTGATGTTCTATATCATGTTCTGTGCACCACATTACAATTCTTACTGTTCCGTGTCACTATATTCCTAAGTTCATTATTATGAGCTTTCTTATAAGGCCTTATAAGATGACAAGGATAGCCACAATGTAATTTTACCGTTGACATTTGCGCAACTGGAGATTTCAGTTAGCAGGATAACTCCTGGTGTGCAGAACAAATTCAGGTTGAAAAAATCAAAGGTGCAAATTATTTTTCTAGTTCTTTGTTTGGCTTGTGATAATTATTTAGGTGAAAAGGCCATCATCTCTATATTATGCACATTTAAATTGGGGGTTTCTGAACCTAGGGATATTTAAATGGCTTTATTTCTTTTGATTTTGAGTTAGATTATATTTCCCTCCTTGGATTATTAGACAGAAAGAAGCTAAGCTCCATCTTCTTCTCACTGCTTCTAACTTGAAACTTCTCTTTTCTTATATCTTCTTCATTTTTTTTATATATTTTTTTTTTTGCTGCTGTAATTCTTATCATTTCTGCCTAGTGAACTGGTTGCATCAGCCCTTTTTCATATTATTTTTTTTGCCTTGCATACATGCAGTGACTTGGTGCTTGATGTTTGATACATTGAGTTTCTTAATTTAATGCAAAGCAACATTGACTTCTTGACTAGTATACGAGTAATATTTAGTGTATGCTGAATCCACATGGTTTTTGTTATGTTGAACCAACTGAGGAGATTGAATTATGGAAGGAAAAACTCGGAAGATAATCATATAATTCTTTAAAGCATATGTGTTTGAATACATTGAGGTTCCAGCTGCAGGAGATAGCGGGTGCTGTAAGCCAGATATTATGCGTGTAGGTTCATATGGAAATGTGAGGTGCTTCAATAACGCAAAATTATCTTCTAAAATACAAAATGTATTCATTGCTTAGATAAAAGATTTTGATTTTGAACCAATTGTAAGAGTCTCGTAATTTATATATAGTGAATTGGCATCTTGCTCAAAATTACCAATGTTTTCAAATTATTCGTAAGAATTTTGTAAATATCTACAAGAATTTAGTTGATCCCATATCTCAACACTTGATATGTGACTTTAAATTTATCGATTTCTTCAAATTTCTCTTCAATTCCGTGAACTTATCAGGGGTAATAAAGATAAACGGTGATCAAATTTTTAATGTGGTTCTTGTTTAATGTTTCGGAGAATATTCCGAAGAAATCTTACCTGTAAATGGATGGATTCATCGTTCTTACGAAGTTTCAAACTTATAATAGTCCACTGACGGCCAGGTTTCGATCTCGGAGCCAGGGTTTGCATACAATATGCCAGAATAGGGTTGGTTTAATGTTTCGGGGAATATTCTAAAGGAATCTTACCTGTAAATGGATGGATTTCATCGTTCATACGAAATTTCGGACTTATAGTAGTCCACTGACGGCCAGGTTTCGATCTCGGAGCCAGGGTTTGCATACAATATGCCAGAATAGGGTTGGTTTAATGTTTCGGGGAATATTCCAAAGGAATCTTACCTATAAATGGATGGATTTCATCGTTCTTACGAAGTTTCAGACTTATAATAGTCCACTGACGGCCAGGTTTCGATCTCGGAGCCAGGGTTTGCATACAATATGCCAGAATAGGGTTGGTTTAATGTTTCGGGGAATATTCCAAAGGAATCATACCTGTAAATGGGTGGATTTCATCGTTCTTACGAAATTTCGGACTTATAGTAGTCCAATGACGACCAGGTTTCGATCTCGGAGCCATGGTTTGCATACAATATGCCAGAATAGGGTTGGTTTAATGTTTCGGGGAATATTCCAAAGGAATCTTACCTATAAATGGATGGATTTCATCGTTCTTACGAAATTTCGGACTTATAGGATAGTCCAACTTATAGTAGTCCAATGACGACCAGGTTTCGATCTCGGAGCCATGGTTTGCATACAATATGCCAGAATAGGGTTGGTTTAATGTTTCGGGGAATATTCCAAAGGAATCTTACCTATAAATGGATGAATTTCATCGTTCTTACGAAATTTCGTACTTATAGTAGTCCACTGACGACCAGGTATCGATCTCGGAGCCAGGGTTTGCATACAATATGCCAGAATAGGTTGGTTTAATGTTTCGGGGAATATTCCAAAGGAATCTTACTTGTAAATGGATGGATTTCATCGTTCTTACGAAATTTCAGACTTATAGTAGTCCACTGACGACCATGTTTTGATCTCGGAGCCAGGGTTTGCATACAATATGCCATAATAGGGTTGGTTTAATGTTTCGAGGAATATTCCAAAGGAATCTTACTTGTAAATGGATGGATTTCATCGTTCTTACGAAATTTCGGACTTATAGTAGTCCACTGACGACCAGGTTTCGATCTCGGAGCCAGGGTTTGCATACAATATGCCAGAATAGGGTTGGTTTAATGTTTCGGGGAATGTTTACATTGGGATTCATATTTATCGATTTCGATGATGTATCCTGCTAAGTTTAAAGTCAGAACCCTCCCGAAGCTTCTTAGTTCACAGTTTGTATGTCGTTATACCACATTTGTAGTTCGAATCAACATTGAGCTTCGTATTTATGGATTTCGATGATGTATCATGCAAAGTTTGAAGTTAGAACCCTCCCGAAGCTTTGAAGTTCATAATTTTTATGTCGTTATACCACATTTGAAGTTCGAATCAACACTGAGCTTCATATTTATCATTTTCAGTGATGTATCATGCTAAGTTTGAAGTCAGAACCCTCCCGGAGCTTCTTGGCTCATAGTTTGTATGTTATTATACCATATTTGAAGTTCGAATCAACACTGAGCTTCATATTTATCATTTTCAGTGATGTATCATGCTAAGTTTGAAGTCAGAACCCCTCCCGGAGCTTCTTGGCTCATAGTTTGTATGTTATTATACCATATTTGAAGTTCTAATCAACATTGAGCTTCATATTTATCGATTTTGATGATGTATCTACTTGTATCACTTGTCAAAATTACTTCATGACCTATGCGACTTGTCGAAATTCAAACCGCAAGCACACAGAGAAAGAACAAATTAAAGAAACACACCAATTATCGAATTCATTTTTCATTTTCCTAATTCATTCTTATACATTTTTTGGATTTTTTTATATCAGAATGTCAATAACAATGTCCTAAATTTATTAATATTTTTTTTAGATTTTTTTTCATGTCAAAGGTTGATAATTAAACCGAAAATATGAGTTTGTATTAACACAAAGAGCAAGCATAAATACCTTGATCCGTATGACACTTTTACTTAAATCTACACCGTCCAAATATTTTCCTAATCCGTATGACCCGATCCTACCACATCTTATCCGTTCAAATTTTAGAAAAAACAAATTTTTTTTCTCTCACTTATCTTCTTCATTCGCTCACTTTTCTCTCGTCTCATCTTCCCCTCCTCGGAAAAAAACCCTAACTCAAGTTGCGCCTCCCTCAGAAAAAAAAAAAAAAACCTCACTCAAGGTTTCTCTTCTCGCTCTCTTTTCTAACTCTGCAATTTATTCCAATTTCGTTGGAGAAGAAACTCACAAGTCGAAGAAGATGGGAAACCAGAAGAGAATTGAAGAGGAAAGGAAACCGAGGGTTTTGTGTCTACATGGGTTTAGAACAAGTGGTGAAATCATTAAGAAAAAAGTCACTACGAAATGGCCGGAATCAGTGATTAACAAATTGGATCTTGTTTATGTATGCTCCTTTTCCGTCTGAAGGGAAATCTGAAGTTGAAGGGATTTTTGGTCCTTATTATGAATGGTTCCAATTTGATAAAGTAAGTTGAATTGAATTTTTAAAATTTGATGACTTTTTTGTTTCTCAATCTGGGTTTTTAAAATATTTTTCTGTAATTTTGTTTTGGAATTTTAGAATTTACAGAGTATAGGAATTTTGAGGAATGTCTTGAATATATTCAAGATATTATGTTAAAGCAAGGTCCTTTTGATGGATTACTGGGAAATTTGTCGATTGATTTTTTGTGATTTTGGTTTGACTAATTGTTTTGATTATGCTAATTGAACAGGGATTAGTGTTGACGAAAGTGCCAAAGATAAAGTTCTTGTTTATAATAGGAGGAGCAATGTTCAGGTCGCCTATAGCTGGGAATGCTTACATCCCTTCATCTCCAGTTCAAAGTCCATCTCTTCATTTCTTAGGTAATTTTTTTGGTCTGTTTAATTGATTCGATCGAGGGATTGGTATAGTATGGTTAAATTTGAGGTCTTCTGATGTTGTACTGCATGTGAATGGTAGTTGCTCATGTGGTTGGAAATTTGGCACATTGGCACATTTTACCTGCCCATGTCTTTGTTGATTTGCAGTGACTGGTGCTGGCAAGATAGCCGATGGATGAAGCCGGGGTTAATGATAAATTTCAGGGGAAGCTCTAGTGAAGTTAGTGGTAATGTCGATTACTATGGAGGACCTCATCCACCTTAAGGTATAATTTTGCTTTTGATATATCTCATGATTTTTGTAAATTGATTAGTTGGGTACCTTCTAATCATCATGAAATACTCTAATGTCGATTTGATTGTAGAGATATGGAATTTATAATGAGCAATTCGTGTTTGAATATGTGATCCACACCTTGTAAACCCTGATATGTATGTGTTTGTTATACTTATAAATTAGGATCTGGTGGTCAGATTGTAATGAAAATTTAGCGGATAATACTTCATTTCGTGATGTATGTACCATTAAAATTTCAGGAAAATCGGGTTACGTTTACTAGTTCGAAGATTAAATGAATTACAGCTGCAATGTGCAGAATTCAGACCCTGGAAAGTTTAGTATTTATGATATTTCTCATCACCCGTTTACTGGATAAAGCTGAAATTTTTGTATGTTGTTTATAAACCTATAGATACTCTACCGTAAAATTATTAGGAACATCCAATTTATTTAGGTACCCCAAAGTGCATAGGAATCATGACTGAATTTTGTATGTTGATATTGAAAGCAGTCACGTTGTAAGGTGCATAGTTTTTTAATGAACCGTCATAATTTTCTGAATTTTGGGTATGTTGTTATACCCTGGGTATTAAGGTTACTGTAAAAATATTACGACGATCGGATGATTTTAAGTACTGAAAGGTTTAGATAGATTATGGCTGTGTTATCAATAGTCGGAGGTTTAAATTCTGAGGTTTAAATTTTACTTTTATGAATCATAGTCTCGATAATTCTATAGAAATGTAAAAATGTGGAGGTCGATAGCTTCCTTTAGAGTTTTGAGCTTGAATTCTGCTATGTTCCGTTGGTGTTTAGCAATTTTGATGATCTAGCAAAAGCTCAACTAGGCCGGGTATTTCATAATAAATCTGGAAATTGCTGGTAACTGCGTTGAGTAAGCGTCTTTATGGACTTTTATAGGTATGCTAGAGACCGATTTAGTTCATGATGTCTTAACGAAAATTTTAGAGGAGATTGTTATCTTTCTATAGAGCTATTGGTTGTTTATTTGAATCAAAGATGAATGTTTTATGCACTCCGAAACTCCCTCGTGCTGTTTTCAAGGATCTTAGAAGGTCGTAGTTTCTTCTGACTGACAAGTATTTGTTGAAGGTTTTAGAATGCGCAGTTTTTTACACAACATATGAGATGCAGGTTTGTTAAGTGGTTGTGTCTGATTAAGAATTTTAAATTGGGTAGAGAAGCAAATTGTTTGCTCATAGTGCAATAGAGTAAGATTCACTACACGCAGATTGCTTGGCACACCTTGTTTAGTATTGTGTGTTTTTTGCACAGCTGGGATTGATTCTAATTTTGGACCTGTTTTTGTAGTTGTACGTGTTTATAAATGGTGAGGACCGATTTGTCTGCAAAGGCAAAGAATGAAGTAAGTGCATGCTTATCTTTATGGTTTAGTGTTTAAAATTTATAAGTGGTCTGTGCTTACTTATCTTGAAAGTAGCTTCTGTAGATACGGAGATGTGAATTCGTTTGCATATATATCTTACAAATTAGTTCTTTACTTCCAGCTATAATTTTTAGTTTCTCCGTTACATTGCTGCATCTGTTCAAGTTGTCTGCATCATCGTCTTATCATTTTATCTGAGTTCTGCATTTTATGTTGCAGGTAAGAAAGGATGCCAAGACTAAGGAAGTCCCATCCCCAAAGAAAAGGGTAGTAATACAATCTAGAAGACACTTCCAGCAACAACAATGCTAGCACTAGAAGACAAACAATTATTTGAATTGGGACTGACAGAGATGGAGGTAGTTGCATTGAGTTATTGAATGAGATGTGTATGAACTAGATGTATGCTTATGGTTGCAGTGTATGAAACTGAGCTGCAGATGTTGGCGAAATTCTGGTGATACTGTAATACAGAGTTGAGATGGTAGAAGCAAATTTATGTATTGTGTTTCTGGTAAATAGATGGTTATTTAAGTATTACAGATTTAATTTTGTATCTGAATTCTCAATTTTTTGTTTTTTTTAAAATCCAATATGTACCACAACTCAGAATTAGAATTGTCAACTAGATGTCATACAACTCTTCCCATTGTTGTCAACGAGATGTCATACAACTCTAACCATAGTTGTCGACGAATGTCCTACAACCCAAACAACGGTAGTGTATGAGTTATTTTCACAACCCAGGTATGGGTTGTGTTAGGCATTAAAATCAAGTTTCGAAATACTTTGACAACTGAAACAAACATTGTACAAGACTAAACCACAACTATCTTTACGACTCATCTGAAGAGTTGTATAGATTGGAGGACTTTCTACAACCCCCTTATGCAACCTATGGAGAAACGTTGTCGTATATGTACGACAACTGATTTTTGGGGTTGTAGATTACTGTTTTTCCCGTAGTGTAATCTCCCCTTGTTTATATCCTCCGGCAACCAATTCCCGTTTGAAGCTCCCTCGGTTGTTCGATGAACTATAGATACTACGAAACCACATAGATAATTTCCCACTGACATGCCAAGTATGTAAGTTGACATTCCAATGCTTCTCATGTTCTCTGGGAATTGTCTATAATAGAACTCAATATGAGCAGTAGAGGTAAATGCTTCAGCGAGACCCATAACTGTAAATTGAGGGATCAACCAAAATCCAGGCATAGATGAAATGGCACCTCCATTTTGAGTAATACCTAGTGTTGGGAATGTAAGGGCAATGCCTCTTCGTCGTTCTTCCACTAATGCTGATATTAACATTGAGAAGATAGACAGTAGTATCCCAATCCCAATCCCCATCCTTTGGAGTAGTGTGATACCGCCTTCGTGATCACCTGTTAATTTTCCAAGTGATGGGACAATGAATCGGTCATAGATAGGGATCCAAAGGAATGCACTTGGAAAAATAATTGCTAGGTAAGATGTAGCAGGAACCTCGAACTTGTCTATCTAATTGTAGGGCTTGCAAGACTGCATATGTGTGTTGCACACTTGATGCGAGCTGAAAAATGGACAATGATGCCCAGATTGGAATCACTCTTGCTAAACATTTCACCTCTTCCACTTGTTGTATGGTGCAGAGTCTCCATGGATTGGAAACTGTTCCATCTGTTTTAGTTTTATCTTCAACCGTAACAATTGCGGCCTTGTCAGGAAATCTGTTGCAGTGATTACCAATAAAAATCCTGTATAAGTGGGTATGATTAGTTAGCATACATATAGGGTAGATTCTTACCTTAATTGGTTTGTGTAATCAAGTTTAGAATTTATAGAACTTTTTGGGGGACTGTTGAAAAGGGAGACCTCTGGGTTTTCCGGATGCCCCCATTTCTTTGTTGCAGCCACCACAACCTGGATAATGCAGGTAACAGGACTCCCCTCTGGTTTTAGTTTAACATAGATTCTTGAACCCATGAAGAAGATACAAACTGCAATGACCGATAGACATGTGGAAAGAGATAATCCAATAGACCAGCTCAAATTTGATTGCACGTACGCAATGAGAGTCAGAGACACCAAGAAGGATGTTTGCACGATGAAGTAGTACCAGTTAATGAAACTGTTAATTCTACTCTTCACGGCTTCATTGTTTGGATTGAATTGATCCACTCCAAAGGCTTGGCTACATGGCCTAATCCCAGCACCACCATTGAGGTGCTGTAGGCTCGGCACATATGTGTTTATCATTTGTTCCACATTTTGGAGGATGTAATTGGGTGATAAATGCCGTCAGTGTTATAAGAATTGATCCCTTCAGAGAGGAAAAGAAAAACAAAAACAGCATAGTTCAGCAATGTACTATATTGCATTGTATTCCAATGTAAATGGCAAGATTTTCTACTTTTTCATTACGGAGATGGAGTTGCAGTTGCGTTTTAACTATAACTATACCGTGAGATTAATCAAGAAGGCAAATCCGAGTGTTGTATAACGTCCTAGGTATGTGTCTGCAACGTAACCTCCTATTAACGGCGTAAAAGCTGAGGTTCCTTGGAAAATACTGAGAACTATGACAGCCGTGACATGTTTCATGTTGAAGACTGTGGTGAGATAGACCAGGAGGTTCGACGTTAGGCCAGCAAAACCAATTTTCTCGAAAATTTCATTACCTGCAATACACCAGCTTATAATCATTACCAATTGTTACAGAAAATGTAACATGCATGGAAACCGAAAGCATGATCAACAAGACTAGAGAAGTATCCACTCATCTTTGTCTCTCTCAATGTACGTTAAACATACCTATTATGAAGGGCATGGATTTCATTCCACCATACTGGACCTCCTCATTTTCATTTTCTCTACCATGTTCCTTCTCTTCCTCCATTGATATGTAACTCTGCCTTTGTTTGGTTTCCATTGATCAAGTATATCAAACCCAACCTCCAAATATCTTAAGCAACAATGACAAAATTGAATTTTTGAATGCTCACTTGCACAGATTTTGCTGATCAGATTCTGGGGCCATTTTGTTGCAACATCTGATGGGAATGAAATTTTTGTTAGGGTCTATATGTGTCCGTTGATTGGCGATTTTGGATAGATGACTGTTTAGTTAATCGACCTTTGACCAGTTGACTTCCGTTATTGACACCTCTAAGTTGTTTTGAAGTTTGTGGCTAAAAATGGAAAGTCCTGATAATTTGGAAGATTCAACGAATTCAGTTCACAGTATAGCAAGTCACGTACTGCAGTGCCATGAAATTCCACTGCCGATTATCACATTTTTGCAGCAACAAAAAAATGAGGCAAGCAGATCACCTATACAAGATTATTTGCTGAACTTTTTGAGCATTTCCGGTGACAATGAATAGCATGGTGCATCTGGCAGAAGGCATAACATATTACTTGATTTTTTTGACTCAGATTAAATTACAGGCTTATTCACTTGGCAAAAAATAGTTGCAATGAAGAAAGTAACTGCGCATTTTCATCATGGATGAATTTATCAGTAGCCCCAAAGATATTCATCATTCTGGATTTAGTCATTCCATTAGAAAAACCGAACCAGTGTTAGTATCAGTCTACCAGATGGCAAGTGTGAAACTCCGGAATGGAACAACTTAGACGATTCAAAGAAAAACATATACAACAGATCAAAGCTACAATAAAAATCACTTAAACCACAATGGGACGAGTTTTTCTTGTGTAGGTTTACAATGGAATCATGTGGGTATCAAATTTCATTTCACATCCTCAGGGTTCCCTCCCCTAAAACAACAGATGGCTCTTATATTTACATAAACAAAGATTAAACTCACTTTTGCTTATACTGAGAAGAATCTGAGATACTGGAATACTAGGCTTTCTGGTATTTAAATGAGAGTCGAATAGTAAACTTACAGTAAGAAGGCGAATGAGATGGGAAACCTTAGAAAGCTTAAAAGCACAAGATGAGTGATGCTTAAAGCGCAGATGTGGAGTCGGAGAAGCTTGTGTATACATTTGAATATGATCTCATCAGATATGAGAAGTTCTCTATAGGAGGTAAAACAGGAACCTTTTTACCTTTCCTCAAGAGCTCTTGCAGGTCGATCCTCTGTAGGGTTAAGACAGTTCTAGATTCCTTCCAAACAAATGCAAGGAGATCATCTTGAATTGCAAATAAAGAACCAGGCTCAGATCCAGGATACCGAAAACTATAACCATCTGCAATTCCTTTCCCTGTATAAGTATGTTTTATGTCCAAAGTAGCAAAATCTCCATCTGTCTCTAACGGGAATGGATCCGTTGATAGCTGGCCAACATTCACAATAAACATTGCTGATCCATTTGGATGATCAACATAATGGTTACCTTCTAATATTTTGGTTGCAATCAGAAGCTGTTGCCCCTCCGATTCTTCATAAGAAAGGAAAAGAAAGAACAAGGCTATTCCCTTGTCTTCGCTAGGTCTACCAGGCGGCCAGCCAAATGTTCCACCCCATAAGCCAGCATACTCTTGACCAGACTTTGGGTTCCACGTAGGCAACTTGTAGAGGGCATATTTGTCATCATGCATCTTTGGCCATGCTCTCCAAGTAGTTAGCTCCAAAGTCGAGGCATGTAGACTGAGCCCTATTGTGTCACCCGACCAAAGAAACTCATGGAGCTGTGATGCATGCTTACTTTCCGAGCTCAAAGGACCGCTTTTTGATATCACAAGTCCGCCAGTCGGAATAAACTTGCCAAGTACTGGTGTCACGCTCTCCTTCAAGAAAATGGCAACACTTCTTCTCTTAGTATCATTCCCATTAAGCAACGCACCAGAACTACTTGGGGGTTCAAGACTCTTCTTTGGTTTCCTTGCAACCACCCTTGTCATATTTGATGGCTTCCCAGACATTGTTTGCCAATCCGTGTACTCGCCGCTGCCTTTCTGATACGATTTGATAAGTAGTAACCTTCGTTCTGACAAAAGCATCAAGTCTTTCTTTAAGCCATCACCACAGCGAGGAAACAATGGACCAGAAGCTAAATCAGGAACCTTCAAACCTACTTGACTCATTGCAAGTTCAAGCAATTTCTGTCTGTCTTCAAATGTTAAACGGTCAAATGCAACTACAGAACTGTTCCATCCAAACACCCTTTCTGACCTGCTAAATCCATCACCATCTGACCTATGAGTCCATCTCATAGACTCCCAATCCAAATGAGGACGACCAAGGCTCTTACTGCGCAACAATTTACAACAATTACTCTGCATTCTTGGCTCAACCTCGAGTAACAAAGCATTGCAACCCCTATCAACAGGTTCGACAGAACCAGGATAAAAGTACTCGCCATCTCTGTCTTTCCCATGAAGGAGAAACACCAACTCCCCATTCTCACCACAGATAATCTCAAAAACTGGCGCCCACAAAAGTGATCCATCAAGAAGCCCCAATGGACCAAGCTCTTGCGGTAAAATTCGGCAACCAACAACTGATAAAAATCCCGGCATGACATAAACCACATTACCAAGCTCAGGGTTTTGATGAACCCAAATACCAAGTAAAGGTTGAACACTGAACATAAACTTGCATAGACATTTATACGACGTCACACCATTTCTCCATTCAACAACATCTTGTGAATTCACAATTCTAAGGCTTTCACACTGTGACAACCACACTTTATCTGAAGATACAAGAGTATTCAAACTAGTACAACATAAACTGATTGAACATAGATCTCTAGGAGTTAGAGAATCAGATACAACTATGAATACATCATCTGGTAAAGACATAAACAGCCTTGAACCACAGACATCAGACATCATAAAAATTTCTAAAAAATGAATTAAAATTCACAAAAAAAATCAAGAATTTACTGTAAATCATGAACTATACCAATCAAAAACAAAAACCCATGCTGAATTTAGTCTAATTCATGGTCTAATCAATGAAAAAATTCCAAATTGTAAAAATGGGTTGTTTCAAATATAAATCAGAAATCAAATTGAGAGAAAAAAATAAGACCTTGGAAGCTTCAGATCTTGAATCTTCCTTTCTTTCCTTCGTCAAAGCTAGCCTTTAATGGTGAAGCAGAGAAAAAATTATTATCTTTGTAGAAACAAAACATGAATTAGTCTTGTGGGACAAAATTGAGAAGCCACTTTCTTTATAAATCGAATAACTATGCAGTAATTGAAGATCTGGTCAAACAGAAGAGTTTACTTGAATAAACAATTTTTGGAGATGAAAATGAAAGGAAGGAACCATCGGAAACCTTAGGTATGGGGGGTCTTGGAAAGGAAGGGAATCAAATTCTTTATTCCATTCCAGACGCACTCGTACCTAAAGCTTGCGAAAGCTCAAGCTACCTTTCATACCCATCTCTGTGTTCTTCACTTTCCTTTCGGAGAAGAAGAAGAGGGCGGCTGAGAACTGAGACGAAGTTGAAGACGAGGGAAGCTTATGTACTTCCAGATTAGGGCAAACAAGAGGATAAGTTAAGGGGTAACTTTTTGTGGGTGAGGTCTTCTTAAGTAAAGTAGAACCCCTATAATTTAATCCGCGATAAATTAATAAATTTTGCCGGTCGGACCAACATTTTAAATTAATAATTAGCTAAATTTATTAAATACTAATAATTTTTTTAGCTTTCTATAGGTCCTTTCGAATATATAAATTAATAATTTTCCAATTTATATAAATTTAGTTTTATATTTTTGCTAATTTGGTACGAATGATTCAATTGTGACTTGGGTTCTCTTAAAATGATGTTACATTGAATTTCATCTTAGATTTTTCTTAACATTAGAAGAGTTTTTGGTGTTGTTGTTCCCTAATGCAATAAAAATCTATTCAGTATCTTCGGAGAAGAAGAAAAGGGCGGCTGAGAACTGAGACGAAATTGAAGACGGGCTTATGTACTTCCAGATTAGGGAAAACAAGAGGATAAGTTAAGGGGTAACTTTTTGTGGGTGAGGTCTTCTCAAATACAGTACTACAAATGTGATTACATACGAAAATCAGAATCCAAAAGCAAAAACATTTTGAAAAAAATATATTTTTTATAAAATGATAATTACTAATCCAATGATTTACTGACTTGATTTCATGAAGTAATAAGATGCTACTTAATTAATTAAGTAGTTTAGCTTATGATGCCATCTAGTACAGATCACTAGCAATAAGAAAGAGAAGAGAAATAATGAAAGTTTTTATTACTTCTCAAGTGTTTTGTTTCTTGCTCATCATCTTTACATCGACCAAAGTTGGTTATTTATAGTCTAAGCATAAAACTGAAAGGAAATGGAAAATAGCCACGTAAAGCCATATGTGTCGGCTAAATATGAAGTCTAATCATTAGAAATTAAGATATTTAGCCTTATCTTATCAACTAAGATGCTTGATGGTGTTTGATAATTATCCAAGAAGTAAATCTAGTATTCACTAGATGGTTCCCGACCAATGGTGGGACACTCTAACAAAACGTGATTACATAATACTCCCCCTTGGACCACCATTTCTAAGAACGTTTCCTTATTAAAAACCTTGCCGGTAAAATCCAGTGCGACAAAACCCGAACGAAGGAAAAAGAGTACAACACTGGCATCTTTAAAGAGATGATGGTCGTTAAGAATTTTCTCCCGTTGTCGAAACCGTGTCAGGATAAACATTTAGGAAAACCTGAACTTGGAGTGATGTCCAGTATGCTCATATCCATAGTCTTTCATGGCTTTACTCCCCCTGATGAGAATCCTTCTCGGTTGATCATTATGCCCGGTAGTACTTCTTAGAGTTCCGAACCACCCTTTTAAAGTCTTCAGCAGCTTCAACTTTCTTTAGTTGAGAAAATCAGTCTGAATTTCCTCTGTGCAATTTCTTAATGATCATCTGGTTGAGTCAGACTTTATATATATTCTCCTTTAGCTTTGTATGAACAATCATAATCGATCGGAGGATAAACGAGTATCCTCTACTACCATACCTATAGCTAGGAAAATATTTAGTTGTTTTAATTAACAAACCTTCCAAAATCAAAACTTAAACAACCCGATTAGTTTTTCTCTGTAGGAGACATTCAGAGATCTTTCATGCAAAAGATCAAGCTTAATGGTACCACGAAGATGAGAGGAGACTTTCTTCGGACCAATGTCTCGATATTGGTGTTGGGCAGAGCCAGAATTACATGTTTACTACAAACCCAATATCAGGTATCTATAGCATATTTCAGCTAATATACCATTTGCACATCTTTGTGTAATACAAACCACAGAGTGATACATCTTTATTGTTGAGATGCAAATCAATCAATCTTGTAAGAGATCGAATGACTGATACCATGTTAGCTTGTCCATTTAAACATGTCTAAACCCTTAAGGTTGACGAAATTAATGGACTTCCATTTACAATGCTCAACCAACAGATTGAGACCTTGTTTTACCGAGAGTTTCATCTCGAACTCCTGCTTTAAGCATTTTTGTGCTTTGGAGAATTCTTCAGAAGTTCCAATAAGGTAGATGTTGTATAAATCAAATCTAGTTAATGCACAGTATATGAGCACATAAGATGGTTCACATATCCCTGAAAAATATAATCATTCACCCAAACGATTGACCACTTTCGTCCTTATTTAGCAAATGGATATGACGTGGTAATTTCTACTGATAGGTAAAAACCTTCAGGAATTTGTATGCAATTGTTTGTATCTAGTCTTTCATACAGATTTGCAGTGACCACTGGTAGGATCCAGAGATGCCTATATAATAAACCGTAATCGAACGGTGTCTAACTAGTAGACAAAGGCAAGTACGGGTCGAACCCACAGGGAGCGGTGCAAATATCGAACTAATATTCTCAATTGACAAACTAGAAATAATGTTTTTGGGATTTTTAGAATTGAAAAAGTAATAATAAAATTAAACTAACAAAATAAATTCAATGAGAAGCTCGGTAACCAGGGTTCTATGGTATCCACCACTATTTCTATTCAATTACTGAAATGAAACATAACTCATGAATATCTGTCTATTGTTCGTTCTATCGACATCACCTATTATAAGTATTAGAGTTGCAAATATCGCTGGGACACCCTAAGCATGGCACATCAAAAGACTAAACCAAAGAATACACCATCAAACTGTGTTAGCGAGGAAATTATACGAAACTAAATACAAGTTCACAAAAAAAATACCTGGCTATTCTAAGCATACCCCATCAAAGGATTTAACCGAAGCATGGAGTATCAAATAAGTAGACAAATATATTTACGTTCCTATTATTTATGCGCATAGGTTATACGAAACCGGTGAAGAAACAACACATATCATCATTAAATCAATAAACAAAAATCCAGAGCCAATCTATTCAATTCATAATGGTCTAATACCCATGTAGTTTCAAACCATAAAAACCCTAGTTATGAAATCTAGCAATACATCGAAATGAATTTGTTAAAACCCATAAAAATAATAATCAAGAGATAAGAAAGATAAACCAATAATAATCAACGGAAGTATACAAACCCGAGTTTTCAACATGAGCTCTAACTCTTGCACATTACTTGTCTAAAGGCCACAACTCCATTTTCCCAAAAGAAGATTGGTGCCTGAAAGGACGGACGACATTCTTATGATCCTACAAAATAGAAACAAGTCATAATTAGAATGTATTTACAAAGTTATATCAACTAATCGAATAACAAGCAAAGTTGGTACACGTACGATTGTCTCGTAGATGGTACGAGCCCATGATCCACGATATCCAAATAGAACTTTACATCTATCCCTAGGTTCTCCTCTCGCTTTACCACTAATAAGACGAGTCAGCTGAAAATCTTTTATAGGAACGTGTCTCGCACTAGGTGCAATGTCCGATCCATCCTTCTTTACCCTCTTTTTAGTCTTCGGCTGCTCAATATCTTCACCGCCCTGTTTACCAGCATCATCACCTTCATCCTCCTTATCACCATCTTTACCTTCATCATCATCCTCTTTCTCCTCCTCTTCACCATCACCATCACCATCCCCATCACCATCCCCATTACCATCACCATCCCAATTACCATCACCATTACCATTATCTTCTTGTATCTCTTCTTCTTCTTCTTCTACTTCTTCTTCCTTATCACTTACTTCAGCCGAAATAACAGGAGAGGATGAACGTGACGAATCTAACGACTCCTCACCTTTGTCTCTTGGTTGAGTGATAGAAAATGCTACCTCACTGGGTTTTCTTCCGCGTAATGGACCGGCATTTAAGTACCTACCATGTCAGGGAGGTTTGGAAGGAGGGGTTATCATCATTTTAACCCTTTCTTTGGCCTTCTTGGCACTACAGCCCATACACGTAAAAGAGCATAACAAACATAAGAGTTAGATTCATGTATTCAGTTTAAGTGTCGTTACTATAAGAATCTAACAACCAAATGACCCTTTATGACTCAACAACGACTCTATTTAGTATGTGACGACTCTTTCGTTTTTTTGGACAGGGACCTGTAATTTTCTCCAACAGGGTCGTTGGTTAATTAGTTAGAGTCGTTCAATCGAAACCGAAAGGGTCGTTAGTGTATAATCACCGTCGTTAGGCAAGTGTCGTCGTCTTCATACTAATACCCAAACGACTCTAATCTAGGTCACCATCACTGCAGTTTCAGAAAAACGGTCGGCATCTTCAACCTAACAACCTAACGATTTTTCATACATTTTACATGCAAATACAGGGTCGTTAGGGTTTTAACATTACGACACTGCCGACCCTAACACTATAACTTCCAGTTTTCAGTTACCAGACTCGATTTCACAATCAAAACACAATCAAAACACACCAAAATATGGAATGCAAGTTGGGTTTTAGTTCACATACCTTCTAATTGGGGCCATGCGTTTTTTGGGTTTCGATTTTTCCGGTTTGGAGACTTTGGGTTTCTCCTTAACCTTGCCTTTCAATGCTTCAACGAAATTGTGGAGTTGAATTGCTTTGTGAGCGGTCGTATTTGTGCGAGCCATGATTGTGGAAGAAGTTAATCGTCGATTAAAGTTTTATCGTCGACGATTACGCGATGAATCGGATGAAGAAATCGTTTTCTTCAACCGTCGTTAATGGTGGTAGTGGAGAAGATGAAGAGGAGGAGAGGAAGAAGAAGAAAGCAAAAAAATATGAAACTGATTTTAGAATTCTGATTTTGTTTAGGGTATAAATTAGGGGCCTTGATTAGGGTAGTTAATTAGGTTTTAACTGTTTTTTAAGACAAATGGTAAAATGGTATTTTCATATAAAGATTAATACACCCAAAAAAAAATTGGGTGGAAACAAAATATTATGGCCCCCATTTAATGTGGGCGGCCCCCAATTAAACCAGGATAATAAACTAGTATATTGATGGTTATTGAATTACGCTTAAAAAAAAAAGTACATCTTCATCAAACGCGAGTTCAAAAAATTGTCAACATTTTACATTCTTTCAGCACGAAATACTATCCACAATTTGAATTGTACTATGCATTGGGTTGTCGATGCATTCAATCAAGACATTTGCCAATCTCCTTGCTCTTGCACATCACAAGCTTGAGATTAGAGGAAGAGCTCGATGGATTTGTGATGAGAAGAACAAGCTTTGTAATGCGAAGCTTTTTATTGTAATTGGATTTGTGATTATATCATAACAAAAGAAGGAGATAGAAGAGGAGTGAGCCAGAGCAAGAGCGGCGCCGCGGCGGAGAGTCGGCAGAGAATTGAACTAGGGTTTTTACTGTTGGATAATGGATACTCCATATCGTATGGGGATCTAGGGTCCTGATTTAATACATGTTTTCCTCACATGTTCCACCGCTTAATAATACTGGGTCCATATAGTAGTTGAAATCCCATTGGATATGAGAAGAACCATCTTTTGGGGATTACCCAATAAATATGGGGGACTACCCATAAGATTTTGGGGAGGATATTAGAAGTAATATTTGGTCATCCCTTATAATTATTATTTTTAATACCCACTTTACCCTTGATGATAAACTTAGTTAGTGATTAGTTAAAAACTGATTAGTGATTAGTTTTTTTATAAGTTGGATTGTTTTGTTTTTAACATTTTTTTTTTTGAGAGATAAGAAGAAGAAGGAAATAGGAAGAAGAAGATGAGTGAACCCAATTTTTTTTTTTTTTTGAGTTTAGTAATTATGATATGAGTGATTCATGTGATGATACCTTAGATCTTTTTCTTTAAGAGCCACAACAAGAGTATGATGTTTTAGGTACTCATAGATACTTCAAATTTAGTTAATGGTGCTTGAATTGGCCAAAACATTCCTCAAAATGAACAATTTACAAATTGATTTCCGTTTGGTTTACAAAGTTCGGCTACAACATTTGAAGAACAAGTTACCGAACTCATCTGCAAGTGTAGTTCGGTTAATGTTTCTAAAAGCACAGGTAGCCGAACTCATCTTTAATGGAGTTTTTTGTTTCAGAGAAAAGTTCGGTTAGGAAAAAAATTACGACGTAACCGAACTAAAAGTTCGGATAGGAAAAAAAAATTAAAAAAGTTGCAACGTAACCGGACTCAATATATAGGTTTTCATAGAAAAGTTCAGTTAGGAGAAAAAATTGCGACGTAACCGAAATAAAGTTCGGTTAGGAAAAAAAAATTGCGACGTAACCGAACTTTTCTCTAAAAGAAAAACCTCCATTAAAAGTTGAGTTCGGCTAGCTCGACAAAGTTTTTCACATAATTCCTAGCCGAACTTCTCTCTGCAACTTATATTTTCAACTCATTTTAATGATTACTTCTCATTTTTGCAACCAAAAACGAATGACAAGTAATGGGTTTGTTATGATTTTGATTTTGATTTTGTTTTGTTAATGATTTAAATTAAGCTATATATAGAGGTGGCTGTGGTGGTGGTTCGAGGTGGTCGGTGGTGGTGGTGAGGGGCGGGGGTGATGGGAGGAGGTGGTAATATATATATATATATATATGTTAAGGGTAGGTTAATCATTTCCACATTTTAGGACACCTCTTATAGTGCAGGGTGGACATTTGTATCACTGGGTAGTCCCCCACATTTATTGGGTAGTCCCCAAAAGATGGTTCTATGAGAAAGTGAAGTAGTGGGACTGTGGGCGTGGGCAACGTTGTTAAGGGTTAGGTCAGGTTGCACGTTGGCAACCAATCCATTATCTCAACGAATATGATACTGTGAAATTGGTCGAATTGTCTATCTATATATACTCACGCCAACCAATATTTGAAAAAGAAAAAACCGAGTCCAACTTTGTGCACCCCCTCAAAACCGGGGTGCACGTTACGGCTATCCTAATTTGTTGTCAAAATCTCCCAAAACCACTTCCTTATTTGTTGACCAAATATATTCTCCTTAATCAAAAATAAAAAAGGACAGAGGATAATCCTCCCAAAACCTCCATTAATGCTTCCTTTTTCATTAATTTCTCCTCCTCCATGAATGCCTTCTATTCTCCTTGCTTTCTCCAGTGTCGTCTCTATTTTTTTTAGATCCAGAATCATGATTTTCAGTATTTGATTGTAATAGTTGATAAATCAGATTTTAACATTTGATAATTGTTCCTTCATCCTTGTCGTAAGTATCAATTTGTGAGAAATCAATAGATATTAGTGCATCAGGTAATTTGAGCTTCATTTATGGAGCTTTTAGTTGCCGTGATGTTAAGAATAGCAGTAGAGAAAAGATCCATCTAGATTTTGCATTCCTCTCTGTCCAACTAATTGACTCTTTAACTTTTATCTAGGGCTAAAAACTATGACTTTTCAAAAAGGGAAGAAATTTCTTAATGGTGAGTTTGATTTCAATCAAACATATGAATATGGAAGCTGGAGATGTTGATTAAGTTTTGGGAGAAAAAATTGAAAAACTTTCCTTCCCAAAGAGTAACCGTTTACTGATCAATTTTTTTTTTTAATTTCCGAATTTCTATTTTAGAAAAGTACGAAAGTAAATAGAGGAAGTGGTTTTGGGAGGTTAAGTCAACAAATTAGGATAGCTGTAACGTGCACCCCAGTTTTGAAGGGTGCACAAAGTTGGACTCGAAAAAACCAATATTCCAAATTTAAAATAGCAATTTACAGCAGTTTTGGTAAGAAAATGCCATTATATATTACAGTAGAAACTCTATAAATTAATATTGTCGGGACTACCAAAAATTATTAATTAAGCGAGATATTAATTAACCGATAAATTAATACTATATTAATTAATATTTTATTAACTTATGGATAAGTTTATTATCAAATAATTATTTTCTATATAAACACAATACCACACCAAATCTTTTTTTATCACATATATAATAACAATATCAATATCAAATTATATTCTTATAAACACAATATCAAATCATATTTTTTATTTCCTATATAAACACAGTATCAATATCAAATCATATTTTTATAAACAACACCACTGAATAATTTCTTGTTGGGATATGAGGAAAAAAACACCACAAATTCTTACGATGATAAGAAAAATTAGAGATGAGATTCAATGTGATATTGATTTTAGCAAAAAACAGAAGAGAATTGAATCATTTTTCAAAAGATCTTCGTAGATCATTAATGTATCGAATATATATAATGCATTATTAATTTATATTTCACATGGGGTCTACATAGGTAATAAAATATGTATTATCTTATAATTTTAGCGAATTATTAATTTGGCACATTGTCCCCGACTCGGGATCGGCTTAAATTATTATTTAAGAGAGTTTATTAAATAATCGAGTATTAATTAAAGGAGTTTCTACTGTATATGATATGATATCACCCAAGATAACGCATAACAGTTTATACACAATATCATTATTTATTACGAGCTACTGTAGCGGTACGAAAAACGCCAGTGTATATCAACTATAGGTGACAGTTCATAAATGTCACCATAGCACACCTCTATTATGAGAGCTTATAACAACCACCGTCACAATAAGATGTTACTGTGACAATTTAGTCAACTATCATGACTTCTAACAGCAATCGATGACGGTTGTCTTTGGGAACCGTCAGCTATGTATGACCGAAAACTTATTGTGACACTTTTTTAAACACCGTCACAATAGAAAATTTCAAACCGTCACCAAATCCTACATTTGGCCTAGTGATTTTTTTTATGACGATTGCGGAGCTTACTGAGGAAGTTAAGGGTCTCAAGGATGACATCCGTGTTTTTCTAGACACTCTAACTAAACAACGTTTGGAAGATATGGATGCTTCTAAGGTTAAAGAAGGAACTGAACGAGCAAATCGTAAGAACGATCGTAAAGAAGATATGCTTGCTTTGGTAGCAGTTTTCCGAGAAATTATGGCTGAAACGTTTGGAAAAGAAAATCATAGCAATACTGGTGGTACTCCCTTTCAATCTCAACACACTAATGGAAATAATCATAATAATGGTGGAGCTGCAACTACGATTCGAGATGGCACCATCAACCTAAAGTTTCCTAATTTTGATGGGATTGATCCAAACAGATGGATCTTTCAAGATGATCAATATTCCAGCTTACATGGAGTTATTAACGCTTTAAAAATTCAAATTGCTGCATCTCATCTGACATGTGATGAAAATTCCTGGTATCGTTGGCTTAGAAGTCTAATCCTACACCATCTTGGGAAGAATTTTGTTCTCTGATTCGTGACAGATTTGGGGATCACAAGTTTATAAATCCACATATTGCATTAACAAAGTTGTCTCAGTCAGGTACTGTACGCCAACTAATCTCTGAATTTGAAAAATTGCTCAGTATCGTTCATGATCTCCCTACACAATACCTTGTTGATTTGTTTATTGCTTCCTTACGAGTGGATATTGGAACTGGTGTTCGTTTATTTAAACCTAAGACATTAGTTGAAGCTTTCAAAAAGTCAATCCAACAAGAAGATAATATCATTGAAGCTTCTTCTTTATCGAAGCCATCTTTTCGTTCACCTCAATTCAAACCATTAACTACTACAAACACACAGATTAGGAAAACTACATTGCCTCATGGAGCCATGAGGTTAACGTGGGAAGAACAAAAAGAAAAGAGAGACAAGGGACTTTGTTTTAATTGTGATGACTATCATAAGCCTGGCCATTTGTGCGCTAAACCAAGATTATTACTCCTAGATGCTGCTCCAGATGAAGATTCTACCACTTAGTTATTTGAGGAACAAGCTGTACCTATTAATTTTGAAGAAAATGGTGATCAAAAAGAGCAAGATGTTAATATCTCTTATAACTCTTTAATGGGTTCTACGTTTCCTAATACAATGCGCATTTAGGGTTATACAAAAGCTCAACCTCTTACCACCTTGGTTGATTCAGGGGCTACTCATAATTTTATTCACCCAAAACTTGCGCAATGTGGCTATTCCATTGAGTCCAAGGATTCTTCACTAAGTGTCACGGTTGGTGATGGTGGTCAATTACACACTAAGGGTTCTTGTTTCAATATACCAATTAAACTACAAAATTTTATCTTTACGGTTGATTTTTATCTGTTAGACATAAGTGGTTGTGATGCGGTTTTAGGTCTACAATGGCTGCGTACATTGGGACCAATCATCTGGGATTTCAAAAAAATATCAATGAAGTTCAGATTTAACAATGACAATATTATATTATGTGGATACAATTCTTCTTCAGTAATGATTATGGATACAATCCCCATGCAACGTTTACTGTGCAAAGAGACTTATGGACTTTTTCTTCAGTTATCATCATTGAATACTGTTGTTACTTCTACGCAAGTTTTACCACCTGAATTTCAACATTTACTCTCAGAGTTTTCTGATCTTTTCAAGCTTCCAACTTCTCTTCCTCTGGAACGTGTGCACGACCATCGTATTCCTTTGCTACCTGGTTCTTCTCCGGTGAATGTTCGACCGTATCGCTACCCACATTTTCATAAAGATGAAATCGAAAAGATTGTTTCTGAATTACAACAATCTGGTTTTATTCGACCTAGCTCCAACCCTTATTCATCACCTATCTTAATGGTACGTAAAAAGGATGCTTCATGGCGGATGCGTGTAGATTATCGTGCTTTAAACAAGATAACCATCAAAGATCGTTTTTCAATTCCTATGGTGGACGAATTATTAGATGAGTTACATATGCACGCAGTGATATTTTCAAAGTTGGATTTTCGTTATGGTTATCATCAGTTAAGAGTACATAAACTAGATATTCCAAAGACAGCGATTCACACTCATGATGGACATTACGAGTTTCTTGTTATGCCCTTTGGATTATCAAATGCACCAGCCACTTTTCAAAGCTTCATGAATCATATTTTCAGGCCTTATTTGCGCAGGTTCGTGCTTGTTTTCTTTGACGATATTTTAATCTACATCAAAAGTCTTGCTGATCATGTGAAGCATTTATCTATATCGTTTGAACTATTGCGACTGCATAAGCTTTTTGTCAAGGAATCTATTGGATATCTTAGCCATATTATTTCTTCTGACGGTGTTTCGGTGGGTAATGAGAAAATTCAATGTATCTCTTCTTGGCCAATTCCTACTTCGGTTAAAGAATTACGGGGTTTCTTGGGCTTAGCTGGATATTACCGCAAGTTGTAAAGAATTTTGGTAAAATTAGTTCTCCATTGACTCAGCTACTGAAGAAGAATGCCTTTATGTGGAATGACAAAGCTAATGCAGCTTTTAAATCACTCCAACATGCTCTTACAACCACACCAGTCTTGATTCTTCCATATTTCTCAAAAGAATTCATGTTGGAATGTGATGCTTCTGGCAATGGATTGGGTTCTTATGCAATCAAAGAGACCAATTTCGTATTTTAGTAAGCCTTTATCCGGTAAGAATTTAAATCTCTTTATTTATGATAAGGATATGCTTTCTATTGTTTCTGCCGTTCAAAAATGGCGCCCTTATTTACTTGGGAGACATTTCAAGGTATATACAGACCATCACAGTCTTAAATATTTTTTAGACCAAAATTTATCTTCCATGGAACAACAGAAATGTCTATCTAAGCTATTGGGATATGATTATGAGATCATTTTTCGTCAAGGAAAGGAAAATATTGCAGCTGATGCTTTGTCACGTACTTCAGGCACTGTTTTTCTTTTGTCCGCGCCAATTTTTTCTGGTATTAATGACATCATTCTGGAATGTCACAATGACCCATAACTGAGTTTATTAATTCAACAACTAGGTGATGATCCTCAATCCAAGCTACATTTTTCGTATACAAATGGTGTTTTACGCTATAAAGGTCGTATTGTAGTGCCTCAATCTTCAACATGGTGCCATAAAATACTTGAAGAATTTCATTCAAATCCTATTGGTGGCCATGCTGGTTTTCTTCGCACCTACAAATGTTTACAACAAAACTTCTATTGGAAAGGTATGAAATCTTCAGTCAAGACTTTTATTTCTCATTGTGATATATGCCAAAGAAATAAATCTGAAGCAATTCATCCTCCTAGGTTGTTGAATCCTCTTCCAATTCCTGCTGATATTTGGTTGGATATCTCCATGGATTTTATAGATGGATTTCCTCCTTCAAATCATATGACCTCTATTTTTGTGGTTGTGGATCGCTTATCTAAATATGCACATTTTATAGCACTTAAACATCCATATTCAGCTAGCTTTATTGATGAATTATGTGTACGTGAAGTTGTACGTCTGCATGGCATGCCAAGAAGCATTGTAAGTGATCGAGACCCAATTTTCATGAGTAATTTCTGGGAAGCTTATTTTTCTTTACAACAAACTAAACTATGTCGTAGTTCTGCTTACCACTCAGTCAAATGGACAAACAGAAGTTACTAATAGAACTCTAGAAATGCTACTTAAGGTGTTTTGTTGGAACTAAACCAAGTGAGTGGTCGAAGTGGTTACCATGGGCAGAGTGGTGGTATAATACAAGTTTTCATTTTGCCATACAGATGTCTCCGTATCAAGCAATTTATAGTCGATTGCCACCAAAAGTTTCATCTTATCTTCTAGGGTCTACATATGTTAATGATGTTGATACTACTCTCAGAGCTCGAGACCATACACTTCGAATTTTAAAATCGCAGTTGGAAGCTGCTCAAACAAGAGTGAAGAATTATGCTGACTCTAATCGAACTGAACGCCATTTTGCAGTAAATGATTGGGTTTTTCTTCTTCTACAACCATACCGATAAAGCACTGTGGCAACTCAAGCTCATTCTAAACTTTCACCTAAATTCTATGGACCTTTCTGTGTTTTAGAAAAGATTGGAACTGTTGCTTATAAGTTGGACTTACCTAATTCAAGTCGTATTCATCCAGTATTTCATGTTTCACAACTAAAGTTGAAACTGGGTTCTTCCATTTTGGTGGATACAAATTTACCAATTACTGTTGATTATGATAAGTGGGAACCAGATATCATTTTAGAACGAAAAATGTTAAAAAAAAGGGACTCTTGCTGGAACAAAGTGGTCGATCAAATGGAAGGATCATCCGGAAGAAGAAGCAACTTGGGAAGATGCTGAAGAATTTCTACTTCGTTTTCCATATTTTGATGCTTGAGGAAAAGCAGTTTTTCGAGCGGGGTGGGATTAAGGGTGCACACGGTACGGTTCGGCTCGGTTCTTGCCGAGGCCGAGTACCTGTACCTCCCTAACCTCGGTTCCAAAATTTTGGACCGGTACCTGTACCCTGTACCTCGGTTCCGGTACCATTCGGTACACATACGGTACCAGGTACGGTTCCGGTTCCAGTTCCAGTCGGTACAATTTTGTAATGAAAAACGTTTTGATATTTAGATTCACTGTTCATCTTTAAATCAAGGCGAAAATTTAGTGCTACTGCTGCCATCGTGTTTGTCTTTGATTCATGGCTGTGAACACATGGGTTAAATGGATTTCCAATTCTGCACCAAAGAATCAGAATTTGTAGGTTAATTTCAATCGAATGAAATCTGGCCATTTCAGTTCATTGGGAGCAGTCAATGGGTTTGCATATCACCGATGTGAATCTGTTGTACTGAAATTGAGGAGGTGATGTTTGAGATTGAATTCATTGGTGAATGAAGATTGAATAATGGAGAACTGAAACTGCAATGAAGTAAGGGTAACTGTCTGTGTGAAATGGAGGGTGTTTCCTTGTCGAGAAATTGTCTCAATAATCAAGAAGTAAAAGAAGGTTTCGAGTTGTAGGAAGGTGTTGTGGTCGGTAGTGGAGAGATATCCCTTTTTATCTAGCTACGTAGATAACTGAAGCGTAATGTTTAATTCACAGGGAGGAAATATGTTAAGCTAACTAAGAACTACACAACTTAGGGAAGAAACCCAATTTAAGAAAATGGAACAAATTAAAACAGTCTCGGTACATTCGGTCCGGTACGGCACGGTACTTGTACTGGACCGTGTACCTGTACCCCCAGACCTCGGTTCCTAATTTTTGGGACCGGTACCTGTACCTTGTACCTCGGTTCGGTCCAAAACCAGGTACGGTTCCACCGGTTCCGGTTCGGTCCGGCTCGGTTCCTGTGCACCCTTAGGTGGGATGTTGCGGTGCCAACACCATAATAACTTAAACTCTGTTTTCTTTGGTTAGTTTCTTTATTTAGATAGCTTCTTAAAATTAGTTATTGTTTGATAAACAAGTTTATTTAGCTATAAATACTTATCATGAGCTTGTAGAGATTCATTCAATCAATACAAACTTAAGTTCTTTATTTGTTTCTTTACAATAGAGGTGGCTAATCCCCATAAAAAAGGATTCTATCTTAGGGGGTTCTAGTTATTTTGAGTTTCTCTTCAGTTGTTTTGGTTTAGAACCCTAACAGGATACCGTTGGTCCATTCAAATACTCGTGCAATCCAAAAATGAAAATCTTGCTGCAGGGAAGAGCTCGTGCGAGATAACGTTTTGGAGTAATATGAGAAAGAGAGAAAATGGAAGAGAGAATAACTTTTCATTAACCAGAGAAGAGAAAAAAAAAAGAATCCCATTACATAGGTAAGTATTCTATTTATACAATAGTAAAGGATTAAACCCTAATATACTAATGGACCGCACATCCATGGGCCATAGGACATATAACAGTCTTTGGGTTTTCCGCTGGACGCTGATTTATCTCTCTTTTTCTGATCGGTAAATAATTTGGTGCTGATGAGTTTTAAACTCATTGCTTACAACAAAAATACTACTAGTCATTGATATTGAGGTTTGAAATCGACTTTCCGTTGTTTGGTTCAACGCCGAGTGGAATATTCCACGGTATCTGTGTTGTTCCACGCTAAATGATTCAACGTAGTCTCGCTGTTTGGTTTTGCGATTAGTATGATAGAATATAAATGCCAAAAGACTTAGGGGGTTATTTTGCAACTTGTATGCTAGATTTGAAGGCCATAAGACTAAGCCTAAGATCCCATTAAGTTAGTTGAAAAGGCAATAAAAAAGTACTCCATCTGTTTCAAAAAAACCGTCCTCAATTCCATTTTGGTATGTTTCAAAATTATGTCCAGCTTCTGTTTTTTTTTTTTTTTTTGATGCTAAGGCAGAGGCCCGTCCTACCTCCTGGCAGCGTAGGGGGGGAGCAAAAAATAATTTGAGGTGGTGGTGATCGGTGGCGGCGGTGGTGGGAGGAGGTGGTTGCTGGTGGTGATAGTCGGAGGTGGTGGTGGTGGTAATCGGAAGTGGTGGGCTAATATTAATTAGGGCTAATGTTAAATAGGGTAAGGGGCAAATTGGTAAACTCATATGACTTTAGGGCAGCCGTTATCATTGTAGGATAGGTGCTTTAAAAATCAATGGTCCCCAAAAAAACATAGGTCCCCAAAAAATGATTCTATTTCTATTAGCCACATCTTCTTTCTCTTCTTACTTTTTCCACGGACCACGTCTTCTATCGATCTGTGAGGGGAAGATTTCTTAAGAATTCCGAAATTTCTCTCAAAACAAAACCAACCCAACCCAACCCCACTCTTCTCTTGTCTTTTGTTTGCCACAAATCGACTGATAAGGTTACTAAATCACTCTTATTTAGTGAATTAGGCTAACAATTAACACCCTCCTCCATCCTCTTCCAAGGATTCAATTCAAGGTAATCGATTCTTTTTTTTTAATGAAAGTGTAATACCACTAATGGAAAAACTAGTCGACAATCTTTTTTTGGACCCTTTTTTTGTGTTGAACTAGACAATATGTATAAAAGCAATGCTTATAACCGTAAAGAACTTGTTATGTTTATCCTAGCTATATATGTATATGAATCATCTTAGTTTCGTATTCTCATTACTATTCGAAATTTTGAACGTAAAAAGGCCTTGTGATTAAGTTCGCACAGGGCCCTAATAAGCACAGGATCGGCTATGCATAAGATCCCATTAAGGAAATTGAAAAGCCAATAAAAAAGTAATTATTAAGAAATTTTTAGGAATCGAGGAATTGAAGATGCAAATTATCAAGGAAGCAACTGTGGTGATTGTTATTATCTAAGTTTCAGAATTAGATTTCTTTTGTTATTATCTAAGATCTTAGTTTCATTCTTTTGTTCTGGGCTGGACCTTCTTGTCAACCTCTCAATCGAGCCCGTATCTCCCCACATCCACATCTCAATCAACCACAGGTCTGCTGTCAAGAGCTTCTCTGACTTCAAGTAGCTCAGGACAATAGCGTTTAGTGAGCGCTTCTACTTGTTCTCCAAAGGAAAACAGTCCATGCGTGCCAATGTGATTTACCATCTGTCTCCAACGTTTCAGAGTAATATCTCCAGGCCTGCAACCAACACAACAAACAAGATCAGAAGAGATAACTTCTTCATAAATGGTGTGGATTTTTCAAACAAGGCATGGGCTTTCTATTTGAAAGGTGAAATGAAGCTATTTATTAGAATACCAGTATATCTTGTTATTTATTTCCATTTTTACAGTATCAGAACAATTTATCAGCTTTACTAACAGGTCCAGCATTAAAATGTTTTCAGGAAATCATACAAATTGAAATAAGTGGTAGGCGCATCAGCTTCAGTTTGGTTGCTTACCTATGCTCAAGAAGATTATCCCAGTCAACATCTTCAATACAGCAAGCATCCAGCCTAACAAGTCTGCAATTCCAGTGATAAATATTAGACTTATTTGAGTTACATTCATTCGAACTTAAGTTCTGCCAGCCACATTATTACTGCCCATACAATCGGTCGGTAACATTTCATTGATGTGTAGGATTGGAAGCAAGCCCCTGTAATGAGTGGACCAAGTCCGAATTGTAACTTCGGACATTATTCATTATGACCAAATGGGACTAGCTGTATGACAGGATACATATTTAGTTTAACAAATAGATACCATGAAGACATATATTACTATTTTACTGCAACTACATTAGAAAGCCAAAGACAAGTTCCTTACTCATCCAGCAATCGAAAATCGTCTGTGTCGGACCATTTACCTTCTTTGACCATAGATGATGATAATTGGTCATACCTGGCAAGGAGGATAACATCAAGAAACAAGAGATCATTCACAAATCAGAGTTTGAGTATTATACAGTTAAATGTTTACTGGTCAAGCAGTCCTAATCCATTGCAGCCCCACCCAGTAATAAAACAATTCTGCATTTAATGTTCAAGTTTTTTTACTTTCAGGAAGTGGAAAGTGATTCCAGGTTTGCATGGTCTATATGTTATCTTAATTTCCTAAGTTTTACATTTCAACAATTCGTTGAACTCTTATCGTGAATTCTTCACTGTTTCCATCCTGAGTGGTGATCCTCAACTTCGATTCAAAACACAGTTAGTGCGACCAGCTCACAAACAATGATGACCATCTTCCAGTAGTTACAATATGAAATATTGAAATCAAAGATGAGACAATAATATTGTTAAAAAGTACCATTTACTACAGCATCTCGTTCCTGTTCGAGTAGCCAAACGATCACTAATCGCTGTCCAACCGATATTGTCACGTATCTGTGCAAAAAAGTTAAGAAACTTAAGAACAGAGAACATGTACCTTTGTCAAAACTTGAAAATTAGATGAATGGCAATTCAATTACTAATTAAGCTTTCCAACTCATCACATACTAACCAAGCCATGCTTCAATTTCTTTTCCTCATACACACGCATTTGCAAATCCTTGTTTACTAAATTAAACAATGACTGATACTCCATCTGACTCCACTTACCTGTTTCGGTTGAAAGAGAAAAAGACGATCATTATTTGATTAATTCTTAAATACTAAGTTTCAACTTTCACCTAAAACGGTAATGAGCTTTATATTTTCGTTGATGTACCAAAAATGTAAGAAAAACACAATTAAAAATGGAGTGACTGCACACTGTATGGGTTTGCAGTAAATAGAAATATACCCTGATATATGTTTCACAAACTTAAAATTTGATGACACGCGTTCTTATTTTAAAATTTTAAGGCTATCAGGGTAGACAAATATAATCTAAAAAAATAAATTATAAAAATATAAGAAAAGTAAGCTGACAAACAAAAAGAGTAAGGAAAAAAAGAAAAAGCAATTCACCCCTATTAAGATCCGCACGACATATGTGACGCCATTTACTCTGCACATGTTTTTTATTCTTTCCAAGGACCTGGGCCAAGTTTTTCCAATCTGGTCCATGCTTTTCGTAAAACCTATATTTTAAGATTGCGGCATATCCTCAGAAAGCGCCAAAAGAATCACAAAAGTAGACATAGAAACTTATAATTCATAATTTAGGAAAAAGGAAGATATAGAATTTGGATTGATTGACAAAAACGTACAGTAAGTGGAAAAAGCAACAAAGTATGTCGAACAACGAACATTATGAAACATACTTTAAGATAATTGCTTCGTCATCCTCGGTCCAATTACGTGACTCTCCCGTCTCCAACAAAGTATGTCCTCTCTGATATACTGCTATCCGAGGCCTATATGGTAAGGCAGCCCCTGAAAGTTTCAACTACCTCTTTAAATTATACAATTTCTGTCGAATAGGCAATGCAAAGTGTGCATCATTGACTGCGTAATACTCACCTATTTCCTTCCAACATGTTCTTATATTTGGATGTTTCTTACAATTCAGAATCATATCCAAGCCTTGCTCACCCAATTCATGTGCCTAAGAACATTCACAGATTATGGCTATTAATGTGGTACTCTACCACGAATCCTTCGTCAAATATGATACATCAGGGCATGCCCTTTGCTATTTAACTTGAATATTAAATAAGAAAAATGGAGAAGAAAACTAGAATTTTCACTGATAGCATGATTACCATTTAACCAAGCAATGTATATATGTGTCACTTGTCTTAAACAAACAGCATAATTACCAAGCATATTCAATATAAAACAAATTAAAACAATATTATGATCAAAATAGTTGGTCAGCCAAAATTAACACGACATTTCCAGGCATGAAGCTACGCTTGACACAAAAAGCGCTTCCTCTACAGTAGTTTATGTTCATGACCATAATAATTGTGAAAGTGCATGAATATGAGAGGTATATGTTCCACTTTTGTTGTGTGTGTGTCACAAAGAGTGCTACTAAGGCAACATGTGATCGACGTGCATCACCACTGGTCCAAAACAAGGAGGGCACACAGAACTTTGAAAGAATTTTCACTCTAATATAATATGACAAGAACACACATTGCCTAGCAAAGTACAAATTTTAATAAGAGACTAATTCTATTTATATCATATAAGCATACCTCTATATAGTTGTGAACAGCATCTTTGATTATTTGATCTTCTTGCCTCGTGAACCTCTTACCTTGAACCAACTTAATTACTGGGTTTTCCTCACGATCATCTTGGTCATCAGATGAAGGAAAGGCTTCTACTTGACTAGCAAATTTTACTCTTCTGGATGAATTTTCGGAATCCAAGTTCCTCAAATGCTCATTCGTGCTTCCAAAATTGTATTCTGTTTCAACATCTCCAATATTCGTTTTTGTATTTTCAATATTCCCATCCAATTTGGTCCTTGTCTTCTTCTTCCCCTCTCCTATAGCTACATGTAGCACTTCCTCCTCTTTGTTCCTCTTCTTAGAAGAACGAGAACCAGATTGAGCTTCACCACCAGACTTTTCAATGTAGCTTTCTCCGTAATCACCTCCATTTTCATTCTTTCTTTTATTTTTACCCTTCCCCGTCTTCACATGCTCATTATTTTCCTCACCAGTCACATCAATGTGATCCTCATCCTTCCCTTTAGAAGCCGCTTGATCAGTTGCACATTCTACATCACTGCACTCCATAACCATTTCCTTGTCTTTCTTATTTTTGCATCTACCACTTTTTTCTCTCCCATTATCAGGAACACCTTCTTTCTTGTCAGACCCCTTGACGTTTTTCGCACCTCCCACATCTGTAGGTACCTCCGAGAAACTTAAAGCCTCTTTCTCCTTGTTTTTGTTGTGCTTCTTCTTCTCGATAGGTACTTCTGAAAAACTAATAGACACTTTCTCCTTGCTTTTCTTGTGCTTCTTCTCTTTGGGTACTTCGGAAGAGCTCAATGCCTCCTTCTCCTTGTTTCTCTTGTGCTTCTTCTCCATATCTGTAGGTACTTCTGAAGAGCTCAAAGCCTCTTTATCCTTGTTTCTCTTGTGCTTCTTCTTTTCGCTCTTTTGCAGTATAATCTCTTCACCCATTCCAAGAGGACCAAATACTAAATGTAATAATATAAACAGACGAACCTGCCAACCAAAAAAAGTAAGAAATCTCAGTTAAACAGCGAACCTCAAATGAAGCACAATGCCAACACTCACACTGTGTCTAAAAGCAAAACAAACAAACACCTACAAATGTCTAAAAGCCAACAATCACAAATCAGAACAAATGCACAGAAATTGATGTATGGATCTAAATAAAAGATGCGAACACAAAACAATTCACTGTAAGCTGTAAGTGAAAGTAACAAGCATAACACCAAATTCATCTAGACAGTGTTAAGCAAGTACAATCACAAATCAGAACAAATGCACAGAAATTGATGTATGGATCTAAATAAAAGATGCGAACACAAAACAATTCACTGTAATCTTACAAAAGCAGGCAAAATGTCCCAAGCTGTAAGTGAAAGTAACAACCATAACTTTAGAATTGTTCTACTTGAATTTGGCCAAAAATTATAATTAAAATCTGCCATTTTTGCTTTATTCTTAGTAGTTCAGTGAATTACCAAAATTTAAAAACTTAAATTAGACCTACAATTTCTGTTAATTGGCAGAATCAAGAGGTAACATCAATTGTATATTCAAATTACTTAGATTTTTTACCCTAAACTCCATTTAACATCAAATAAGAAAACATAAATCAGGGATTTACAGAAAAAAGAAGAAGAATACGAACCTCAGGTGGTAATTGGGCTTGAAACGATTTCTATCTTCTTCTTCTTTGTTGGGATTTCAATTTCACAGTGTTTCTAGGGTTTATGTCGAGAACAGTGAGAAATGGCGGAATGAAATGAAGAAGAATGGACTGTAAGGTCGCCCTTAACATTTTCCTATGTTTGCCAAAATGTCAATAGGATTTCATAGGGGGACCAAGCTAGCACCCGGCAACCATTTTGAAAAAAAAAAAAAAAAAAAAAAAAAAAAAAAAAAAGTCTCTCGGTTTTCCGTCGGGCGATGATTACTCTCGTTTTCTGATCCGTAAGAATTTGGTGCTCATGAGTTTTTGTTGCGGTGCCAACTCCTCTTACCTTAATTCTGTTAGCTTAGAAGATTAGTCTTTTAATTATTTACGTACTTAGAACTTAGTTTCTCTATTTACGGGTTTTCTTTAATTAGTTTGCTTGCTTATTAAGTTTATTCAGCTATATATAGCTCGAGTCTAAGCTTGTAACAGGGAGTTAATCAATATTAGGAGTTTATTCAGTTAGTTCTACAAAGGCAGAGACTGCTAACCCCAGGACAAAGGGTTTTTTTCTTTATTCATCGCATCTTTTATCCAGTGTAAAGGTTTAGAACCCTAACACCTGGATCAGAGTAGGCGGACTCACAATTAATTTTTCAACAAATTTTTTTTTTAGCATAATGGGTCATGATTATACAGACAACCTTAAATCCATAAACGACAGCATGACTAGCCTAGCTAAAACAGTTGATGATTTTATCAAAGCCATGGCACAACAGAAGCTTGATGAACAGGAGAGCAACAAGACTAAGGAGGTTGAAAAGCGTCAGCAAGAGGTCCTTAGCGTCAGCAAGAGGTCCTTAGCGTCAGCAAAGGTAGGAAGAACGTGAGACTCGTAAGCAGGAACTCCAAGACAATAACACAGTCCTCACAATATCTATCACCACAACAATCTCATCTGCTCTCGCCACGCAACTAACTCACAATAATACACAACTTACTACTTCTCTTCGTTCAGTTTTTTCTGATCACATAACTCAGCTGAATCAAAATCAGGGTCATAGTGCTCATCCTCCTCCACCCCCACCTCCACCTCCACCTGGTGCTAATGGTCATAATAATTTTGCAACTGCTAGAGCCAATCCAATCAATCTTAAATTTCCTACCTTTGATGGAGAGGACCCTGATGGATGGATTTTTAATGTTGATAAGTACTTCGCTATCCATCAAGCTGATGATGCCCTTAAGATAACTATTGCTGCTTCTAGTTTGAAAGGTGATGCTAATGTGTGGTATAGATGGAAGCAAACTAAAACTACAATTGTTACTTGGTTAGAATGATGTGCTCATCTTCGTGCTCGTTTTGCGCCAGAGAAGTTTGTTGATGCTCGTTTAGCTATTAGTACCATTAATTAGGATGGTACAATTCGAGAACACATACCAGTTTTTGAGAGGTATTAAATTTTATTGATTTTCCAGAGGACTATTTGATTAGATGTTTCATTCGTTCTCTCAAACCACATATTGGTAGTGTTGTTAAGTTGCTTGCACCACAAACTTTCAATGAAGCTTTTACTAAGGCTATTCATCAAGATAAGGCTTATGCATCAGTTCATAGGGTTTCTACAAGACAACCTTATCGTCCCCCTCCACTTAGACCTGAAGCATCACCTTCTACTACTCCAATTAAGAAGCTCAATCTGCCTCCCGGATATAAGAAATTAACATGGGAAGAGATGAAAGAAAAACATGAGAAAGGTCTTTGTTTCAACTTTGATGCACCTTTTAAATCTGGACATATCTGTCCTAATAAACATGGTTTCTTGCTTTTAGAGATGGATCCTAATTCTTCTGAAGACATCCCTGAAATTGAGCATCACACTGAAGACTCACAAGTAAGTGACGATATTGATGTTGTGGAATCAACACCAACTATATCTCTTAACTCACTTTTAGGTTCTCCGTTTCCTAATACTATGCGCATCACTGGTTATACCAAGGCTCGGCCTCTGACAATTCTCATCGATTCAGGGTCTACACATAATTTCTTGCATCCCAGTGTAGCCAAAAAATGTGGGTTTACAGTTTCTTCTTTGGATGATGTTTTACGTGTCATTGTGGGTGATGGTGGTAAACTAAACACTAAAGGTTCCTCCACTATCCCTATTCAGCTGCAAGGTACAACTTTCTCTATTGAATTTTATTTGTTGGAGATTAGTGGTTGTGATGCGGTTTTGGGAATTCAATGGCTCCGCACGTTGGGAGAAATTAATTGGGATTTTGAGAAATTAACTATGAAGTTTCGCATTAAAGACACAGCCGTCAAGTTAACTGGTAATCAATCTTCGTTTGTAATGATGATGGATGTATCTTCCATGCAACGTTTATTATCTACGGAAAGTTCTGCAATTCTGTTGGAATTAGTTGCATCAAATACTTCTACCACCAACCAATCATTGCCGTCTACAATTCAAAAGCTGCTTTCCGCTTTCAGTGATATCTTTTCTACTCCAACAACATTACCTCCAGAAATATTACAAGATCATAAAATTTCATTATTACCTGAAGATGGTCCTGTCAATGTGCGCCCTTATAGATATCCCCATTTTCAGAAAGATGAAATTGAGAAGATTGTAAGTGAGTTGCAACAAGCTGGGTTTATACGACCTAGTTCTAGTCCTTTCTCTTCACCTATTCTTTTGGTTCGAAAAAAGGACGGCTCATGGCGTATGTGTGTAGATTATCGTGCTCTTAACAAGATAACCATAAAGGATCGTTACCCGATTCTAGTAGTGGATGAATTATTGGATGAATTGCATGGTAAGAAAGTCTTTACCAAGTTGGATTTACGATACTGTTATCATCATATTCGTGTACATGAGGCTGACATTCAAAAGACAACATTCCGTACACATGATGGCCATTACGATTTTTGGTCATGCCTTTTGGATTATCTAATGCACCGGCAACTTTTCAGAGTTTAATGAATGATATATTCCTGCCTTACTTACGCCAATTCGTATTGGTTTTCTTCGATGATATTCTAATCTATAGTGAGGATTTTGATTCTCATCTCAAGCATCTTGAGTTGGTGTTTGAACTCTTACGTACCCACAAATTATTTGTTAAGGAATCCAAATATACTTTTTCACAAACGTCTGTTGGATACCTTGGTCATTTGATTTATTCTGACGGAGTATCGGTGGAACTAGAGAAGATTCAATGCATTCTTTCTTGGAAGCTTCCTTCTTCAGTTAAAGAACTTAGAGAATTTTTAGGTTTGGCTGGATATTATCGAAAATTCGTGAAGGATTTTGGAAAAATCAGTGCACCTTTAACTCAGCTGCTTAAAAAGGATGCATTCAAATGGATTGAGGTCGCGATTGCTTCTTTCAAATTACTTCAGCAGGCCTTAACTACTACACCTGTTTTGCTTCTCCCAGATTTTTCAAAGGAATTCTATTTGGAGTGTGATGATTCTGGTGGTGGCATTGGTGTTGTGTTGATGCAATCTGCAAGACCTATAGATTTCTATAGTAAGACTTTATCTAGTAAGAATCTTAATTTATCGGTTTATGACAAAGAAATGCTCGCAATTGTGTCTGCAGTAAATAAATGGCGCCCCTATTTTCTTGGTCGACATTTCAAGATTTATACAGATCATAGAAGTTTGAAATAATTCTTGGAGCAGCGTCTTTCTTCAATCGAACAACAAAAGTAGGTTTCAAAGTTATTGGGTTATGATTATGAAATCATTTATCGCAGTGGCTCCACAAACAAAGCTGCAGATGCTTTGTCTCGACTTGATAATCCACAACTATTAGCAATTACTACACCAATTTTCTCTGGTGTAGATGACATTATTGCAGAATGTCATAATGATCCAACTTTACGTGCATTAATTGATCAGTTGAAGCTAAATCCTTCTAGTAAACGTCATTATTCTTACTTAAATGGAGTGTTACATTATAAGGGAAGAATTGTGGTTGTTTCTTCTTCAGAATGGTGTAAAAAACTTCTTCATGATTTTCATTCTACACCATTAGGTGGTCACTCTGGTTATTTGAGAACTTTCAAGCTCCTGCAATGCAATTTTCACTCATATGGCATGAAACACTCAATTAAGGAGTTTATTCTGCACTGTGAGGTTTGTCAACGTAATAAAACTGAAGTTGTGGCTCCTCCAAGCCTTTTAAATCCACTGCCAATTCCTTCAGATGTTTGGATTGATATCTCGATGGACTTCATTGACGGGTTTCCACCTTCTCATGGTAAGAGTTTCATCTTAGTAATTGTTGATCGTCTAACAAAATATGCACACTTTGTTGCATTGTCTCATCCTTATTCTGCAAGTACAATAGCCGATCTATTTGTGCGTAAAGTAGTACGACTTCATGGTATGCCAAAGACAATTACAAGTGATAGAGATCCTGTATTTATGAGTAATTTTTTGGAAGCCTACTTTACAATGCAAGATACACAACTCTGCAAGAGCTCGGCTTATCATCCCCAAAGTGATTGTCAAACAGAGGTTATGAATCGTACATTGGAATGTTATCTTCGATGTTTTAAATGCATGAAACCAAATGATTGGTTCAAATGCTTAGCATGGTATGAATGGTGGTATAACACAGGCTACCACTCTGCTATTAAAATGACACCATATGAAGCTCTTTACAGTCGTCCTCCACCAACAATTTCAGCTTATTTGCCTGGGTCAACTCCTGTGAATGACGTGGATTTGAATTTACGTGCCAGAGATCACACTCTTAAGCTACTTCAGTCTCATTTATCTGCTGCACAGGATAGAATGAAGAAATATGAGGATTCTCATCGAACTGAAAGACAGTTTGCAGTTAATGATTTTGTTTATCTCTGTATGCAGCCTTACCGACAAATGACTGTAGCTAATCAGTCTTTTTCCAAGATCTCACCTCGTTTTTATGGCCCTTTTCGAGTTCATGAGAGAATTGGCACTGTCGCATATAAACTGGATTTGCCTACCACTAGTCGCATACATCCTGTATTCCATGTTTCTCAGTTAAAATTGAAGTTAGGCTCTACTGCTACTATTGAAACTATATTGCATACTATTATTGATTATGACAAGTGGGAACCAGAAGAAATTTTAGACATGCAGATATATAAGAAGGGGAATTGAGCTGCTATAAAGTGGTTGATCAAGTGGATAGGTCATTCTGCTGCTGATGCAACATGGGAAGATGCCTATGATCTCGTTGCGCGTTTTCTACAGCTAGAGGCTTGAGGTCAAGCCTTGTTTTAAGAGGGGTGGGATGTTGCGGTGCCAACTCCACTTACCTTATTTCTGTTAGCTTAGAAGATTAGTCTTTTAATTATTTACGTACTTAGAACTTAGTTTCTATTTTTACGGGTTTCCTTTAATTAGTTTGCTTGCTTATCAAGTTTATTCATCTATATATAGCTCGAGTCTAAGCTTGTAACAGGGAGTTAATCAATATTAGGAGTTTATTCAGTTAGTTCTACAAAGGCATAGACTGCTAACCCCAGGACAAAGGGTTTTATCCTTGTTTTTCTTTATTCATCGCATCTTTTATCCAGTGTAAAGGTTTAGAACCTTAACAGTTCTGAACACGTTGCTTACTACAAATACTACTAGTCATTGATATTTTGCGACTAGTATAATAGAATAGAAATGACAAAAGACGTGAGGGGTTATTCTGCAACTTGTATGCTAGATTGGAAGGTGATAAGACCAGAGTCGGGCATGAGGGGGTGCAGGAGGTGCGACGCACCGGGCCCATGTCAGGCCAAGGCCTTTTTCTCATGCACAAAACTAAGCCTGGTGATTATTTTTTTTTTTTTTGGTATGCAAACCCATTTATAACTTATTTCTAGAATCATTTTCTGGGGACCTATGTTTTTTTGGGGTGACCATTGATTTTTAAGGCACCTATCCTACAATGATAAGGGCTTTCCTAAAATCATATGAGTTTACCAATTTTCCCCTTATCCTATTTAATATTAGCCCACCACAGCCGATTACCACCACCACCACCTCCGATTATCACCACCACCAACCACCGATTACCACCACCACCTCCTCCTACCACCTCCTCAAACCACCACCTCCTCCTCCTTCCCCTCTCATATATCTACATCTAGCAATTCCTCATCTCTGTTCCTCTTCTTAGAAGAACGAGAACCAGATTCAGACTCACCAACAGACTTCTCAATGCAGCTTTCTCCAGAATCACCTCCATTTACATTCTTTCTTTTATTTTTTTTACCCTTCCCCTTCTTCAAATGCTCATTATTTTACTCACCACTCACATCAATGTGATCCTTCCCTTCAGAATCCGCTTCATCAGTTGCACAATCTACATCATTGCACTCTGTAGCCCTTTCCTTGTGTTTCTTATTTTTGCATTTACCACTTTCTTCTCTCCCACTATCAGACCCACCTTCTTTCTCCTCAGACCCCTTCTCATCTCCCACATCTGCATATACCTCTGAAGAACTTAAAGCCTCTTTCTCCTTGTTTCTCTCGTGCTTCTTCTTCTTCTTTGTCTTCTCTGTAGGTACTTCCATGGTAATTAAAGCCTCTATTTCCTCGCTTTTCCTGTGCTTCTTCTTCTTCTTCTTCTTCTTCTTCTTCTTATCCTCTATAGGTACTTTTGAAGATCTCAAAGCCTCTCCATCCTTGCTTTTCTTGTGCTTCTTCTTCTTCGTTTCCTCCATGGGTACTTCTGAAGAGCTCAAACCCTCTATTTCCTTGTTTCTCTTGTGCATCTTCTTCTTTTCTGTAAGAACTTCTGAGGTACTTAAAGCCTCTATTTCCTCGCTTTTCTTGTACTTCTTCTTCTCTTTGGGTACTTTGGAAGTGCTCAAATCGTCATTCTCCTTTTTTCTTTTGCGCTTCTTCTTTTCTCTCTTTCGCATTACATTCTCTTCATCCTTCCCTACCACTTCCATTCCAAGAGTAACCAAGAGACTTGATAATCTACTCAAAACTGATAAACCTGCTAGCAAAAATTGAAAAACTCTTAGTGAAATTTAACACTAATTTTCGAAGAAACTATAAAATCTGCCATTTTCAGTTTCTTAGTAGTTCAGTGAAATCGCCCAAATTTTCAAAACTTAAATTAGACCCACAATTTTTATTCATTGGTTGAATCAAGAGGTAAAATATTCAGATTACTTAGATTTTTTACCCTAAATTCTATTTATCACTGCAAATAAGAGAAAGATAAATTAGGGGTTTACAGAAAAAAGAAGAAGAATAAGAACCTCAATGAAGACGACAACATGCACAATTGAGGATGAAAATTTAGCTGATAGGATTGAGATGATTTCTTTCTTCTTCTTCTTCAACTTTAACTTCTTTGTTGGATTTCAATTTCAAGAGTGTTTTATTTAGGGTTTATGCTAACAAAATTTCGAAACTGAAAAAGTGAAAAGAATAAGCGGATTTTATGAGGCTAGCCCTTAAATTGTTTTGCTGTTTTGAAAACTGACACCTGTACAAACATTTTTACCAGACTGAGCCTGGGTAACCCCAACCCCAGAGTGAAAACTACAGGGAGACCCATTTTTACACACTTTCCTACTGTGAAACCCACCGAGAAAAAAGTTCAGGCGCGCGCCCAATTTTCCACCAAAAATTACTCGCTCGCCTAAAATTTCTAAAATTATATTTTCGTTCATATTTCTTCTTCGTTTCCTTTGGAGGAGCTTTACGAACTAGGTTCCGTGGATTGTATCGAAGATTCGAGGTATGGAGAATGGCAGATAAGATGAAGATCGAGAGATTGATGGGGTTCTTGATGATTATTGAAGTTGTTATTTGGTTGACGAAGAAGAACAACGGTTGTTGCTGGTGATTTCAGGTCGATTTAGACGTGATACGAGAAGAAATCAAAAGGGGTTTCTGTTGAATTTGGATTTAATTATTCGAGTTATGGGAGGAAATTGAAGTTAGGTCATGAAAGTAGGGTTTCGTCTTGCAGTGGATATTTGAGCTCATGCCATGGAATTGCAAAGAAGAACAGGGAGAAATAAGGGTTTCAGTGAATCTGAGATAGAAAAGTGGGAATCGTTGTTGAATCGAGAAGAAACCCTGGTGGTTATTTGAATCAGGGAAAAGCAAGTAGCTGAGATGGGTTTCAGCAGTTATCGAAGAATCTTGAAGAAATGGATATGTGGTGTTATGAAATTACTGTAGGTGAAGACACCAAAGAGGAATTAGTACTCGAATTCCAAGTTTAAAGAAGGCTAGGGGATTAAATTATGGCTTTATCTTGATTCTGTGGTGTTAGTTTTAAGAGGATTTGCTGGATGGAGTCAAAGCAAATAAGTATTTGATTGCAACTGTCAGAATGGATACTACTTGAGGTAATTGTTTTACTTAACTGATTTGAAAGTATTATTCATATTCATTGTATAGTATTTATGAATGTTTATGAAGTTAAAAATTGGGTTGATATGAGATGGAATTAATCTTGTTGTGTAGATTGAACTGAAATGAATATACATGGATATACAGAGAGTTGTATTGTTTATGATGAATTGAACCAAATAATGGTGTTGGTGAACTGTGGTACTGTTGTTAGTATTTAGTTGTTGAGTGTTGTGTGGATTGAAGTTCTGTTGTTTGGTTGAATGAGGTGTTAAGAACTGAGCTGGTTTGTAAGGAAGTTTAGATTATATGAGTGAGTTGTTGCAGATTTTAGTGGTGGTTCTGTAAGTGGTTGTCTGTTGTGTGTAGCTGTGAACAAAAGAAAGGACTTGAATTATTGTGGTGTTGAATTGGATTGAAGAGATTATGGATGATGTGATTTCAGTAGTGAATGGTGGTAGTGGTGCCGGTGGTACAGTTCATGGGGTTGGCAGTGATGTTGAAGTTTAAGGGATGTGATCAATGAACTGTGGTTGAAATAATATTGGTGAATGTATGATGGAGTTGTAATTATAAAGTGATGGTGGTGGTTTAGATAGATATGTACTGCAGAGATGGAATTGAGATGTTAGTGGTATTGAAATTGATAGGGATGTTGAGAGGTGTTGGTAAATCACAAGAAGAATTGTTGAGTTGAACTCAGTTGAAGTAGTTGTGGTTGTGTAGAGTTCGTGGAGTTGGTTGTTCAGTTAATATGTATAAGTTGAGTTAGTTGTAATGATGTCATAGCAAAGGGTATCCAATGCAAGATTTGCTGTCTACAAAATTTGTTGCATAACTTGTTATGTTGTTCGGAAAATGGTTGCATAACACGTTATGCAGCTATTATTGTAGGTGCATGACAAGTTATGCAGCCTTTTTTTGTTTGCATAATTTTTTATGCAGTATAGAGAATGGTTGCATAACACGTTATGCAGCTACTTTTTGTTAGTATTGAAACCAACAACAAAAAAAGGCTGCATAACACGTTATGCACCTATAATAATATCTGTATAACATGTTATGCAATCACGAAAATGGATGCATAACCTGTTATGCATCCGAAAATATGACTGTATAATGTGTTATGCATCGAGAAAATTGTTGTACAATCTTTTATGCATGCAGAAAATAGATGCATAACCTGATATGCATCCGTAAATATGGATGCATACTGCATACTGCATTAAATTTTTTTATGTACGCACTAAAATCAACCAAAACAATGGTTACATAACTTGTTATAGATGCATAACTTTGTTATCCAAATGCATAATTTGTTATGCAGTGGAGAAAATGGTTGCATAATTCGTTATGCGTCTGCAGAATGTGTTATGCATCGTTTTTTGGTGGCTGCATAATGGTTATGTATCAAGTTTTCGAAAATTTTGCCTAAAGTGAGGATCACCTCCGATTTTTTCGTGAAAAACAAAAATTTGATATTCTTGTTTGTACTCGTTGCGTAGCTCTCTTAAAAAGATTTCCAACGATATAAAATTTGTAAAATTCTAAGGCGCAGATTTTTAGATATGTTATATCCAAGTTGCATTGCCAATTATACCCCTGATGCATAACCTGTCATGCGGATGCATAATCCGTCATGCATACATTTTTAATAATTTCATATAATTATGGGTGTCACGGTACCAAAAATTAATTGTGAGCTTGACAATGAGAATATTAATTTTTTTGGGTCTCCCCCTAATTTCCCCAACCCCAGATCCATATATGTGTAGTGAAAAAAAAATGATTGGCGAGCTTCGAACTTACTGGTGTCACCACCTGGTGCTTACGAGTTTCGAACTCAGGTCACTAGTATCACTACTCAATGACTTTACCACTAGTTATTAATTATCAATAATCGATAATTTAGGCTAAGATTCTTCCTGGCCATTCAACTCAATGATAGATTTTGGGTAAGGAAATGCCCCTCTTCCATATACTGTAGTATCAAATTACATACATGCAAGTGCAAGGAGCAAGGTGCCTCGAGTACAAAACTACTACTTCCAGACATTGGAACAAAGAGAATCAAAAAAATATTTACAAGCAATTTAGTCATTTTGTTCTGGGCTTGACCTTCCTGCCATCCTGGCTGCTGAGCCCGCAACTCCCACAGGCCACATCCAGTGATCCACATCTCAGTCAACCACAGGTCTGCTGTCAAGAGCTTCTCTGACTTCAAGTAGCACAGGGCAATAGCGTTTGGCGAGCACTTCAACTTGTCCTGCTAAGGATTGCAGTCCATGGATACCAATGTGATTTACCATCTGTCTCCAACGTTTCAGAGTAATATCTCCAGGCCTGCATGCAACCAACAAAAAACGGGATCAGAAGAGATAACTTCTTCATAAATGGTGTGGATTTTTCAAACAAGGCATCGATTTTCAATTTGAAAGGTGAAATGAAGCTATTTATTAGAATACGAGTATTAAAAATGGTTTTTAAGAAATCATACAAACTGAATATGAAACGAAGTATCACAATAAAGTGCTTGACACATCAGCTTCAGTTAAGTTGCTTATCTATGTTCAAGAAGATTATCCCAGTCAACATCTTCAATACAGCAAGCATCCAGCCTAAAAAGTCTGCAATTCCAGTAATAAGATTAGACTTATATGCGATACATTCTTTCGAATCAGTTGCTAAGCTTAAGTTTTGCCAGCCACATTATTACTGCCCATACAATCAGTTGATATCATTTCATTGAAGTGTGAAGGATTGGAAGCATGTAATGAGTGGACAAAGTCAGAACTGTAACTTCAGACATTATCCATTATTAGACCAAATGGGACTTAGCTAATAGACTGCATCCTATTTTATGATAGACCAAATGGGACTTAGCTAATAGACTGCATCCTATTTTATATAAAATTATTGCAAGTAAACCACTATATATAATAACTACTCATGCACTTCGAGTTCTTTTTTGTCTTTCAAGTCTATAAAGCACCAATACATAAGACATATCAATACCCGTGGAACTATGAACCCCCTTTATTTCTAGTATATCGGTTGATTGCTTTCCTAGTTTTAAAAAGGTAGGAGCCGATTTTCCTTTCTTCCACTTAAAAAATGTGTTACCCATTGTATGTCAGGATACATATTTAATAATTTAGTTTGAGAAAGAGATACCATGAGGCCATATACTACTTTACTGCAACTACATTAGAAAGCCAAAGACAAGTTCCTTACTCATCCAGCAATCGATAATCGTCTGTGTCGGCCCATTTACCTTCTTTTACCATAGATGATGATAATTGGTCATACCTGAAAAGGAGAATGACATCAAGAAACAAGAGATCATTCACAAATCAGAGTATTGAGTACTACGCAGTTCGAACAAAAATCATGATCGCAAAGATAAACTACACATAAATCTGCATTAACCATCATGACAAGCAAAGTCTACTGGTCAAGCAGTCCTAATCCATCGCAGACCCACCCAGTAATAGAACAATTCCGGATTTGATGTTTTGGTTTTATTAATTTCAAGACGTGGAAAGTGATTCCAGATTTACACAATCTATATACTTTGGTGGGAACTCTCTACAAAATCTGAAGACTTATGAGAGCTCATGTTACGTAAAAAGATTCTGATAAATGTCCAATCTGATGAAAGGAGATAGTAAGATATCATAGAAAACTTGAATAGCTCATGTTATCTTAATTTCCTAAGTTTTACATTTCAACTATTCATTGAACTCATATCATGAATTCTTCATAATTTAGACTGCTTCCATCCTGAATGGTGGTCCTCAACTATGATTCGAAACACCGGGTAGTGCGACCAGTTCACGAATAATGATGATCATCTTCCAGAAGTTACCGTATGAACTACCGAAATCAAAGTTGAGACAATAACATTGTTAAAACATACCATTTTGTACAGCATTTCATTTGTGTTCGAGTAGCCAAACGGTCACTTATCGCTTGCCAACTGATATTGTCACGTATCTGCGCAAAAAAGTTAAGAAAATCAGATGAATGGAAATTCAATGGCTTCTTAAACTTTCCAACTCATCTCATACTAACCAGGCCATGCTTCGATGCCCTTTCCTCATACATACGCATTCTCAAATCCTTGTTTACTAAATTAAACAAGGACTGATACTCTGACTGATCCCAGTTACCTATTTCAATTGAAATGAAAAAGGAGGATCCTTATTTAAGTTAATTCTTAAATACTGAAGTTTCAACTTCCAACTAAAAGGGTTATGTACATTATATCTTAGTTTGTTTACCATATATGTTAAAAAACCACAACCACTTGAAACTAATAAACTCAACCCTCATCCCTTAACTAGTATGACAGTTTCCACGGTGGGAGGGCCGACCGAAGAAGAATCTAAAGATAAGGTTTGTCTGCGACTATTTTCGTCCCGTTTAAGAAAAAGTGATACTTTCACCCCGTTTCCGAAAGAGTGATACTTTCGCCCCGTTATGGAAAAAAGTGATACTTTCTTCCCATTTCGGAAAAAGTGATACTTTCTCCCCGTTTCAAAAAAATTGATACTTTTTCTAAAACAGAGCGAAAGTATCATTTTTTCTGAAACCGAGCGAAAGTATCACTTTTCCCGAAACAGGGTGAAAGTATTACAATTTCTTAAACGGAAAATTAGTCGATCCATAAACCAAATTATGGTTGCATGATGTGTTATGCATCCTCTGTGGTGGTTTGCATAATGGCTATGCATTCAATTTTCGAGAATTGTGCTAAGATGAAAGTATCATTTTTCTTGAAACGGAGGGAGTACATTGTTTTATTAGTTGCGACGGAAAATTAGTTGATGAATAAACCAAAATTTTGCTACATAAACTATTATGTATCCTTTATGGTGGTTTGCATAATGGATATACGCTTAATTTTATAAAATTGTGCCTAAAATGATAACTACCTCTGAATTTTTCGTAAAAACTCAAAATTTGATATTGTTGTTTGTGCTCGTTGGATAGGTTTTTTATTAGCTTTCCAACGAGATAAAATTTGTAAAATTCCAAGGTGCGGATTTTTAGATATGTTATATTAAAGTTTGTTGTCCAATTATACCCCTAAAATGATAGGATAAACAAGGAGTTATAGTAATTGGACTAAAATGGAGGGACATTTTTAGTTTTTCAGCCCTAACTATTTTCAATCTTTTTGTGTTAATTGATCACTTACATTTTACAAAAAAATGGTCATATAAAGGTCATCCCTCGCTTTGCTCGGTCGGCCCAAATATGGAGTGACTGCATACTTCTTAACGATTTTTTATTTGGAATTGAGCTATGAACAGAAATATATCCTGATCTATGTTTCATAAACTCAAAATTCGATGACACATGCGTTCTTATTTTAAGGCCATCGAGGTAGACAAGTAAGCTGACAAAGAAATGAATAAGTGAAAAACGAAGCCAATTCACCTGTTTTAAGACCCACACGATATGTCCGACGCCATGTATCTCTCACATGGCGTCGGAGGGCTTGGCCCAAGCCTTTCCAATCTGGTCCATGCTTTTCATAAAACCTAGGGTTTGAGATTGTGGCATATGGTTAGAATGTATCAAATGAATCTCAGGTAGAGAAAGAAATTTAAAATTCATTCAGGAAAAACGAGATTCAGAAATTTGGATTGATTGAAATAAGCAACAAAAGCCAACATTACGAAACATACTTTAAGACGAATGCTTTCTCATCCTCAGTCCATTTACATGAATCTGCCCTCTCAAACAAAGTATGTCCTCTCTGATATACTGCTGTGTAAGGCCTATATGGTAAGCCAGCCCCTGAAATTTTCAAATACCTCTTTAAATTATATAATTTCCGTGGAACGGGCAATGCGAAGTGTGCATCACTAACTCATCTTTTTTTTTATCTCCAACTCAAAGTGAATACAAATGTGCTTTTCTTGCCACAAAATTTTAAGCTCAAAAAGTGGAGCCATCCGCTCACAAGTCACAACAACTGTTAAACCTATTATAAATTCTAACGAAATCGAGAAACATGTATAATTAAGAATATGCCATCTGTGTATGCTATTACTTCAACATATATAGAAAGAGTAATACTCACCTATTTCCTTCCAACATGTTCTTATATTTGGATGTTTCATGCAGTTCAGAATCATATCCAAGCCTTCCTTACAAAATTTATGTGCCTAAGAACATTAAAGAATTATGGCTATTAATCTGGTGCTCTACCATCAATAAGAAATCAGTCGGTAACATACAGCAAGGGGTGAAAGCATGGCAGCAAACTTGTTCTAGCGCACGTTGTAGTTGACAACTAAGAAAAGGGAAAAATTATGATGTGCTTCACTTGCTTCTACTAATTACGAGCGCCTAAACACCAACAAATAGTAATTATTAATTGAGTAGACGTAATGAACATGGGAATCTGGTGTCTACATGCTGCATATTGGAGGTGGGATTGGCAAACATGATATTCTGGGGGCCACAGTCATGCTTCCCGAGTGCAGCTCCTAGAGCATGTTACCAATGAGTGAGAACATAACTTTTAACAAATCCTCTAAAACCAAACTGCATCCTACATACCAAGATTCGTTGAAAATCTCAAACAATATGAAAAGAGATATTAAGAATAGATGATAAATAAACCCTTAAATATTCTAACTCAAATTTCCTAAGCTTCATGAATCCTTCGCCAAATTTATGATGCTTCAGAGCATACCATTTGTTATTAACTTGAGTATAAATTAAGAAAAAATGGAGAAAAAAATAAATACTAAATCTTCACTGATAGCATGATTACCAAGTTTATTGAATGAAAGGCATTTTAAAACAATATTATTACGATCAAAATAGTCGGTCAGACAAAATAAACATGACATTTCCAGGCATGAAGCTATGCTCAAGACAAAAAGCACTTGTTCTACACTAGTTTAATGTTCATGGCCATATGTGATTGTGAAAGTTCATGAATAAGAGAGGTACATGTTCCACTTTTGTTGTTTTTGTGTCACAATCTAGTAAGGCAATATGTTCTCGACGTGCATCACCACAGGTACACAACAAGAGCACACAGAACTTTGAAAGAATGTCCACTCTAATATATTATGAGAAGACCACACACTGCCTAACAAAGTACAAATTTGAATAAGAGAATAATTCTATTTATATCATACGCATACCTCTATATAATTGTGAACAGCATCTTTGATAATTTGATCTTCTTGCCTTGTGAACCTATTACCTTGAACCAGTTTATTTCTTAGGTTTTCCTGTCGATCATCTTGGTCATCAGATGAAGGAAAGACTTCTACATGACTAGCAAATTTTACTCTTTTGGATGAATTTTTGGAATCCGAGTTTCTCAAATGCTCATTTGTGCTTCCGAGATTGTTTTGTGTTTCAACATCTCCAATATTCGCATTTGTATTCTCAATATTTGCTTCCGATTTGGTCCCTTTCTTCTTCTTCTTCTTCTTAGAAGAACGAGAACCGGATTGAGCCTCACCGCCAGACTTTTCAATGTAGCTTTCTCCTGAATCACCTCCATTTTCATTCTTTCTTTTATTTTTACCCTTCCCCGTCTTCACATGCTCATTATTTTCCTCACCAGTCACATCAATGTGATCCTTTCCCTTAGAAGCCGCATGAGCGTTGCACATTCTACATCACTGCACTCTGTAACCATTTCCTTGTCTTTCTTATTTTTGCGTTTACCACTTTCTTCTCTCCCATTATCAGACGCACCTTCTTTCTCCCCAGACTCCTTGAGTTTTTTCGCACCTCCCACATCTTTAGATACCTCTGAGGAATTTAAAGCCTCTTTTTCCTTGCTTTACTTGTGCTTCTTTTTCTCCTTTGTAGGTACCTCTAAAGAGCTCAAAGCCGCTTTATCCTTACTTTTCTTGTGCTTCTTCTTTTCTGTAGGTACTTCTGAGGTACTTAAAGTTTCTATTTCCTTGCTTTTCCTTTGCTTCTTCTTCTTCTCTTTGGGTACTTCTGAAGAGCTCAATGCCTCTTTCTCCTTGATTCTCTTGTGCTTCTTCTTTTCGCTCTTTTGCAGTATAATCTCTTCACCCATTCCAAGAGGACCAAATACTAAATGTAATAATATAAACAGACGAACCTGCCAACCAAAAAAAGTAAGAAATCTCAGTTAAACAGCGAACCGCAAATGAAGCACAATGCCAACACTCACTGTGTAGCAAAACAAACAAACACCTACAAATGTCTAAAAGCCAACAATCACAAATCAGAACAAATGCACAGAAATTGATGTATGGATCTAAATAAAAGATGCGAACACAAAACAATTCACTGTAAGCTGTAAGTGAAAGTAACAAGCATAACACCAAATTCATCTAGAATTGCTTCAAAAAAAAACTACAAATACAAATACAAATACAAAGCGTGCAGTAGTAGGTTGTCATCATGTGTAGTACAGTTTCCTTTTCATTGCTTTATTATTTTCAAAGCTATGGTGTTTCCGTTTAGCATTTTCGGACGACGACCGAAGGGAGGAGTCCTTTAGGGATGAAAAAATGTTTGTTTGTCCGTCACAGTTTTTGTGCAGAAAAACAACAAAAAAATGTTAATTTCTGGAATTTGAGAAATCTTTTGAGACGATTGATTAAATTGATGACAAAAATCGTTCAAATATCATCAAACAAACATATTTTAAGTTGAACTTTTGTAATAAAAATGATTAGATCGATCAAATGATTCGGACGCTAAGCAGATATCTGTTTTCTGAAAGTGTTCTTCAACTGTCGGGTTAAGAATGAAATCTCGGGTCAGTTTGAAACAGTATGAGACCCACAAACAAACAGTTTGACCCATATCCAATTTTTAAGGTTGATAAGTCCATTTATGTAATCATTCGATTCGTATTTCTTTTCTTCTTCTTCTCCGGTGGTTTGATGGTGGAAGTAGTGCGATTAAGTGTGACGTTTAAAGAAGAAGACTTATTTGATGAAGAAGATCATATTAATTTACAAATTAAAGCTGGTGGTTTTGAGATTTTGTTTGTTGAAATACAACAGAAGAAACCCAATGAGCACATATGATCAGTTCTGAGAAGGTATGATTTAAATTATGATTGTTAGTTTAGTTAAACACAATATGGGTTTCATCTGCTCTTTGTCCCAATGGTGCATACTTAAGTTATACAAAGAAAAAGTGTGTTTGTAACTTAAACGAGAAGTGTGTCAGTTGAGATATTAACTCGCCCTATTCGTCGGCCTCCCACCGCGTGCGGTCATCTAGTCTACTTGAATTTGGCCAAAAATTATTATTAAAATTTGCCATTTTTGCTTTATTCTTAGTAGTTCAGTGAATTACCCAAATTTAAAAACTTAAATTAGACCTACAATTTCTGTTAATTGGCAGAATCAAGAGGTAACATCGAGTGTATATTCAGATTACTTAGATTTTTTACCCTAAACTCTATTTACAACTGCAAACATCAAGTAAGAATAGATAAATTAGGGCTTTACACAAAAAAGAAGAAGAAGAATACGAACCTCAGGTGGTAATTGAGCTTGAGACGATTTCTATCTTCTTCTTCTTTGTTGGGATTTCAATTTCACTGTGTTTCTGTCTAGGGTTTATGTCAAGCACAGTGAGAAATGGCGGAATGAAATGAAGAAGAAAGGACTATAAGGTAGCCCTTAACATTTTCCGATGTTTGCCAAAATGTTAATAGGATTTCATAGGGGGACCAAGCTAGCACCCGGCAACTGGGTTGCACGGACGCGGACACGACAGGACACTGACGCGGACACGAGGCCAATATTGCAGCGTCCCAGTGCATATTTTAGCGTCAGCGTCCCAGCGCGTCGGACGCGGACACGAGGCCAATATTGCAGCGTCCGTGCAACCCAGCCCGGCAGCCATTTTGAAGAAAAAAAAAAAAAAGGTCTCTCGGTTTTCCGCAGGGCGATGCTTTCTCTCTCGTTTTCTGATCCGTAAGAGTTCGGTGTTGATGAGTTTTGAACACGTTGCTTACTACAAATACTACTAGTCATTGATATTTTGCGACTAGTTTAATAGAATAGAAATGCCAAAAGACGTTAGGGGTTACTCTGCAACTTGTATGCTAGATTGGAAGGTCATAAGACCAGAGTCGGGCATGACGGGGTGCAGGAGGTGCGACGCACCGGTCCCATATCAGGCCAAGGCTTTTTTCTCATGCACAAAACTAAGCCTGGTGATATTTCTTTCTTCTTTTTTGGTATGCAAACCCAGTTATAACTTATTTCTAGAATCATTTTTTGGGGACCTATGTTTTTTTGGGGTGACCATTGATTTTTAAGGCACATTTCCTACAATGATAAGGGTTGTCCTAATGTCATATGAGTTTACCAATTTGCCCCTTATCCTATTTAACATTAGCCCTAATTAATATTAGCCCAGCATCTCTGATTATCACCACCACCGACCACCGATTACCACCACCGCCGCCGCCAACCACCACCACATCCTCCGATTATCACCACCACCACCTCTGATTACTAAGTGACTAAAGTGATAGAAGAAAAAGAAGAAGATGGAGAAAAAAAATATTTTGAGATGGGTGAATATGGAGAAAAAAATCCTCTGGGTACCGAAGTATGCTTGTAACTTAGTGAATGTTGCTATAAACGGCCTAAAGTATCTTGAAAATCAAAATTGTAACAAAAAAATTTCAACCAAGTCAACAAAGTTCGGTTTTATTATATGAAGAACATGTAACTGAACTTTATGCAAATGCATTTCGGTCAATAAATCCAAAATCACAGGCAACCGAACCAGAGATTTAATGGAGTTTTTGTTTGTTCGGCTAGCTGATGAAAAATCAAATGTAATCGAACTACTATGATTGAGTTTACAGAGTTTTGTTCTGTTCAGTCGACTAGACCACGTTGTAACCGAACTTTAAACAACAGAGTTTAGTAAGTTTGCATAATTTTGTTTTTTGCGATTAAACCGAACTCAACATTTGGCTATATAGAGAGAAGTTCAGTTTTGAAATTATTTTTGCGAGTTAACCAAACTCATTTACAGAGGTATGTTCGTTTTGTTCGCAAACTTCAACGCAACCAAGTTCCCAACCGAACTTCAAGTTAAAAGTAAACTAGTTTAATGAAGTTCGGTTAGTTCGCAAACTTCAACATATTTTGTGAATCAACCGAACTGAGCTTATATATGCAATTAGGCAAACATTCGGTTAAAGTAAAAACTTAACAATTTTTGTGATCCAACCGAACTGCACTTGCAAATGCATATATAAAATTATCCCATAGTTTGGTTAAAAGTATTTTTTGCGAATGAACCGAACTTTGAGTTCGGTTCATAAAATATTCGTGATAACCGAACTTTTTGCGACGAAACCGAACATTTTGCGTTGTAACCGAACTAAAAGTTCGGCTGAGACTTTTTTTTGCGATGTAACCGAACCTGTCTCTAGAAAAAAAACAACCTCCATTAAACCTCTCTGCAATTTCCATTTTCAACTCATTTTGATGATTACTTCGCATTTTTTCAACCAAAAACGAATGACAAGCAATAAGTTTGTGAGAATATCTTTGTTAATGATTTAAATTAAGCTATATATATATATATATATAGGTGGTGCTGGTTGGTGGTGGTGGTAATCGGAGGTGGTGGTGGTGGTAATCAGTGGTTGGTGGTGGTGATAATCTGAGGTGATGGCAATCAGCGACGGTGGTGGTGGGAGGAGGTAATTGTGGTAATCGGTGGTTGCTGGTGGTGATAGTCGGAGGTGGTGGTGGTGGTGATCGGCAGTGGTGGGATAATGTTAATTAGGGCTAATGTTAAATAGGTAAACTCATATGACTTTAGGGAAACCCTTATCATTGTAGGATAGGTGCTTTAAAAATCAATGGTCCCCCAAAAAAACATAGGTCCCAAAAAATGATTCTATTTCTATTAGCCACATCTTCTTTCTCTTCTTACTTCTTCTATGGACCACGTCTTCTATCGATCTGTGAGGGGAAGATTTCTTAAGAATTCCCAAATTTTTCTCAAAACAAAACCAAACCACCCCCACTCTTCTCTTGTCTTTTGTTTGCCACAAATCAATTGATAAGGTTATTCAATCACTCTTATTTAGTAAATTAGGCTAACAATTAACACCCTCCTCCTTCCTCTTCCAAGGATTCAATTTAATCGATTTTTTTTTTAATGAAAGTGTAAGACCACTAATGGAAAAACTAGTCGACAATTTTTTTGACCCTTTTTTTGGTGTTGAACTAGGCAATATGTATAAAAGCAATGCTTTGTAACCGTAAAGAACTTGTTATGTTTATCCTAGCTATATATGTACTGGGGAATTACACGTGCCATAACGGCACGGGCTATTTCACATAATATTAAGCTGGGGCGGGTTAGACAATTCGAAGAGTTCGACTTTTGTCTCTATCTTTTGTTCATGTCCAAAGTAGGTTGTAAAAATTCTTTATTTTCTTTATGTTATCCGCACTCGACGTCTGCATATCAGAAATGTTAGTTGGTATCATAGTAATCTGATCTGATCAATGGTGGGTGAGTTAAGAGGAAGAGATGAGGTTGTGCCTCTCGAGTATAGCATGGAGGTATGAGAAGATATTTTTGGCTGCTCTCTAAACGGATATGATTTCATCAGCCATGTTAGACGAAACTTAGATTTATGAAATCCTTGGAAAAAAAATGCTTGCTTTTTGTTTAGCCTAGAACAATGAGTTAGCATCAATGTATGTATTTAAAAGCCTTTCAAATTGTAATTATTGATCTTTCATCCCGTATTAGAAATGATATTATACTGGTGAAATTAAATTCTCTCATCTATCTAATCTAATAACTAATATAAAGAAAAGAGGGATTTATGGACCGTGGCCACCCTTAGTTACTAAAATACCCTCGCACATCTATTTCCTTTACTAAACTATCCATCTTCATCTTCGTTTTCTCTGCTGTGATCTTACTCTTCGAACACACCTAAACTGTGGACTGAGCTACCGGCTACGGCACAACAACGGGTACGAGAGAGATTACAATCACATTTTTTATATATTGAATTTGTGTCTTTAGCTGTCAAGGTTCGTAAGTCCAAATCTAATTCGTTCAAATTTATGAATTTATTTTCACCAATTTTCTACTCTTATTTGACCTAAAATTTGAATTTTGTTTCCGGATTTCAGTTGCCATTTTTTTCGATTCTTTATCATTTTGGAAAATGTATGTTTTATATCCGTGTTCACTTTCAAAGAACCCATTAAATTTGTAAATTTTGATTTTAAATTTTTTGAAGTTCAGTTGTTTGTTGATTTTCCTGACAGAAAAAACAGGTTTAAATTTGAGTTTAAACTTGATTCTCATACATTTGGTGCCTGAGGATTGGTGATTTTGTATATGTTTATGGTAAGATTGTGCTTCTATTCAACCTGTTGTATTTCTTAGACCTCTGCATCATACTTTAAAAATTATTTGATAACTTTTTGTTTGTTTAACTAACATTTAGACGAGTATGGTTTAGTCATAGTGGGGATTGTTTGAGACACGGTATCTTCCGAGACCAAAACTCTTTAGCTACTGATTATTTTTATTAAGAGAGGTAAAGTTAAGAAATCAAATGAATACTTATTAGAGTTTGGTATGTCTCTCTATACTTCAATTATTGATTGTGTGACATTGAAGTCGAGATGTGCAGTATACGTCAGGAAGTTATCAGTCATAACAAAGGTGTTCAAAACCACACTTCATTCTTTCTTTCTGGCCATGTGTAATTGAAAACACCATGGTTCTACAAAATGCTCCTAAATCACCTAATAAAATAATCGTTTGTTTCAATTTGACCGTATATTATGTGTAAACCAATTAGTTGCTCTTTTTCATGCAGGTGCATTAGAGATGTACAGAAATTAGATAGTGGCAGTGATCTCCATTAAGATGTGCTTACAAAACAGGGTCTAATGCTTTAGCAGCTGTCGTGAAAAGATATTATTAAGGTGATTTGCGAAGTTGGCATGCCAACAATTTCTTCCCTTATCGTTTTTGAATCATATGCATTAGCACGCAAAATACCGGTTATAGAAGTTTTCTTTTATGTTTCTTGATCAAGGATATACCTCTTTGTAGCAATGGCAGGCAAGGAAGTCTTTGTTCACCCGTCACAGCCCTAGATTCATAGAGCAAGAATCGGTCGCGAGTTGTTGTAAGGCAGAATTGTGTTCGTTGTTGATAGTGTTTTACTTATCCCTAGATTAGCGAGCAAGAAGTGGCCATGAGTTATGGTTTGGCAGAATTGGATTCATTTTTATTTTTTTTTGGGTACAAAAGGAGTATTTGTAAGAGACTTGGTGGTGTGTTGTGAAGATGAGATGTTACTGTTGATGTAGACTGCAAGGTGAAAGTTTGTTATAGTGAGATGGGAATGCTGGGAGATGGTCTGAAGAGGAGAAAAGCTTCTCTATGCTCCCGAGCAGCTCAAAGTGTCCGTTGCAGCAGCATCTAGAAAAGTAAAAACCTTAGTTCTGTAATTCTGTTCGAAAGAGTTAGGAATGGAATGTGCTCTTGGTGATAGCATCCTTGGAAGGAAGGAATTTGATGCAAGGCCTGTGCCCTAGGTGTCACAACTGAATGCAAAATGGAGACAACTATGCGGGATGATGGTCAAGTTGTTAATGTGATTGACACACCAGGTATACACTGCACTTGAATAATTTTGTATTTGAATTATCTTTCCTTTTTCTATGTTTCCACAGCAAATATAAAATCTCAGGTGAGGTACCTACCCAAATTCTCGAGGTGGTGAGTCATTTTTTGAGGGTTTTAGTGAAGGATGTCATGAAAAGACTGGGTCCTGATGCTGAGATGAATGGCCAGACTTCTTAAAGTTAAATGGTGTGGACTGTTAAATGATTGTCGAATACATATATCTTCTCTAAGTTTTTTTGTATATGTTAGTAATTGATTTAGTACCAACCAAAGACCAACTTGAAATGTATATGGTAGTCTTTATGTAGGCCTTTTTTGTTTTTGATCAGAGTTTTTATGCACCATTTCTACATTTTTTTAGCCCCGTTAGTCCTGATTTAGGATCCGAATAATCTGTCAACTCTTTCTTTTTCAGTAGTTTGATTGGTAAAGCATAAGGTTCACTCTGCAGGCGCATTGCACGTACGTCCTGACTAGAAAATCATGTTTTCCTTTATATCGATTTCGGCAGGCGCATCGCGCGTGCGTGTTATACTAGTCTATATAACTAAAACTGGTTTGGTATATATTTTGTAATCTTATATCCTTAGCGTAATATGAATTGGGATGTTTTTTCGACCAATTTCCCATCATATCGTGAATGTAAAACAACATTAGCACATGTATTATATGTTGTATTCTTGAGTCCCAGATTTACGATACCAAAACCAATTAAAGCCACATAAGTCAGTAATTTGAAAAAAAAAGTCAATAATTTCACGAATTAAAATAAAATAAATAAGTGATAGACCACATTTCTGGTACATTCCTTGACTCGTTTATTTTCATTGTGCATGTCAATCTTACCGGAAATTACCTCCTTGTCGTTATGATAGTGACCTCTCTCGAAGATGGAGTGATCAATATCCTCGAGACAAATACCAACTGGCCTATCTGTATCCAGTCATTACCATGGCTATCCAGTCATTACTAATTCTTCTGCTACAAACCCACAACATGGATGAGGATTGAGCAATGAACCTGCATCCTATCCCCTGGAAAAACAAAATCTCGTACCAAAAATTGGAACTTAAGGCAAGGTTACGGGGAGATTAAACAACCTTACAAAATCCAGAGTAACATGGGATTGTATATGCCATAAAGAAACATCAGCAATTCAATTGCGGGACCTCACTATCAAGATCTACAAAGATGGCCGAGCCAGTATTGTCTTCGACTTTACAGCGGAGTAAGAAACTTCGCTGCGAAGGACCTAATGGAAACTACAATAAAAGTATAAGGGTATGGATGATTGTGAAGTTAGTCTGGGTAAGGAAATTTAGAGTGCAGGGCTTTCACCTTGAGATGGGAATCTCAACAATGTTAAAAACTTACCGCAACAAAGATCACCATTAGTGACCAATAACTTTCACCTTGACCACATTACCGGCCTGCGTGTTCAATGTTAAACATTAATAAGGAAATCAGGAAAGAGTCTTTATTTTCCAGGGATAAATGGGGCACACGCTACACACCTATCTGAAAGATCGATGTAATATTAACCTGGTTGACTGGATCCAATTTGGCAGGTAAAAGTTAGGAAATGGATTTCGAATCATTAGCTTGAAAAATAGGTAAGGGTGATTTACCTTTCTTAACGGTATTGTATGTCGTGGGGGTCTTTGTAACTGCAAACAATAAAAACATCGGTGGGGGAAAATTATAGCAATGGCAGATATAGACAATGTGTCGGCGGGTTCATGGATAAGCATGTTAGTTACAGAACAAAGCTTAACATCTGCATCATAATTGACGACATTTCTGGAAAAATGAAACATATAAAATATAATACCTCAAACACCACTGCTACAAAGTGTGAGTACAAATTAACATTTCCTTCATTGCTACAACAACTGGTATGTCGATGTTCCTTGATGCCCTATATTGCAAAATGTGAAATATAAAAACTTTGATAGATAGGGTGATAACTTAATTATTCTTCCCGGAAGTGGAGTATAAGACTACTATCACAGAAGCTATGTTGGAATCAATATCAATTGGGTCATTACTAACCTGCTTCCAAATACGGATTCTCGTGGACTGCGTTTGTTTTAACTGCATCCAAATACGCATATGATTTCAGGAATCCAAACATAATTCTTGATAAATCTGCTTCAATCTCCAAATATAGGGGAAAATCTTATAAGAGATATGACCATTAATCCTAAAATAATTCTTAATAAATCCAATTCATCCTTATTACAAATTCTTAAACCAAATTTTTGACAAATCCATTTTAAACTCCTTTGTATATACTAAAAAAAAAGTGGAATATATATACGAAAGTAAATGCAAATGTCATAAAAATAAATAAAACTAAACCCTTAGATCAATTGATTAATCTATTAAAACCAAATTTGATTAGTAAGCAAAATTGAAAACTACAATATCAATAGACTACACTCTATGAAGTTTGTAGTTGTATAACTGATTACTATACGCATACAGAAAAACTATTCACAATCATCTCGAAAATAAAGGAAAAAAGTTCAAACCTTGATGTTAATCAAAGCAGTTTCAATGAATCAATCTTATTGTCCATCTCCTCAATTAACTTCTCATTTTCTTCAACATTGTGCACTCGAGCATTTAAGTTCATGAGTCTTTCCTCCAAGATAGATTCTGCAATTACAGAAACCAAAAATATTCATACAAATAAAATCCTAACTTTTAAGAAATAAGAATGAAGTTGAACAAACAAACGAATCAATAGTAGTTCAAAAAGGTAAATGAAATTATAGGTAGTTTATAAATTTTGCTTCAAGTTTCTACTACTGGAACTAAGATTAGTCATCTGCAATTTACTTCGGAAAACTAAAATTCCTTTTTTTTTTCCAAATCAATTTCAAACTATTTTTCAATACCTTAACACTTTGAAACATTCTGAAAACTGAACTTATCCTATGAATAGTCCAAATTCCAATATCTCAACTGGGAAGCCCTAGACAGAACGTGTATCTAAGAAAACCAAACTTATCCTTAAATAGTCCAAACACATCTGCAACTACAAAGCTAGAGGTTACTTTCATACTAACAACCATCTTAAATTTCAACAATAAGAAACTAAAAACTTATTCGGTTCAGAGTCTGGCTAAAACCACTGAAAATCAAAACCTTGAAAACTTAAGATCCTGCAATATATTTTTGTATCCAATCTCGGGATTCTCTGCACTACTCTTTATGTTCTTATGAACTTGCACTTAAAGTTCCAATTGTTGAGGTTCTTATGACTGTACTTAATCCCCCAGAAACATAAAGCCTATTATTAATCAGAGATCTATAAAGGAAAACATTTGGAGGAATATTCCAATCACTAACCATTTCAAAGAAGAAACTAAAATCCTGACCGATTAAAACGCCTTTGCAACGCCTATTTACGCTCGCTGTAAATAAATGGATTATTATTCCAATTCACCATCTTCTTATACAATTCAATGGCAACACTTACCTCATTACTTCCACAACCGAACAATGAGAGTTCTAATGATCATCTTTCTCACGTAGTATTCTTTTTCAAGCATTTTCTCAAACACTTCGGGGGAATAATCACTCTTTTATTATTATATACCTTCTGTCTTCAAGCTTACCAAAGAATTCTGCAATAACATCACAACATCAACTTGAAGCAGAATGACAGTCATATGCACAATTGTTAAAAAAAAAATGATAATTACCGTGACTCATTCACCTCTTTCAGCACCACATCCAACTGCTGCAAGTTTAGATGTGAAAGTTAGTGGATAGATTTTGAATCGCTAAATAACATGACTGAATACTTTCAACTGATATGAGGGTTCTGCTATTACCTGAAATAGTTACACACTTGCACACTCTAAAATTATTCAAAATCTAAAGTTCTGCAGTTCTTAAGTATGCCAAAGTCGAAAACAAACTAAACAAAATCAGATGATCCAAAAAAGAGGAGGAGATGTTCAAAATCAATTATTGATCCACTAAACAACACTTAAAGAAGCAAAAAAAAAAAATGATATGCTGCTAGGATAGGCGCAACCATACCTAGGTATGTAAGCCCTTAATTCTCCTTCATTTAAACAATCAAAACAACACAATTGAATTGATTCATTGTTCATACTCCGAAAATTTAACATTAAAAACATTACTGAAATCTCAACATACTTATGAACTTGGATTTTAGCAAACTGCACACAATTAGCAAACTGCACACAATTTTAGTAAATTCAATGAAATTGTTTTAAGTATGTTACCTACCTAAAAAAAAAATCAACAGCAAATCAGAAATCATAATGAAGTTTACAGATGGAGGTTGTTGTACTTGCGAAATAGTAGATGGAATTTCATCTACATATTTTTTTCCACCGATGAGCAATCAATTAAGAGATAGCATAATTGAGAAAGAGAACTAATAACAGAACTTGGAAAACCTTAGTTTTGATTCGAATGCTCCTACTTATCTTTCTATGAACAACAACAACAAAACTTAATCTGAGGACTTATTTCCATAATTTGATATGGAATTTTTTATATAAAAAAAAAGGCAAGTAAAATTTGATAGGGTTTCAGAATAATTGATGAGAAGATAATAGATGGGAGTAACTCAAATCAACGATTAAAACTTGGTTTGAATGGAAAAGTAATCGTTGAAGTTGCAACATTAGCGAATGGATGAGAAACTCATTCGATCCATTTTTTTTGTTATCGATAGTAAAGAGGGTTTATGGAATTGAAGACGGAAAATCAATACAGTGGGTAAATAATAACGCACGGCGAAGGAAGTTGATCAACCCCTTCTACCACAACCACTGGATGCGTAGAAACTCGGAGGGGAGGGATGATCCTAGACGTCAGTTAGGAAAATGGATGTATCTCATCCATCCCGTGACACAACAAACCCTCCTATTGTATAAGCATAGATATGAATCATCTTAGTTTCGTATTCTCATTACTATTCGAAATTGTTGGGGAGAAAATAAGTTTTGAACGTAAAAAGGCTCTGTGATTAAGTTCGCATAGGGCCCTAATAAGCACATGATCGGCTCTTAAGACTAAGCCTATGATCCCATTAAGGAAGTTGAAAAGCCAATAAAAAATTAATTATTAAGAAAGAAAAAAAAAGAGTAATTATTAAGAAATTTTTAGAAATCGAGGAATTGAAGATGCAATTATCAAGGAAGCAACTGTGGTGATTGTTATTATCTAAGTTTCAGAATTAAATTTCTTTTGTTATTAGTGAAAACTACAGACACACCCATTATTAATACTTTGGTCATTGTGAAACCCACCGACAAAAAAATTCAGGGACGCACCCAATTTTGGTGAAAAAATTTCTCCCAAACCCATAGTTTATAAAATTAGGTTTTCGTCTTTTTTTTTCTTTTTCTTCTTCGATTCCTTTTCTTCTTCCTCTCAATTCTATTGTTCGATTTGATTTTTAGATCTGTTCAAATTGGATTACCTGCTGGTGGCAAAGCTAAATCGTATAATTTCACAGAACCATCGGCGATTGCAGCGATGAGAAGATTTTCATTCTCTTCAGACCAAGTAACATCGTAAACACCATCAACTGTTTCGAAGGATGATATCTCCGCCATTGGACCTCCGGCTGGGTTTATATCGAGGGCATGGATTCTTCCAATGGCCTGACTTTTCTCACAATTAATATATATGTTTTCATACATCCAACAAAAGTCCAAACAGGAAACGCAAGCAAGGTGGAGAAAATGTTGAGATTGACGGGGATTGGGGAAGATTACATATAAGAGAGTTGTTATGAAAAGAATAATTTGATTTCATGAATCGGATGTTGATATTTCAGGTCTTTCGTGTGATTTTTTCTTCTTCTTTGCTTTCATGATCTTACAAGTATAATCACATACATTGAATCTAACTACTATCCAAACAATATTAAAGAAAGAACTTTTGTTCCACTGTGAGTATCATCAGTATGATACCATTAAGATAGTCATTAAGTACTTCTCTTTCAAAACCCATTACGTTTTTAGCTCTTTTTGAAATTCTCTCTGTAACACACTTGTTCATAATAATGAAATCATGTAAGTGAGCACAATCAATCCAACGAAAGTTTGTTTTCGGGCTTTCAAAACAACGAAAGTTTGTTTTCGGGCTATCTTTTACCTTAAAGTTTGGATATCGTTTTTGTTTTCGGGCTTTTGAAGTTCAGTCGCAGGTAAGTTGAAATCTTCCATCTACTTGTGATTGATTTTCTTTTTTTGGCCTAATCTTGTCTAGTTTTGATTAAATTTCCTTATCTCCCTCGTTTTCTCCGTCTATTGCTGCTCTTGAAAATCTTTTCCACGTTCTCCTGTCTGGTTTCGAGTAAAGTCTCCATACTAGTTTTTTGAACATTTGCTTTTTAGTTTTCTGTTTGTTCTCTTTGTTGGGGTTTTAATGGATTTTTAATGTCTTTTTCTTCGATTGTTTGTCCTCTCAAGGGAGGATTTCCTCCTGTGTTAATGGAGAACCACATCTCCTCAAATGTGGTTTCTGCTGCTTTTCTGAATTCATTTCCCTCTCCCTTTTTAAAAGGAGTACTTCCTGCAATTAAGTTAACAAATAGTATGTATGAGAATGGATTAAACTAATGGAAATATAGTCTCATTGGGAGGCTTGATTTAAACAGGATTAAGCTTGAAGAAGCCAGAGATCAATTGTTTTATCAATGGAAAGTAAAAGGTGAAATCAAGCTCATTCCAATTGGAAAGGGGTTCTTTGTTATCAAACTTGATAATGAAAATGATAAGATTAGAATTTGGTCAGGCAGCTCTTGGAAAGTGAATGATCAAACACTACAAGTAAGGGACTGGGAGCCAAGATTCAATCCTGAAAGCCAGAGAAATTCTCTAGCTAAAGTCTGGATCAAGTTTCCAGGGCTTTGCTTGGATTATTGGACTGAAGAAAACCTGCTGGCAATGGCCAAAGCTTTTGGCAAACCTATACAGGTAGATAAAAACACTATATCCATGGATTTCGGTTTCTTTTCTAGTGTTTTGGTAGAAGTAGACTTTGCAAATAAGATACCAGACCGTGTTTGGGTTGGAAATGGTGATGATGGAAGCGAAGAAGAAGGTTTTTGGCTGTGTGCCGAGATCCCCAAGGTCCCTAAGTTTTGTTCACATTGCAAAATTGTGGGACACTTGGTTTCTGAATGCAGATCAATCAACAAGGATGTGACCAAGGAGAATGAAGATTATCCTACTTCACATGATATTGTAAAGAACAAGAAAAAGAAAAAGTCTAAAATAAACAAAGAAACTTTGTTGGCTGAAGATGTGCAGGAAGGTAATAAGAATGATGTTGATATAAGTTTCCCGCTGGTTTCGCATGGTGTAAATTCCTCATCTGGTGACCCGTCAGTCCCCCCTGGCTTCGAAACATATAACCGTTTCCAAGGGATTGAAGAAGAGCAAGAAGTGGTTTCAGCTCCTTTAGTTGTGGAAGCCGTGGAGAGTAGCATCACCAAACCAGTTGTTTCTGAGCCAATTCTAGGAGTCAACACCACTGTGAGCTTAAAGTCTAAGGTGATTGGCCTCTTCCCTAATGGTTCCTTAAGTACAAAAAATAAATGCTCCACTAAATCTCTTACTGAACCTAATAAAGTTTCTGCAGTTAAGTTGATGGAGTTCGGGTCCATAATAGGATTAAGCTTCCCCTCTTCGAAAGCAAATCGCCAAGAAATGTTTACTGATGCGGAAAAAAACCATAAAGGGTTAATCATAGAAGAGGTAGATGAAAGTCCTGCTTAATCGTAGCTAGCATTCATGTTTTGGTTCGCAAGTTACGCTTCTAAGTTACAGCACTCCTGTTTTGGTCTGCAAGTTACATTTGTTGATTTGTTTTTAAAGTACATCGAGTTGCATTCTTGATGTCTTCTCTTTCTTCTTCTTCTTGTGTGTTCTCTTTAGTTAGGGCTGTTGAGCTCTCTTTATGTTGTATTCTCCCGCCCACGGCTTGTGTGCATCTTAATACAATTCCTTTTGATCGATCAAAAAAAAAAAAAAATCATGTAAGTGCACACAAATCTTAATAATAATTGCACATTTTTTATTATATATTTTTTGTTTGTCAGTGACTCCGATTGATAGCATGTTCCTTCATTTCCATCTTGTATTATTTTTTTCTTATGTTCCCTTTAAACCCATCCTAGTATTCATTGTTGGAGTTAGTATTAAAGAAAGCGAATGGTTATGTTATGTATTTATAAAAATAGCTATATAATATGTTATGCATTTATAAAACTGGATGCATAACCTATTATGTATCCACAGAATTTGTTGCATAACTTGTTATGCAGTCCAGAAACGGTTGCATAACACGTTATGCATCAATTTTTTGTCATTATTAAAACCAACAAAAACAAAGACTGCATAACTTGTCATGCATCTACATTAATATCTGCATTACATGTTATGCAGTCGCGAAAATAGATGCATAAGCTGTTATGCATCCGAAAAGACGACTGCATAATGCATTATGCATCGAGAAAATTGTTGCAAAATCTTTTATGCATCGAGAAAATTGATGCGTAACTTGTTATGCAGTCGAAAAAATGGTTACATAATTCGTTATGCATCTTTTTTGGAGGCTGCATAATCAATATGATATTGTTGTTTCGTACTCGTTGCGTAGCTCTCTTTAAAAGATTTCCAACGATATAAAATTTGTAAAATTCCAAGGCGCGGATTTTTAGATATGTTATATCCAAGTTGTGTTGCTAATTATGCCCCTGAAAAATTAGGATGCATAACAAATTATCCCTGAAAAAACGGAAAAAAATTTGATCGCGCAGGTGCGCAAGTAAAAAATGAACGAGCACCTCTTCCACCGTCGAATGATTGCGCAGGTGCGCAAGCTAAAATGTGATGTCATCTTATAATTAAGCTTATTATCATCTGACGGTGGAAGAGGTGTCATCTTAATCATCCGACGGTAGAAGTGGTGCTCGTTCATTTTTGTTTGCGCACCTGCGCGATCAAAAAATTTTCCTGAAAAAACATTATGCACAACACGTCATGCAAATGCATAAACTGTCATGCAGACAGTTTTTAATAATTTCGGATAATTATGGGTGTCAGAGAAATATTTATGGATGTCACGGTACCCAAAATTAATTGTGGGCCTGACAATGAGAATATTTTTTTTTTTGGTCTCCCCCTAATTTTCCCTTGTTATTATCTAAGATCTTAGTTTCATTCTTTTGTTCTGGGCTGGACCTTCTTGTCCACCTCTCCATCGAGCCCGTATCTCCCCGCATCCACATCTCAATCAACCACAGGTCTGCTGTCAAGAGCTTCTCTGACTTCAAGTAGCTCAGGGCAATAGCGTTTGGCAAGCACTTCTACTTGTTCTGCCAAGGATTGAAGTCCATGGATGCCAATGTGATTTACCATCTGTCTCCAACGTTTCAGAGTAATATCTCCAGGCCTGCATGCAACCAACAAAAGACGGGATCAGAAGAGATAACTTCTTCATAAATGGTGTGGATTTTTCAAACAAGGCATCGACTTTCAATTTGAAAGGTGAAATGAAGCTATTTATTAGAATACCAGTATAGTCTTGTTATTTGTTTATTTTTAAAAGTCGGAACGCTTTACCAACAGGTCCAGCATAAAAAATGGTTTTTAAGAAATCATACAAATTGAATATGAAACGAAGTATCACAACAAAGTGCTTGACGCATCAGCTTCAGTTGAGTTGCTTACCTATGCTCAAGAAGATCATCCCAGTCAACATCTTCAATGCAGCAAGCATCCAGCCTAAAAAGTCTGCAATTCCAGTAATAAGATTAGACTTATTTGAGCTACATTCATTCGAATCAGTTGCTTAACTTAAGTTCTGCCAGCCACATTATTACAGCCCATACAATCGGTCGGTAACATTTCATTGCTGTGTAGGATTGGAAGCAAGCCCCTGTAATGAGTGGACCAAGTCCGAATTGTAACTTCTAACTTCGGACATTATTCATTATTAGACCAAATCCTATTTTGCAAGTAAGCCATCATAATTACTACTCATGCACTTCAAGTACTCTTTTGTCCTTCAAGATCACTCGATATGAAAAATGTACATTAAATATAACTACTCGTGGAACTATAAACCTCCTTTACTTCTAGTATATTGGTTGATTGATTTCCTAGTTTTTAGACAAGTAGGAGCCGATTTTCCTTTTCTCCGCTCAGAATTTTTTTTAACATCATATGACAAATTACATGTTTAGTTTAGAAAATGGATACAATGAAACCATATATTACTATTTTACTGCAACTACATTAGAAAGCCAAAGACAAGTTGCTTACTCATCCAGCAATCGATAATCGTCTGCATCGGCCCATTTACCTTCTTTGACCATAGATGACGATAATTGGTTATACCTGGCAAGGAGGATAACATCAAGAAACAAGAGATCATTCACAAATCAGAGTCTGAGTATTATACAGTCAAGCAGTTCTAATCCATCGCAGCCCCACCCAGTAATTTCAGCAAGTGGAAAGTGATTCCAGGTTTACATGATCTATATGTTCCGTAAAATGTGAATAGCTCATGTTATCTTAATTTCCTAAGTTTTACATTTCAACAATTCGTTGAACTCTTATCATGAATTCTTCATGATTGAGACTGTTTCCATCCTGAGTGGTGATCCTCAACTTCGATTCAAAACACCGGTAGTGCGACCAGCTCACAAACAATGATGACCATCTTCCAGAAGTTACAATATGAAATATTGAAATCAAATATGAGACAATAATATTGTTAAAAAGTACCATTTAATACAGCATCTCATTTCATCTCGAGTAGCCAAACGATCACTAATCGCTTTCCAACAGATATTGTCACGTAGCTGCGCAAAAAAGTTAAGAAACTTAAGAACAGAGAACATGTACCTTTGTTAAAACTTGAAAATTAGATGAATGGCCATTCAATGACTACTTGGGTTTCCAAATCATCTCATACTAACCATGCCATGCTGCGATTTCTTTTCCTCATACACACGCATCTGCAAATCCTTGTTTACTAAATTAAACAAAGACTGATACTCTGTCTGATCCCACTTACCTGTTTCGGTTGAAAGAGAAAAAGACGATCATTATTTGATTAATTCTTAAATACTAAGTTTCAACTTTCACCTAAAATGGTAATGAGCTTTATATCTTCGTTGGTGTACCACGAATGTTAAAAAATCACAATTAAAAATGGAGTGACTGCACACTGTATGGGTTTGCAGTAAATAGAAATATGCCTTGATATATGTTTCACAAACTTAAAATTTGATGACACACGTTCTTATTTTAAAATTTTAAGGCTATCAGAGTAAGGAAAAAAATAAATTATAAAAATATAAGAGAAGTAAGCTGACAAAAGAAAAGAACAAGGAAAAAAAGAAAGCAATTCACCCCTATTAAGACCCGCACGATATATGTGACGCCATTTACACAGCACATGTTTTTTATTCTTTCCAAGGACCTGGGCCAAGCTTTTCCATTTTGGTCCATGCTTTTCGTAAAACCTATATTTTAAGATTGCGGCATATCCTCAGAAAGCGCCAAAAGAATCACAAAAGTAGACATAGAAACTTATAATTCATAATTTAGGACAAGCGAGATATAAAAACTTAGATTGATTGACATACTTTAAGATACTTTATGAAACAAACAGCGAACATTATGAAACATACTTTAAGATAACTGCTTTCTCATCCTCAGTCCATTTACGTGACTCTCCTCTATCAAGCAAAGTATGTCCTCTCTCATATACTGCTCTGTGAGGCCTATATGGTAAGGCAGCCCCTGAAAGTTTCAACTACCTCTTTAAATTATACAATTTCTGTCGAATAGGCAATGCAAAGTGTGCATCATTGACTGCGTAATACTCACCTATTTCCTTCCAACATGTTCTTATATTTGGATGTTTCTTACAATTCAGAATCATATCCAAGCCTTGCTCACCCAATTCATGTGCCTAAGAACATTCACAGATTATGGCTATTAACGTGGAGCTCTACCATCAAAAAGAAATCTGTAACATATAGCAAGGGATGAAAGCAGCGTCTTAGCGCATGTTGCAGTTGACAACTAAGATTATCATGTACTGCATTTAATTCTATGATTTACAAGCGCCTCCTTAAGGAGGGGAAGACTGAGTGGCAAAGCATAGTTATTACTAATTGAGTAAAAGTAATGAACATGCAAACTTGATATTCTGTGGCCCACAGTCATGCTTCCCGAGCATGTTTCTCACGACAAGCCCCTAGAACGTGTTACCAATGAGAACATAAGTTCTAACAAATCCTCCAACTCTATATCAAGTTGCATCGCCACATACCAAGATTCATTGAAAATCTCAAACAAAAGAACAAGAGATATTAAAAATAACCGTAAGATATCAATCTTCCAACTCCGAGGTTTCTTTTTATCTAAGTTCCACGAATCCTTCGCCAAATATGATACATCAGAGCACGCCCTTTGTTATTAACTTGTATATTAAATAAGAAAAATGGAGAAGAAAAACTAGAATTTTCACTGATAGCATGATTACCATTTAACCAAGCAATGTATACATGTGTCACTTGTCTTAAACAAACAGCATGATTACCAAGCATATTCAATGTAAAACAAATTAAAACAATATTATGATCAAAATAGTTGGTCAGACAAAATAAACACGACTCTTCCAGGCATGAAGCTACGCTTAAGACAAAAAGCGCTTCCTCTACAGTTGTTTATGTTCATGGCCATAATAATTGTGAATGTGCATGAATATGAGAGGTATATGTTCCGCTTTTGTTGTGTGTGTGTCACAAAGAATGCTACTAAGGCAACATGTGCTCGACGTGCATCACCACTGGTCCAAAACAAGGGCACACAGAACTTTAAAAGAATTTTCACTCTAATATATTATGACAAGAACACACACTGCTGCCTAGCAAAGTACACATTCTAATAAGAGACAAATTCTCTTTATATCATAAGTATACCTCTATATAGTTGTGAACAGCATCTTTGATTATCTGATCTTCTTCCTTCGTGAACCTCTTACCTCGAACCAACTTAATTACTGGGTTTTCCTCACGATCATCTTGGTCATCAGATGAAGGAAAGACTTCTACATGACTAGCAAATTTTACTCTTTTGGATGAATTTTCGGAACCCGAGTTCCTCAAATGCTCATTCGTGCTTCCAAAATTGTTTTCTGTTTCAACATCTTCAATATTCGTTTTTGTATTTTCAATATTCCCATCCAATTTGGTCCTTGTCTTCTTCTTCTTCTTCCCCTCTCCTATAGCTACATCTAGAACTTCTTCCTCTCGGTTCCTCTTCTTAGAAGAACGAGAACCAGATTGAGCCTCACCGCCAGACTTTTCAATGTAGCTTTCTCCGGAATCACTTCCATTTTCATTCCTTCTTTGATTTTTCTTACCCTTCCCCGTCTTCACATGCTCATCATTTTCCTCACCAGTCACATCAATGTGATCCTTCCTTTTAGAATCCGCTTGATCAGTTGCACATTCTACATCACTGCACCCCATAACCATTTCCTTGTCTTTCTTATTTTTGCATTCACCACCTTTTTCTCTTCCATTATCAGGAACACCTTCTTTCTTCTCGGACCCCTTGACTTTTTTCGCACCTCCCACATCTGTAGATACCTCTGAGGAACTTAAAGCCTCTTTCTCCTTGTTTTTTTTGTGCTTCTTCTTCTCGGTAGGTACTTCTGAAGAACTAATAGCTTCATTCTCCTTGCTTTTCTTGTGCTTCTTCTCTTTGGGTACTTTGGAAGAGCTCAATGCCTCCTCCTCCTTTTTTCTCTTGTGCTTCTTCTCCATCGCTGTAGGAACTTCTGAAGAGCTCAAAGCCACGTTCTCCTTGATTCTCTTGTGCTTCTTCTTTTCGCTCTTTTGCAGTATAATCTCTCCATTCATTCCAAGAGGAATCAAAGACTTAATGTAATATAAACAGAGAACCCTGCCAACAAAAAAAGTAAAAATTTCAGTGAAACGCAATGCCAACATTCACTGTGTGGCAAAATAAACAAACACCTACAAATGTATAAAAGAAAAACTAAAAAGATACCATAGCCCGAAACACACATTAACCAAAAGCAAAACTCAAGATGCAAACACAAAACAAATACACTAGACGGTGTTAAGCAAGTAGACTCGCAAATCAGAACAAATACGCAGAAATTACTATATGGATCTAAATAAAAGATGCAAACAACAAAACCATTCATTGTAATCTTACAAGAGCAAGCAAAATGTCGCAAATGCAAGTGAAAGTAACTGGCATAACACCATATAAACCTACAAACACAAATCTGTGCAGAGTGTTGTCATCATGGTTTCCTGTTCATTGCTTTGTTATTTGCAAGTCTATGGTGTTGCTGAATTTGGGCAAAAATTATAAAATCAGTCATTCTGTCATTTTTGGTTTTCTAGTAGTAATTCAGTGGATTCGCTCAAAATTGAAAAACTTAAATTAAACCCCACAGTTTCTTTACATTGGATGAATCAATTAACATCAAGTATTCAGATTACTTAGATTTTTTAACCTAAACTCCATTTATCACTGCAAATATCAAATAAGAAAAAGATAAATTAGGGAATTACAGAAACAAGAAGAAGAATACGAACCTCAATGAAGACGATAAAATCAGGCGGTAATTAAGTTTGAGACGATTTCTATCTTCTTCTTTGTTGGGATTTCAATTTCAGGGTCTTTCTGTCTAGGGTTTATGTTGAGAACATTGAGAAATGACGATGAGAAGAAGAAAGGTGGCCCTTAACATTTTCCTTAGCCGGATGCTCATCTCTATGATTGCCAAAATGTTCATAGCGACCCAGCTAACACCAGGCTAGGCCGCTGAGGAACCAGTGTCCTGGCCACTTTGGAAAACTCCCTCTTTATGAGCACTTCACTGTCGTCTCTTCTCTTCTCACGGCCGCAACAATCTTCCTTCCCCCAAAAGAACTCTTCATTTTCGTATATCTAGGCTGCTCCTGTGAGAAGTCCAAATACCTAGTGGATATTGCCAGAGCTAATGCTAAGGCCCAGTCCAGTAAACATCTACCAAAGTCTGGCCATTGGCCATTCTGTCCGTCATGCCTCCATATCTTCTAAATTGCGTCACCACCCTAGCCACCGATGTCCAAATCTAGTTTATAACACTGAGATCCAGACCTAACCAACTTCTATTTTCTGTTCGTCCAACACAACTCCTTCCCAGATTCGAACACAGCAAACCCCCAACAGTATCTTCCATGAATCTCCAAAACTGTCTTCGCTTACAGATGCAACCATCCTCAATCAGCGTCAATTACAGACAAAACCCATCAGTACCAGCAATTTACTCAACCCGTCTTGAACAATTGATGCCCTTTCTTCAAGCTTAATGCCACTGAAAAAACTTGGTTGCGAGTGAAAAACGGCAGCTGCTTGAAACCCATCTACTAAATTCTTCCATCATCCGAATCTCCCCATGAATCTCGATCTCGCCCCACAATAAACTCACAGCCAAAACTCCACAGCCGAGTGCACTCGTCTCAGCCATCTATCCAGCATCGCAGCAACACTATTGAAGCTCGAATTCATCTTCTTTACTGCGAACAATCAACACCATAGATTATAGAAATTCTCAAGACTCATTGCTGCTGCACTATGGATTATCCACAGACCCATCGAGTAACGACACAGCCGAGACATAACTCTCCTTCCACTTTAGCAACACCGGCATCTCAGCTTTGCTCCATCGAATACACGGTGAATAATTACCACCACGGAACTGTTGCCGCACCAGCTTCTTGAACACCCATGCAGCAGCCTCTAAACTCATAGTCACCACCACTGACTCCATCCCTGGCTGCAGTTTCCATCACTCTGCCAGTACCCACAAGTGATTTAAACAAGCCAGACACACAACCTTCTTCGCTGTCAACTACCCGAAACAAAACCCCTCTAACTGATTCACCATTCAAGCCTCGGTAAATTCGATCACAGCAACACTTCCATTCGTCCAAGCATCTCTTGGCACCAGTTTAAGAATCCATCATCGACTGCAATTAAATCGACCAAAGCTCGACCAACTCCATCGTTACTCAACTGAAATGAACTGATACCGCCTATACAGAAAACTTGGACTCCATCTACAGACATACATGACCGAAATATCAACCATGGGCATCATCCTTCTTCATCTCGGCTACGTCACCTCTTTCTTACAGCTTTCTTTACCAGCAAAAGCATCATTTCACAACAAGCTTCCAGATTCACCGTTCATCTCTTCTCTCAGGCCATTTACCAAGCAAATTGTATGCAGTTTTGGTCCGTGACGAGGTTGTCTTCAACCTTCCATAGCTCATTTAACCTGTAATTTCAAGATTCATCTACTTCCATACATTCGTAACCATTTCTAACCTCTAACTACGCCTTAATTTCAGTCGTACATCTCTGCAAAACCACCGGCAAAGTGAGTACTCGATGCCACAAACAACCCATCTCTTCACTGATTCAATGATGCCACAAACAACCCATCTCTTCACTGATTCAATGCCACACTTCATTGTACATCTGTATTAAAGTAACCACCACAAATCGAGATCAAGAGCCTTCAATATCACTGGCATGAGGTGAGGTGCCACGTCCACTTATTATACCAAGTGCTAATTCATGAGCTTGGCAGAAGAGAGAATTTGTTAGCCTACCACATGAATTGTCCGTGTGACACTTTAGTGGTGATGATATATAAATACCAGGCCAGCCACAATTTGCTCATTTTTGTCCCAAACTTCATTTAAATGTTCATTTAGCCATATATTTCCTGAATGATCCAATTTACTCGTACTTTTTACAAAAGCACTAAAATGATATTATTAGTAAAAATATGAGTCCTAGCTAATATAAATATGGGTATAAAATGTAGCACTTAAATGCTTATCAACCACGTCCACTAGATGCATGTCGAGTCCTTAAAGACTTCCAGACAAATATCAAAGAGGTAGTTGCATCCATAATAGGGAATATGTTTCAAAGAAATCCATCTCAGGTTCCTGTAAAAGACTTTGTGCCATTAGTTGACTTAATTTTTCTCACTATGCACATACACCCACCTGTAGCCACTAGGGGTTACATTATCGGGTGTCGGAACTGCAAACACCTGTCTGTGGCCAAGAATAGCTCACATTATCGAGTGTTCTGGTTGCAGTACCAAGCCATGCATTTTATGAGAAATTATTATTCTGCCTGAATCTCTCCTTTCAAGTTTAACCAATCATTCCTTTGATGACATTCTTATAGAGAGTGGTTCAACACCAATATCATCTATGGAAGTATCAGTAGATACTTTAACAATATCATCAACAATCATTGGATTACTATCACAAATTTCTCTATTTCATGCATGCCTTAAGGAAATCCTCTCATTTTGAGGTTCCACAGCCTTTGCAGAGACATTCTCTTGTTAAGGGAACTATACTCAGAGAAACTAGATTTTCCACTAATAGTCTCTTTGAGAGCACTATCTTTCAATGATTGTGACTGGCTCTTCCTATCAGGAGGTGCAGAATATTTTAAGTCAACTAGTCATCCACGCCCTAGTTAGCAATTCGGGGTACGGGTAGTAGTTCGGGACGGCATACGTACGAGAATTATACGGATTCGGATAGGTCGGATTCGGTCAAAAATCCGGTCAACGGTTCGTTGTTCGGACAGTAGTTCGGAACGGCATACGTACGTGTATATTCGTTTTATAAATGTGAGTTCGGCACTTAAATTTCGGATTACATAAATGATAAATTGATAAGTATTATGATCTTATTACGAGACTAATTTTATTTGTATATGATTTATAAGATGAAAAAAACATTTTAGCGTGATTATTTAACAAGAAGTAAACAGTTTAATCGCATAAATGTATTATAAAACGAGTTTATAGATTTAAAAAAAAAAATTAACACATAAAACACTGGTTAAACAACTATCAATAAAAAATTTAACTGAATAATTGTATTTAAATATAAAGTATATTCAAAATCAAACAAAAACCAAGCAACAAAACTCTGATCAGAGAATTACTTATGGGAGAGAGAGGTTGGGTGAGAACTAGGTTCGAAGTTCTAGTTCGGAAATATCATTCGGATTCGGTTAGTTCGGATACGTTCGCGAATCATTCGTGAGGTCCATATAATCCGGGAACTAGGTTCGGAGTTCAAATAGTTCGGAAGTATCATTCGGATTCGGTCATTTCGGATACGTTCGGGAATCATTCGGGAATGATTCGGAGAATTACTAACTAGGATCCACGCTGAAGGTGTGTTTTATGTGACACACTTACTACTACACTCACAGCTTCTCATGAAGCAACTTGATTTGCAATTCCTAAAGATATCAAATCTTTTTCATGTCTTTCATTACTGAAAACATTCAGATGAGATGCATCTTGGTTTATCTTTGCCAAACCAGGATAATTCACGCCGTTTTTCAGGCGACAGCCTTTCCTCCCCCAAACGGTGGGAAGACTTTCTCATCAAATTTGCAAATGTTGTAGTAGAATAGTAACAGCAGTGGGATATAGCATGTCTCAAACAGAACACATGAAAATGGTTTCATGAGTGATAAGTTCAAGGTGCACAAGAAAATCAAACCATCAATGCCCAAAGAATCACTAGGATGATACAACATCAATGATTGACAAGCAAGAGTTTCACTCAAAATCTATATGAGTATAGATACACAGTTACCACCAGGTGAGATGTTGAGTCATTTATGACTACCAGACCATATTTCCATCAACCTGGTTATTGTCTTAGGAAACTCGCTGTCAAGAGGTCAAGAAACCTCAAATAGCTAGTTCTCTCACTACGCTTTCATATAAGTATCAAATTTGTAACCGACGCTTAGACTAAGGTCCCAAAAGAGTAAACAAAGGAGAAAACACATATATATGAACTAAAGTTCATACCTGCCAATCATATAAAATTTGTCTATAATTCCTTTGCAAAGAGGATATCTATCCATAACGATTTCAGTAGCTACTCTAAACATTATCGACAACCAAGTTATTAATCAGTTCATAAACGATCTTCCATCATTCTCCAGAGTATAAGGATATCATAATCCATTGGTACCAAGTTTCAACATGCGGTTATTCCTTGCCATGAGATATCAACGCAACGTTTATGGATGTGCTCCTCATCAGGAGAGATATCAACTCATCACTCAAAGAGAATATGGATGTTATATGATTATATTGGCATACCTCGAACTAGAGGTTTTCGTCTATGCATGTAAGCATATTTTCATACGAAATAATCGATGCGATTCCATGGCATGCCTTGCAAGGATTTTAATTTATGCCAAATCAAGCAAGCATACTCTTGCAAAATCTAGCAACAGAGTAATCTCCAACACCTCAGGCATTTCTCGGTGTGAGAATTTAGATGTGACACAATTGGAATTAACCAATATCGTCGACGATTCTCCCCCTAATCCTTAGGCGGGAATGTCTCATCAACAGAACATCCAGTTCCACATTACTCAACCTATTAAGGGAGCAACTGGGTACAGAAAAATAACATGCATCCCAGGAGAGGTGACTGATCAGGTTTCCTCTCTCGTTTACTGTCCAACCGGAATAAATTAAATAATTTACATTTCCATGTAAAATTTACAGTAAACTGTAAACGAATTTTGTGACCTTAGACACTACCTCAATATCAGTCTAGTCCTTCCAAGACGACCGATAGAGATCAACAATAATGAAAAACACTCCAGGTGCATGTAATGCGTCTTTTATGTCACAATGATAGCAAAGCTCCACCATGCTCAAAGATGGCTTATTCAAACCAATCATTATGCTACCATCCCGTATTTCTCCACTTTTGGTCGTATGGGGTTTATCAGGTTCTTAAAACCCGAGAACTATTGTGGTTGCCATATTCAAAAATATGCCTACCACAATTATATTTTCCTTCTTTGCCAAAGATTTTAAACTTATTTGCATATGTACTGTTGCAAATTTAATTCACCAAATTCAGGATTTTAGGTAATAGCTCAGGAGACGAGAAGACATGATATTAACTCTAAATATCATTTACAAAAATGCAACACTCATTATCGCTCGATATTTGTATATCTACGAGGCGCAGTTAACATTTGCAGCACTCGATGTTGTTGACACAACATATACAAAGTGCAATTTAAGCACTATCTCTTTAAAGCTCGCCGATGCATATAATAGGCGCATATAATGCACGCCGTAAAACTAGCAGGAACACACATAAGTGCGCAAAATATGAAGCTCTCCTTATTGCTCACCACTATATTATATAGTGTGCATATATCTTCTCTAAAATCAAGTCGAACTATTTTCCACAAATATCAATGGTGAAATAATACCAACAAATCTCCAATTTCGTCCATTAGGCTTGACGAAATATTAATTTATCAAAGTTGAAATATGAACACATTCTTTATTTCTTAAAAGAAATTGTCTCAATATCAATTGCAGCTAATTTCAAGGACCGATGATAGAGACTGGCTAACCATGTTAACCCGGTGTCCATTTTCATCGCATTCCGACCTCAAGCGGAATGACTTTAAATTCTGGAGATTATTATAGCAAAGGAATACTAAAAATTTTCTATCCCCAAGGATGCAATAATTCCTTGCTCTGTCAATATTAAAAACGTTAACACCAAAAATCATTGGTGTACCAACAAAGGTAATTTTATTCTCTACGCTGTCCAAGAGGACGCGGAAAAACCTTCCGTTGGTTGGCTAAGGAGGAAAATAATAAAACGCTGCAAAACTCAAATATTTGGTTAAATTCGGAAACCGAATAGCATCACAAATATGAGTCGTTGCCAATACGTACCTATTTTGGATATCTCTTCATATACCATGTATTTCAAGTGCTCCAAATAGCACATATAAATACGGTAATATGTCTAACTCTCTCTTTAACAAGTCCTAATCAAAATAGGAAACAAAATTAGACATAATAAAAATTGTATGCATAAAACTATTTAGAAATAGTTAAATTAAATATGCAAAGGTTGAAGAGAATTATCCTTTTTCCGTATTTCCCCCGCGTCGTCTGCCACAGAGCAATTCGTGCTGATAATGTTTGATAAAATGATAATTACTAATCCAATGATTTACTGACTTGATTTCATGAAGTAATAAGATGCTACTTAATTAATTAAGTAGTTTAGCTTAGGATGCCATCTAGTACACATATCACTAGCTATAAGAAAGAGAAGAGAAATAATGAAAGTTTTTATTACATCTCAAGTGTTTTGTTTCTTGCTCATCATCTTTACATCGACCAAAGTTGGTTATTTATAGCCTAAGCATAAAACTGAAAGGAAATGGAAAATAGCCACGTAAAGCCATATGTGTCGGCTAAATATGAAGTCTAATCATTAGAAGTTAAGATATTTAGCCTTATCTTATCAACTAAGATGTTTGATGGTGTTTAATAATTATCCAAGAAGTAAATCTAGTATTCACGAGATGGTTCCCGACCAATGGTGGGACACTCTAACAAAACGTGTTTACAAAATAATATTCCGTTTTTCTAAAATTTATTCTGAAATATTCCGGGGTCGAAAAAATAAATTATGAAATGGTATCCACGAATTATTAAAATGACGGACGAAGATCTTTGCATTTTACAACCCCCGGAAAGCTTCATAGCATATTAATTGAACGCGCAATTGGGATACTAAAACTAATTGGGGATATAAGAAAAAGACAAAAACGAGATTTAAATAGTCAATCAAGGTCACCCCTTATCCGGGTAATTTATATAATTCCTAATATACCCCTCACTAATCATGTTTAGTAGTTAAATATAATTAGTCAAGTTAATAGATTAGTTTGATAATCATAAGAATAAATCATTATCATTGAATTTGTTAATGCAACAACATTAAATCAAGATATTTATGATCATGAAAGTTTAGGTGAAAAACCAACCCAGGAAAGTAAACAAGCTTAACATACAAGTGCTCCAATAACTCAAGTATAAGAATTAATGTATTTAAATTTGATTTTTTTTCAATGAATTCGGCATTGTTACGCTGAAAAACTCAGTATCAGCATGGTAAAAGTATGATATTACCATGCCAGATTGGACCAAATCGGCATGGTATTCATACTTTCACAATGCCGATACACAATATCCCCCAATTTTTAAATTATAAGTACACTATCGGCACAAAAAGTTCATTATCGAGCATGCCGGTATGGTCGATTCCCAAGTGAACTGTGTCGGTTTGAGGACAAAAACATACATAAAATCTATCTGAAATAGCAAGTTTCGGCATGGTATTTATCCTGAAATACCATGTCGGCACTCAGTATCGGCATGGTATTCATCCTAAAATACATGCCGGCACTCAGTATCGGCATGGTATTCATCCTAACATACCATGCCGGCACAACACAATCTCGGGAGTGGATTGAAACTGAAACCGAAAGGTTTCAGTTCATGATTCTAACCCAAGCAAATCATGGAAATTAATTGAACATTATTTCAAATATAGGCAAGACTGAATGGTTATAAAATTAAGAGTAGGTAAATTTATGCAAAAAGAATGAAGTTTGGTAAAGTTTTAGACATCATCACAATTATACACATTTTAGTGGTAATTCAAATTTAAAATTTCGGGCTGTGTAAACTGCGTAGACATAAGTCATAAATGAAATCGAATGATTGGGTTGCATGCTTGAATTTGATTAATCAAAGATTGGATTCAAGCATATGCAAGCATAAATTTAATCAAACATTGAAATCTCCCTTTTCAGATTAGCTCCTCTGGAGTCGATCCGATTCTTTCCGATTGGCTCCCTTTTTAGATTGGCTCCTCTGCCATATTTTCAACAAGCATGGCAGCAATTGTTACTACATCTTCAATGCCGAGACAGTCCGATTCATTCTGATTTAGACTCTTAAAGACCGATTCAGATTACCACTTCTACTCAAGACACTATGGATACTACTACTACTCAAGACACTATGGTTACTGTTTGGATACCGTTACTTGGGTCTTTGTTACCCTAATTGCTTTAGGCAATCAAAACTTAAAAAATTCCAGTTCATGTTGTTTACATGTTTTGATGAACATTGGGTTGGATTCTATCCAGTCATTGCTTTGTCCTTTGACACATATTGGGTTTTTTTTTCAAAACCAGATTGGCCCTTGTTGTTTGTTCCTCTCCTTCGCGAGAGAAAAGGTCTTCTAATACTATTTTTAGGTTTGAATGGATAGATATGATGGGCATGAATTGGTGGAGATACTATAACTTGAATGATCCTTATGTAATCTTGAAAAATTTCTGTAAGGTTTCCAATTTCCTAAATCGGCGTTATTAATATATCTACTGAGGTTAGCCTCTTTTCCGAAGAAAAAAAAAACATATGCAAAAAGAGAATATCAAAGTTAAAACGTAGCTAGCTGGAATAGTAGACTTTTAACTGCTATACCATTGTGTTAATTGGTAATAATTTGTGTTTAACCATATTTCATGTTTATCACTTACTAAGAGATTAAATTTCAGAATATGGAGTTGTTTTATTTTAAGAATGAATGTTTCATGTAATTTAATAATATATAAAATGTTATGACAAAGAATTTTAAAAATAAATCTTGAATTAATTCGATATTTAAATTAAAATCGTACAAGTCACGGTTAAAAACACCTAATCACTTATTATTTACTTTTTCCTTGGTTTATTAGTGAGATGACTAGATGCAGGGGGTATTTATATGCTCCATTTGTATTCATTATGGTCTTTTGGCTTCTTAGATCAACCATAGTGGGCGACTAAACTCAAATATTTGGTAAAAAAACGAGACGTAGCGAGACGGACTATCGACTAAAAGTCGGACCAAAACCAAATCCCATACTATATTTGGTCTGGGATTAAGAATAAACCCAAATATAGTCGAGCGTTGATATAATCTTCGTTTCTCAACGGGCGGGTATATAATCTACGCCTGACATGAAGCGCATGCATAGTCTTCGTCCCACAAAGAGGCGTGCATATAAACTACGCCCCAATCGAGTGGTGCTGAAATGTACGCCCGATTGGGCGTTGCTGAAGTTTACGCCTGGCATCAGACGTTGATATACTCACCGCGCCATTGAGACGAATGTAAAGTTAACGTCTGGCATGAAGCGGTCATAAAGTTCATGCCTGATACGAGGCGAACCTAATACCTCCGCCCCATACATAATTTGTTTATACCGTTTGTAATTTGTTCCTTAAAGTGTACTAAATTCTACGAGGTGTATATAATATTGTTAGCTAAAAGTCATTGCAATATAATATTTATCATCATACTAAACTAAAGTAATACAAACAATTACACAACTTGATTCCATTAATCTTTATTTTAATTAGGTGTAGCAAAAAGTATAATAAAGACAAAAATTAGTATGTTGAAGATAAAGATGTAATATGTTCTAGAATGAATACCCACTTTCTCTAGCTAATTTCACCAAATCCACATTCATTTTCTACTTCATTTCTTCCACATTCATTTTCTACTTCATTTCTTCACTGATGTAAGGCGTTGATTATATATACAAACGCCTGGCATTTGGCGATTATGTTACATACGCCCCATCGGGCGTTGATTATACTTACGCCTGGCACCAGACGTTGACTTTACGTACGCCCCATCAGGCGTACGCCCCTTCTCCCTGCGTAAACTATATGAACGCCCCACACCGCGCATAATCTTTATCAACGCCTGAACGGGGCGCACTTTATACCTCCACTCCACAACCAAACGAAGATTATACTTCCGCTCGACTAAATATACTCGCCTCCCACTGCGTGACACAACGGACTAAACTAAAATTTAATCGCTTTTTTTTACTCTTTGATCTTTGGGTTTAGTCGCACAACTGCAGTTGCTCTTAAAATCATTTCACACCCCCTACTATGTTTAGATTTTTTTTGCACACCCTCTAAAAAAACCCGTCTCTTTATGGGATATTCATTGTTAAGATGAAGTCACGGGACAAAGGAAACTGATTATTTTTGTGCTCACATTCAGTAAAAGTTATGCTCAAGTTAAGTAAAAATTCCAATATATATATATATGAAACCCACCGTTAAAATTTAATATATGAAGAACCCATATTTATTTGTAAATAGGAGTTGATTACACAAATGGGGCGCGGATCCCCTGTCCCCTCTTTCCGTGTGCCACCATGTCTCTCCAATTATATGCTGACATGTGTCACATGTTTACTTCCATTATCTTTTACGGATTGGAGATCTAATTATTTTGATAAATATTAGCAGAAAAATATTCACTTTCCTTTATCGGCATTAAGTCAATTCCGAACCAATATCTACTCTTCTTTTTTCTGTATTATTCTCGTCTTGATTATACTGTGAACCAATGAGTTGCAGAAGTTTATAGAAGCTTGGTACTGTATCTAGCTTTATTTTATTTCATATACACTTTTTCTAGATGTTAAGAATGACACAGTCATCGCCAAAAGACTCTCAACTGAGTCTGTTGATAGCCAGGGTGTGACCGAGTATTAAGCTATAGTCATGCGGCAGTATTTTCGTTATCTTTGAATTTGTTTACATATCTGTAACAACTTTCTTTGTATTCTCTCTAGTATAAATAAGATATCACTCCACAAGCTTAAGTGTGGAAGTTTTCACCAAACTATCTCTTTTAACTTGGTATCAGCCAAGATCCTTTCTACGCTTCCAATATCTCAAAAAAAAAAAACCTAAAACCAAAAATATTTTATTTGCAAAATCAGCCATCAATGGCAACAACAACACAGCTTAGACAAGTTCAAATCCATCATCTTGTCACTTTAAAACTTACAGAGACGAACTGGTTGCTCTGGAAGACTCAGTTCAAACCCATACTGAAAGGTTATGGTTTAACTGGATTCATAGATGGTACAAAAGAAAAGCCTGCAAGAACATTACCAAACTCGGATGCGATCAACCCTGATTTGACTGCCTATGAAAAACAGGATTCTTTGTTGGTTGGATGGCTTATTTCAACCCTAACTGAAGTTGTTTTAGGCACTGTGGGTGAGTTAGATACGGACAAAGCTGCCTGGGATGCATTAGAAGCAGAATATGCTCCCAAGACAAAGGCACATCAGATGCACCTGAAGAAGCAGCTGCATCACATGAATAAAGGTAACAAATCAATGAAAGCTTATTTTAATGAAGATAAATCTCTATTTCGTCAGCTTGCAGCAACTGGCTATACTGTGTATGCTGATGAGATGAAACAAGCCATCAGCGATGGCTTAAATCAATCATATGATCCAGTGGTCACTGCTCTCGGTACTGTGGAGGAAATGGATATGCAAACTTTCTATGCACATTTATCCACTTTTGATATGCGGCTAGATCAGCATCTGTCAGTTATTCAACAACCCATTGAAAATGTTGCAGTCTCCAACTCAAGCTCGTCCAGCAGGTCTACACCAAGGCAGTTCAACAATAAAAATCGCGGACCTCCGCAGAACAATAGTCAAGCAAATAGTCGAAACCAGCCATCTAAGTCCAAGTTTGATCGGCCTTGTCAGATCTTTAAGAAGGACAATCATCAAGCTGATCGATGTTGGTTTCGTTACAAACCCAACAACAATCAGCAAAGGCAACCAGCTGCATATATTGCTTTACCAAATGGTGTAAATGGCAACCAGTGGGTAACTGACACCGGAGCAACTCATCATCTTACTGCGGACATGAGGAATTTGGCAATACTTCATGAATATGATGGCACCGAAGTGGTGCATGTTGGTAATGGTAATACTCTTAAGATAGCCAATATTGGTAATGGCACATTTACCTACAATTCTAGATCTTTCTTTTTAAATAATATCTATCATGTCCCACAAATCAAAGCCAACTTATTGTCTGTCTCCCAATTCTGTAAAAACAATGGTGTTTTCTTTGAATTTCACACTTCTCATTTTCTTGTGAAGGACAAGCAATTGGGGACAACTATGCTGCGAGGACTGAATAAGAATGGGCTATACATTTTTGAAGGTGTTGATATGCTAGACAAGCCAATACAGTTGCTGGCAAACATCTCTTCTACCTTCCCTTTATGGCACCAACGCTTAGGTCATCCCATGTTATGTACTGTTTCACAAATTTGTCTTCAAAACTCTCTTTCAGTTTCCAATAAGGCTTTTGATTATTGTCATTCTTGTCACCTTAGCAAAAGCAAGAAGTTATCTTTCTCTTTAAGCAACACTGTTTATGACACACCGTTAAGTTTGATTGTGTCAGATATTTGGGTTTCTCCTCAATTTTCTAGAAATGGTTATAAATATTATCTTCTCATTATGGATGTCTTTAGTCATTACACATGGGTTTTTCCACTTGTTCTTCATTCTGATGCGTTGCCTATCTTTATTTATTTCCATAAGCAAGTTGAAAGAATGACTAATCATAAAATCAAAGTGTTTCAATCTGATAATGCCTTAGAATTCAAAAAAATTACTGACTATCTCAATCAGTCTGGCATTAAACATAGGTTTTCATGTCCACACACTTGTCCTCAAAATGGCTTAGCTGAAAGGCTTATACAACATGTTATTGAGTCTGGTTTAGCTCTAATTTTTCATGCCCATATGCCAAAATATTTCTGGGCAGATAATTTCACCATTGCGTCCTTTCTTATTGACAGATTGCCAAAATCAGCAAAAGAGCCAAAAACTCCATTAGAGCTACTGTTCAATAAAAAACCTGTTTATAAATTTTTACGGGTATTTGGTTGTTTGGCATACCCTTGTCTACGGCAGCACAATTCCACAAAGCTGGAACCCAGATCTCTTCCTTGTGTTTTCATAGGGTATCGTAATTCACACAAAGGATATTTGTGTTTGCACAGAGAATCTAATAGAGTTTACATATCACGCCATGTACGCTTTGAGGAAGGCTCATTCCCATTTCAGTCTCTCCGGCAGCAGCGTCCCTTGCAAAATTCAGGTAGTGTTCCGTCTAGTACAGGTATTCTAGTTTCTCCTCCTTTTCAAAATTCGTGTTTGTCAGAAGGGGTACAGGATATTGTTATGCATACACAGTCAGAGAACACGAGGTCATATGATGGCGTTAATTCTGCTGGTATAGACATGTCTGCATCTCCTCAAATGCTGCCTCAATCACCTGGAGATGAATCTTCTAACTCTGTAGTATATGCAGCTCCGACTAAAGTTCCTCAGGTTACGTCTGATATTCCAGCACCTCGAAATACTTCAGTCCAACACTCAATGCAAACACGGGCGAAATAAGGTATCTCTAAGCCTATTTAGAAGATGTGCTTAACCACGACGAATCACCCATTGCCTGATGCATACTTCATTGAGCCAACTTGCTACAGCACTGCATCCAAGAACCCAAAATTGAAATCAGCAATGGATGTTCAAATTAATGCATTGATACGCAATGGCACTTTCTCATTGGTGAATTATGAAAAAGGTATGAATGTTGTTGGTTCGAAGTGGGTTTATAGGGTCAAGCAGAATCCTGATGGTAGCATAAACAAATACAAGACACGTTTAGTCGCTAAAGGTTACAACCAGCAGGAGGGCATCGATTATGGCGAGACCTTCATCCCTGTTGTAAATCCATGCATTATTCGACTAGTGCTATCGATTGTTGTTATGCATCAGTGGGAGATTAAATAGCTCGATGTTGAAAACGCGTTTTTGAATGGAACCCTTGAAGAGGATGTGTATATGCATCAGCCCCAAGGATATGTGGATCCAGACTACCCCAATCACGTATGGAAATTGCATAAGTCACTTTATGGGCTCAAACAGGCGCCTCGGGCCTGGTATTCAAAACTCAGTGCATACTTAATGCATTTAGGGTTTAAGGGATCCATTGAGGACAGTTCGTTGTTCATTCTAAAAACAGAAGAATTTGTTACGTATGTCCTAGTATATGTGGACGATATCATTGTAAGAGGGTCTTCCCCATATCGAATTCAACAGCTAATTGTAGAGCTTGAAGCAGCGTTTGCTTTGAAAGATATGGGAGATTTGAGTTTCTTCTTGGGTGTTGAAGTTATTCAACATTCTAATGAGTTAGTGTTGTCTCAACGTAAGTATGTTGTTGATCACCTTCGACGGACAAAGCTTGATGGTGTCAAGCCTGTGTGTACTCCATTGGCACCTAATGTAAATATTCACAAGCATGGGTCTACGCGGTTTGAAGATGCTTCTCTATATCGCATTGTGGTTGGAGCGCTGCAATATCTCCATCTCACAAGACCTGATATATCTGTAGCTGTTAACAAGGTATGTCAATACATGCATGACCCTTATACTGAGCACTGGGAGTTGGTTAAAAGGATACTACGGTATCTTAAGCACATTGTTGATTATGGACTGAATATCAAGGGTACGAAAGATATATCTCTTCAAGCATACTCCGATGCCGATTGGGCTGGAAGTCTAGATGATCGGCGCAGTACAAGTGGCTATTGTATTTACTTTGGAGGAAATTTGATTTCTTGGAGTGCTAAGAAACAGAAAAAAGTTTCCAAATCCCGCACTGAGGCTGAGTACCGAGGAGTGGCGATTTCAACCTCTGAATTAATTTGGATAGAATCACTTCTCAAGGAGCTTGGAGTACTGCACTCACCACCCATCTTATGGTATGATAATCTAGGCGCGACGCATCTCACTGCCAACCCTGTTTTCCATGTGCGCACTAAACACATAGAGATAGATTACCATTTTGTCAGATAACGGGTTTCTCGTAAGCAGCTGCAAGTACGCTTCATTAGCTCGCGTGAACAACTAGCAGACATATTCACAAAAGGGCTTTCCGCAATTCCCTTTCAATTCCTTCGCAACAAGTTGCACATCCGTCAACTACAATACAACTTGAGGGGAGGTGTTAAGAATGGCACAGTTATCGCCAAAAGACTCTCAACTGAGTCTGTTGATATCCAGGGTGTGACCGAGTATTAAGCTATAGTCATGCGGAAGTATTTTCGTTATCTTTGAATTTGTTTACATATCTGTAACAACTTTCTTTGTAATCTCTCTAGTATAAATAAGATATCACTCCACAAGCTTAAGTGTGGAAGTTTTCACCAAACTATCTCTTTTAACTCTAGAAAACGAGTAATTCATCATTATACAGAAAGCAACTTCTCGTGAGGATATTATTCAGCTTGATCACTTGTTTTTCTGTTAATCACATTAACTTCTTGGGCATGAGCCAAGTGCTCGAGATAATAAAGGGACTATGATGTTTATAATGCCTTACCAATAAGTCTCCCATGTGCTTGAAGACATTTCTCTTAACAACAAGTTTCCCAATCTCTCACAGATGAGATGAGTTAGACATATTCTCTCTATAATGCAGCTATAAACGCGAAATCCATATAATTTTCATCAATCACAGTTGAATTTGTTACATATTGTTAATATAACAAAGCTATAGATGTTGAAATTGCGCATTAATTTTTTTGTAGTGGTGATCAAAAGACAGAAATAGACCACAACGCAATAATGATCTTGTCTAACAATTATCCGAGCTCCCATGTTGCATTGCTAGCTCTAAAAATATATACAATCAAATGTTTAAAAGATAATCAATCAATTTTGATTGTAAGACTTGTAACTAAGACATTTTAATGATTGGGAAGCACGACGGTTTATTAGTAAAAGTCTGGTGACTTTGGTTAGCTATCGAAAGTACTTCTTTATATATCAAATTAATTTTATTTTGGATAATTCATAAATTGTGTTGTTTTCCCCCCTTCGACGGAAAGAGACAGTTGAGATATGCCGGAAGATAAAGGTTCAAAAAAATTTCCTTTTCTGTTTTTCATATAGGTTCGGAATTGGATTATAATAATGTAAATAAAGGAAAGTGATATCTTTTGGCTCAAAATAACTAAATCTCCAAACCGTAAAATATAAGGGAAGTAAACATGAGACGCGTGTCAGAATATAATTGGAGGGACATGGTGCTACTGGGAAAGACGGGACAGGGGATCCGCGCCCACACAAATGGCCTTCATTTAAAGAAACTAATTTTGTTTTTTAATAAAAAATATAAATAAAATAGTTATAACAAACTATAATCTATAAAAAACTCCATAAATAATTCGTTTGACTTTCTTAAAATGACTTACTCCTAAAATATCTCCTTAAATAACGTTCATTAAGTTAATGTCATTAACAAAACTTTTTTTTTTTTTTTGGTAATTCAATTTTCATTAATGGAAAACAAGATTACATAGATCTCAAGTACATCAAATTGAAAAAGAAAAAAGAAATAACAAGCTTGTAACGGTACATGATTGAAAATTCCGACAAGGAAAAGAGAAGGAATTCCAAATACTGACCTAATACAAGAATGTAAGAACCGATAGAATCGGAGATAAGATAGTCTTCATAATATTCATCGACCATTTGATAAATCGTCTTCCTGATGAAGTAATGCTCCAATGGTATAGAAGTAATCTGCAAATTTGTTGACCGCATAATAGAGAGTAATCTAGATCCGACGATGTACTTGAACAAACATATAATCAAAATCAAGTAACCATTATAATAAAAGAGAATCACCATGAAGGTGAAGACAAGAATCACCATGAAGGTGAAGATATAAATCACCATGAAGGTGAAGAAAATAATCCTAATAGGAACTAATCCTTTTATTCTAAAACTAAAACACAAAAAAAAAATTAAGATCCTTGCTCAGATCTAGCCCCTAATGGACTAGATCCGAGCAAGAAGATGAAATTGGTTTTTTTTTTCTTGGAGAAGAGGAGAGAGAGAGAGAGATGAAAAGAAACGCACATAAAAACATACTTTCGGTTAACAAAACTAAATTAATGTGATAAACTATAATTAGAAAAAAGATTCTACTTCCCTAATTTTAGTAATTTTAGTCATTCCTCGGTGATGCCTTTCCACGTTTTTTTTTTCCTTTTTTGTAAATCAAAATCTAATCCCTAAATATGCTCTCATTAATTAACTCCCTATAAATACTCCCGACAAATACTGACCTTAAATCCCTCCTTGTATGAAAAAAAAAATATTCAAATTATCACCTCTAAAATAACTTCAATTAAAAACCCAGATTATCACCTCCGAAATAATTCCAATTATCACAAGCATTGGTGAAAATTCCAATGATAAAAGTTCAAATTTTCACCTGAGATCCCGTTGATATTCTAATTTTCACAAATTGGTAAAAATTTCAATGGGAAAAGGAGAATTTCCACTTCTAAAATAGGTGAACAACGAAATTTTCACTTGCGTAAGAACGATGAAAATAAAAAATTTCACTTGAACAAATGTGAAAAGGGAATTTTCATTCAAATTCAAGGGTGAACATAACTTTTTCATTAAATAAAAAATATAAGGAGTACATGTTGTTGCAAAGCCATATAAATTAAGGCTTCTCTTAAATATAGCCCACACATTTGTTAAACATAGCCCATTTAAAATAAGTTCTTAAGCTAACCAAACACACCTTAATAATCATTTAACATAGCCCACAAAATTATATATAGCCCAAAAAATAAGACAATCATCAAATTCTTAAATCAACATCAACAAAAAAAAACAAACTAATTATCTAATTAAATTTATGTAAGATATTTGACATAATTAATGTTTTTGAAGAATAATCAACACCCTCAATCAATCTTAATGTAATCATGGTTGATAAGAAAAAAAAAACATCATCTTAGAGATTTTTTTTTTGTTTTATGGATTATGTTTATGGAGTTCTAGGAGAATGGTAATGTAATCATGATTAAGAATTTATTTTAGAAAAAATTAAGAAATAGAGTTTATTTTGTTTTGGGGAAAAAGTAAGAATTAGGGTTTATAATAATTGTTCAATTTGTGAGATTACTAAAAAAACATAATAATTAATTCCAAGTATGATTAACAAAAAAGTTAGGGTATATTTTGATTTTGTGTAAAAAGGAGATTTAAGTTCAATTGTTAGTAGAAAATTAGAACTTGTTTGGTTTTTCATTTTAATTTTTGACTTTTCATTTTAACTTAAACCTTTTGGGCTATGGTTAATAAATGTGTGGGTTGTATTTAAGAGAAGCCTAAATTAAAAGATGCATTTTTTTTTTGATCATCAAACCACAAGTATTTCATTCCATAAGAAACGTTTACATGATGGTTTTAAAGAGAAACAAATACATCATAACATGAAAAAAATACAAAGAAAGATACAAAACGTAAATAAATCGCGAAGAGAAAGAGCGATCTACCACGATAGCACCCAAATCTTGTACTATGAGATTGGAGAAGGAATGGTATACGAAATCATAATTCGACCATTTTGATAGATTTTTTCTTCTTAGAAAAGAGATGCTCCTATGACAGAGGAGTGATATGCCGAAAAATTCTTCATGTGCAACTAACCCGAACTCAAGATCTATTTTTCTGATGAAGAAGAAATTGATCTTCGCCCTTGCTGAATCGCCGATGTACTTTTATCAAAAAAAACCAAACACGAACAAATCGTTAGAAAGAAACACTATAAAAGTGTAGATAAAATCGCCCAAACGGCGAAGATAAAATCGCTCTAATAGCGAAGAAATTAATGAACACAACAAAAATAACTAAAAACAAGAAAGCTTTGCTCAGATCTAGCCCCTAAAGGACTAAATCTGAGAAAAGGAAGAAGAAGAAGTTGATGGGTTTTTTTCTAGTTTTTGAGAGGTGAGAGAGAAGGTTTGTTTTTCGGAGGAGGATTTGTCATGATTAAATTAAAAGATGCATAGACTTGCTTCTTAATGATCTCTTTTACACTATATGAAAAATATACATCTACAACTGGAGATTTACAACGCTTCGCTAAGTATTGTAGAAAGTCCTATGTTTTACAACTGGTTTCAAAGGAAGAGTTGTCGTATATCATCACTGCCAACCCTTAGGAAACAAGGGGTTGCGCTAGGAAAACAAACGACAACTTCTTAAGAAAAACAGCAGACAACATTTAGCTATAACAACGTTGTTCCATATATGTAGAGCCTATCACAACTCACACGTGTTGTTGAAAAACACATATGATAATGAAAAATATGTTAGAGGGGAGATTCTGAACCTAGCTATCAACAACAACACTTATAAGTGTTGTTGAAAAACACAAAAATATGATAATGAAAAATATGTTAGAGGGGAGATTCGAACATGAACCTACTGCATGGAAGTCTAGCTCATCAACCACCCTTTCAGTTCACACGTTTTGATTTTTTTTCTTTTTTTTTTAAATAGAAAGCTACAACAACACTTATAAGTGTTGTTGAAGTAAAAATATATAATGTTGGAAAAAATAAGGTTGGGGTCTATTCGATCCCCTTTCAGGTTCAAAGCCTCAAGCGTGGAAGTCTACACCACTAACCATCCTACACTATAACATGTTTTGTTAAGTTTTTGGTTCTTTAATACACTAATTATACACTAACTTTATGACAACCCTTTATAAGTGTTGTAAAACAAAATATAATGCTCAAAAAGTAATGCTCAAGTGACTGAGCCGCAAACAGACATCCTTCTCTCGAAATTACTTATTTCCAATTAGGGTAGTCTGGTCATTTTCACAGTCTTCAAAATGTTTATTGCACTTATTTCCATCAAGGGTAATATGGTCATTTTCACATTCTAAAATATTTACTTTACTATTTCCGATAAGGGTAGTCTTGTCATTTTTCACAGTCTCCATAATATTTATTGGACTTATTTACATTAGGGTAATATGGTCATTTTCATATTTTATAATATTTACTTTACTTATTTCCAATAAGGGTAGTCTGGTCATTTTCAAAGTCTCCATAATATTTATTGCACTTATTTCCATCAAGGGTAATATGGTCATTTTCAAAGTCTGTAATATTTATATTACTTATTTTTGATAACGGTAGTCTGGTCATTATTAAAGTTTCGATAATATTTATTGCACTTATTTTCACAAAGGTTAATATGGTCATTTTCATAGTCTCTAATATTTTCTTTATTTATTTTCGATAAGGGTAGTCTGGTCATTTTCACAGTCTCCATAATATTTATTGCACTTATTTCCATTAAGGGTAATATCGTCATTTTCACATTCTGTAATATTTACTTTACCTATTTCCGATAAGGGTAGTCTTGTCATTTTTCACAGTCACCATAATATTTATTGCAATTATTTCCATTAAGGGTAATATGGTCATTTTCACATTTTGTAATATTTACTTTACCTATTTCCAATAAGGGTAGTCTGGTCATTTTCACGGTCTCCAAAATATTTATTGCATTTATTTCCATCAAGGGTAATATGGTCATTTTCAAAGTCTGTAATATTTACATTACTTAATTCTGATAAGGGTAGTCTGGTCATTATTAAAGTTTCGATAATATTTATTGCATTTATTTTCACAAAGGGTAATATGGTCATTTTCACAGTCTGTAATATTTTCTTTACTTATTTCTGATAATGGTAGTCTGGTCATTTTTCACAGTCTCCGTAATATTTATTGCACTTATTTCCATTAACGGTAATATGGTCATTTTCACATTCTGTAATAATTACTTTACCTATTTCTGATAATAGTAATCTGGTCATTTTTCACAGTCTCCATTATATTTATTGCACTTATTTTCACTAAGGGTAATATGGTCATTTTTATAGTCTGTAATATTTTCTTTACTTATTTCTGATAAGGGTAGTCTGGTCATTTTCACAGTCTTCGTAATATTTATTGCACTTATTTCCATTAACGGTAATATGGTCATTTTCACATTCTGTAATAATTACTTTACCTATTTCTGATAATGGTAGTCTGGTCATTTTTCACAGTCTCCATTATATTTATTGCACTTATTTTCACTAAGGGTAATATGGTCATTTTCATAGTCTTTAATATTTTCTTTACTTATTTCTGATAAGGGTAGTGTGGTCATTTTCACAGTCTCCATAATATTTATTGCACTTATTTCCATTAAGGGCAATATCGTCATTTTCACATTTTGTAATATTTACTTTACCTATTTCCAATAAGGGTAGTCTAGTCAGTTTCACAGTCTCCATAATATTTATTGCACCAAATCTGATAAATTTCATCTTCGGTTCACTCGAATGAGAAACTCAGGTCGAACTCTAGTAATCTTTGAACCGGTGATGTTCAAATCTGATAAATTTTATATTCAGTTCATCCGAATGAGAAACTCTGGTAGAACTCTAGTAATCTTTGAACCCGGGATGTTCAAATCTGATAAATTTCATCTTCTGTTCACCCGAATGAGAAACTCAGGTCTAAGTGTAGTAATCTTTGAACCCTGGATGTTCAAATCTGATAAATTTCATCTTCAGTTCATCGGAATGAGAAACTCATGTCCAACTCTAGTAATCTTTGAACCCGTGATGTTCAAATCTGATAAATTTCATTTTCAGTTCACCCGAATGAGAAACTCAGGTCTAAGTCTAGTAATATTTGAACCCGGGATGTTCAAATATGATAAATTTCATCTTCAGTTCATCGGAATGAGAAACTCATGTCCAACTCTAGTAATCTTTGAACCCGTGATGTTCAAATCTGATAAATTTCATTTTCAGTTAACCCGAATGAGAAACCTTGGTCCAACTCTAGTAATCTTTGAACCCGGGATGTTCAAATCTGATAAATTTCATCTTCAGTTCACCCGAATGAGAAACCCAGATCATTTTTGCGGACTCTCATACTTATAGTAGTCTGATCCTGGCCAGGTTTCGATCTCAGAGCTAGTTTCTTTCTCGAAGTTGACGAATTTGTGTGTATTTAAGGTTTCTGAGGAAATTCCCATGGAATCATACCCGTAAATGGTTGGATTCTTCGTTTTTGTGAACTTTCAGACTTATAGTAGTCCGCTCCTGGCTAGGTTTCAATCTAGGATCCTGGTACGCATACAATATGCAGAATTAGGGTTTTTTTTAAGGTTTCGTAGAATATCTCGAAGGAATCTTACCTGTAAATGGATGAATTCGTCGTTATTACCAAGTTTCTGACTTATAGTAGTCAACTCGCCGCCAGGTTTCGATCTCTAAGCCTGATTTGCACACAATATGTAGAAATAAGGTTTGTTTAAGGTTTCATAGAATATTTCGAAGGAATCTTACCTGTAAATGGATGGATTCGTCGTTCTTACCAAGTTTCTGACTTATAGTAGTCCACTCACGACCATGTTTCGATCTCGGAGCCTGGTATGCGTACAATATGCAGAAATAAGGTTTGTTTAAGGTTTCGTAGAATATTCCGGAGGAGTCTTACCTGTAAAGGGATGGATTCATAGTTCTTACCAAGTTTCTGACTTAGAGTAGTTCTTACCCATAAATGTTTGGATTCATCGTTTTTGCTAACTTTCAGACTTATAGTAGTCCGCTCCTGGCTAGGTTTCGATCTCGGGACCAATTTCCTTCTCGAAGTTGACGAATTTGTGTTTTTTTAAGGTTTCTAAGAATATTTCTATGAAATCTTACCATTAAATGGTTGGATTCATCGTTTTTGTTTACTTTCAGACTTCTTGGTTCATAGTTCGTAAGTCGTTATACCGAACTTGAAGTTTGAATCGATACCGAGCTTCATATTCATAAATTTCGATGATGTATCATGCTATGTTTGGAGTCAGAACCCTCTAAGAGCTTCGTGGTTCATAGGTTATATGCCATTATACCAAGTTTGAAGTTCGAAATGACATTGAGCTTCATATTTATTGATTTTGATGATGCATCATGCTAAGTTTGAAGTCAGAACCATCTTAGAGATTTTTGGTTCATAGTTTGTATGTCGTTATACCATATTTATCGATTTCGATGATGTATCATGATATGTTTGAGTCTAGCAATGTGAGCTAAAGCTACTTCATGACATGTATGACTAGTCTAAATTACTTCATGACCTATGTGACTAGTCAAAATTCAAACCGAAAGCACAAAAGCACAATGAGAAAGAACAAACAAAACACACTTGCATTGATCTGTATTCTTTTTGTGTCTACCAATGTGAACTAAAGATACTTCATGACTTGTATGACTAGTCGAAATTACTTCATGACCTATGTGACTAGTCGAAATTCAAACCGAAAGCACAACGAGAAAGCACAAAAGCACAATGAGAAAACACAAAAAACACACACTTGCATTGATCCGTATGCTTCTTGAGTCTACCAATGTGAGCTAAAGCTACTTCATGACATGTATGACTAGTCGAAATTACTTCATGACCTATGTGACTAGTCGAAATTCCAACCGGAAGCACAAAGAGAAAGCACAAAAACACAAAGAGAAAGGACAAAGAAAACACATTTTCTTGATCCGTATGATAATGTGAAACCAAATCTGTACCGTCCACAGATTTTACATAATCCGTGTGATAGTGGAATTTTCAAATCTTTACCTTCCAAATCCTTTTTTACAAAAGGATCAAAAAAAAAAAAGATAAAAATTCTCTTACTTTCCTCCGTCACTCTTTCTCTCATCTTCTTCCTCCCTCACTCTTCCTTTCATCTTCCCCCTTACAACAGAAGAACCCTAACTCAAAAAATCCCAAAATACCACCACCGAATCTCTTTCTCGCTCACTTTCTATGTAAAAAACTTCTGGAAGTTATAGATTTCGAACCCTATATTTCAAAACAAAAATAAAAACCACCAAATCTCAATGTTGAGTTGGAAAAAAAAATCCTAGATTTCAAAATCAAAATCTCTGAAGAAAAATGCGTGAAGGTTGTGTTCTGAAAAAAAAACCTAGATTTCAAAATCAAAATCTCAATGTTGAACTGATGGAAGTATGGGTATGTATTAGAAGGTAAGAAGTTAATAAGAAATTGATGGTTGTAGCTCAAATTGCAGGCTCGATTGTGTTCGATTTGCAGTTGATTTTGAGATGACATGAACTGGTGGTGAATTGAGTTAATCTGAGCTCAATTGGGGATGATGAGATTTTGATGGAATTACACGGATCGAGAGGATAATTACAGAGGATATCTGTGTTGAACTGTGGTATCGAGAATTAATTGGAAGATGGGTATTGTTGGTGGTGATATAGAGGTCTTGAAGAGTTGATGTGATTTGAAGTTAAGATGCAGATTGGTTTCCCTCTTTGTCTTTTTTTCTTTAATTTTAGACTTCATGTCAGATTCCTTTGGATTGTTAGGTTAAACTGAACTTTTCCTATGTTTGCAGCTGCAACAATAACAAGAGGGATGATGGCGACAAGAGCAGCTCAACTTCATTGTTGAGTAATTCTCCATTTTTCTCTTCTTCATCTAGAAGCATATTAGCTCGCAATGAATCTACTGTCAAGTGTTTTACCATCGTTTTGATGCTCTACTGCATCTCTATCTACCTCAAATGGCTCTATTGACACTCCTCTTGGTGCTCAGTGTTTGAATTGCATATATGGGTCTGAACTAGCATGTATTGATGTTGTTCTTGTTGAACCAGATGGAGAGCAAGGAACTGAAGATGAGTACCAATAGAGCCTGCCCTATTAACAGGTGAGATGCACATACATTGTTCTTAGAAATGCTTGAACATCCGGTTCTCTGGAAAGGAGTCGACATTCCATCGAAGTTTGTTTCTGTTCATGTGCTTATCAATGACCTGCCTTCTCCAAGACCAACACCAGCAATGGAAACGAAGACCAGAAAAGTATTGTCGAAGGTGCTTTTTAGGACACTTCTTCTCTTGATTCAACATTTACTTTCAAAATTCTTACTGTTGTAACACTCAAAGTGCTTATGTAGTGTGAAGGTTCTTCGGTGCCAGATACCTAATGCTTATTACTCTAGTGATCCTCCGCAATTAGACAAGGCCAGCAGATCGCCTGGAGTTGGAGGTAACTTGTTATCTTATTTTATAGTTAGTATCGATAATTTAAATAATTGTTGTGGGATTGAGGCAAATTATCTTATTTTAGTATCGATAATTTTAACTTGAATATGGAGATGTGCCTCAATCCCGAGAAACGAGGAGAGCCTTCTGACCTGTTGACCAAGCTCGAAGTAAAATTTGTGAAGAATCTGATTGAGGAATTTCTGGAGGTATGACATTGTAGTTCAACAAGGTCATGTCAATTTATTCATGGGTTATGGGTATATTAATCATGACTATTTTGTAATGTCTTTCAGATACTCGATTCCAAGGTTTTCTCTGATCATGAAGATAGTCAACTTGGTGGCTCGGAGCAAGTTGATAATAGTTGTGTGTTGTACTATGAAAGATTCATGGAGTTTCTTATTGATTTATTAAGCCAACTGCCCATAAGGAGGTATAATTTTGAAACCAATTATATCCTGTTATTTCTTGTTTGTTACCTGATTGGAGATGATTGAATTTATCTGGTCTACCAACTCCTGTACTAATTTTCATTCAGTTACAAATATTTTAACTTCCATATTTTTAGATGTAGTGGTCCTTGTCCATCCTTAAATTTTCATTGTCATTTGACCCCTCTTTTGCTGGCATTTAACTCTGATGTCCAATATTCTGATTCATTTTGGTACAAGGAAGAGAGAGTTATGGAAACCCACCTTCTCGCAAACTGATGAAGGGGTAAAAAAAACAACAACATAGTAGACTAACTCACATGCATGAGTTGAATACTTTTTTTAAAGTCTTTGATGAAAATGATTGACTTTTGTTTTTGTTCAGAAGGTTAGTCACTCATGGAGTGCAGTCTTGAATGTGAAGGCTAACTTATGTCTGTTTCTGTATTAAGAATTCGGTGGTACACTGTTCATTTACAATAATTTTCCGTGTTTGCAGGTTTTTGAGGCCTGTTGTTGCTGATGTTACTGATGTTCCAAAAGGACGGCTTTTTGCACAGTTGGTTGATCTTTTACAGTTGTACGAAGGGTTTGAGATTAATGATCATTCTGGAAGCAGCTATCTGATGAAAATGTGCTTGTTTCTCATTACTCTCGCGTTAAAAATTTCCAGTTATTGACATTCGAGAAAATTCCCAAGGTGTGTTAATCAGTTTCTGATGACAATGTGAGTATGCTCCCCTTAAATTGTGCTTTTGAAACTAAGGAGATTAGTTCTGTGTATGGTTTTGTGGGTTTTGCCAAGAACCATATATAACTATCATTTTAACTTTTTCTCTCAGTCGGAAAGTCTTCAATTTTGTTGTATGTGAAGCCATGGGATGACGAGACGGATACGGCAAAGATTGAGGAAACCGTGAGGAGTGTCTAGCTGGAAGGCCTCACATGGGGAATGTGTAAGTATCTTCTCTCAAATAACTAATCATGTCAAAACATCTTACCTTCCTCTTAACGTACTTATGTTTCCCTCGTATTTCTATCACAGCCAAACTTGTCGTAGTTGGATATGGTATCAAGAAGTTGCAAATTATGATGACAATTGTCGATGACTTGGTATCCATCGATTCCCTTATTGGATTTTGGTTAAGTGGTTTATACTTACTGCCGGAGAAAGTGAGTGATGTTGGTGAGATGATTTGAATGGTTTGCTGGGAAGTTAGTGAAGGCTACATGAAGATACTGTGGTGTTAAGTATTGCAGCGGGAGTGTTGAAATTGAAGTCCTTGTAATGAACAGATTGAGGCCAAAAAATCAGTTGTGGTGGTTGTTGTTGAGTGTGAGATTGAATGGTTTGAGATGAGAATTACATTGCAGCTGCAGACCAAGTGTCGTGTTGACGATCTATATGGATTGAGGCAGAGCTGAAGGAGATTGCTGTGCAAGAAAGGTTGAGCAAAGTGTGAGTATGATAAGATGAATGGGTGATATGAGCTGCAACAAATACAGCAAGAGCTGAAATGAATGTATTAGATGATTGCTAGGAAAACATTGCAGGGGAGGAATTGGTTGGAGTAATGGGTGATATGAGCTGCAACAAATAGAGCAAGAGCTGAAATGAATGTATTAGATGAATGCTAGGAAAACATTGTAGGGGAGAAATTGGTTGGAATAATGGAATTATATTCAGGGAAGTTGAATAATTTGGATAAATCCAAGGAAGTTTATTCTACTGCCATATTTGTAGGGGAGGGAAATATTTGCGTTTTACGATTTATATGATATTTTTGGTCATGTTCAATTTTTTTATCATTTTCTTTTCTTTTGTTGCGCAACACACTTTCATACTAGGTGATTTGATTTGAAGTTAGCTAGGTAATGCAATTAGAGTGGCATGTTAACTTGAATGAATGTAAATGTGTTACACTTGCACCTTAATGTGAATGTGAAATACTTTCGGCAATTCGGTTTCAGCTATAAATTTTTTTTTCAAAATAGTTTTATGCACACAATGTCTAATAAGAGTTGTATTTCATATTTCAACTACACCAACCAGTGGTTGTGAAAGAATGTCTACTCAAACTAGGTATTGTCCAAGATAGTTGTACAACTCTAGGAAGTCTAATGACAGTAGTATTCACAATGCTAATAGATGTTGTCTTCCAGTTTTCAACTACACAACCCATATATTGTGAAATATTTTCTTTACAACATAACTATGTGTTGTCCAAGATAGTTCCACAACTCAAACAAGTGACGTGGAAATCTTATTCGTAATACCAGTATTTGTTGTTACATATGTTTCCACAATACCCTACTTGTGTTGTCCAGGATATTCCTACAACACAAGCAAGGGTTGTGTTAGGCTTTCAAAAAAAAATCGAAAGAGAATCACAACTTTGGGAAAATATTGTCGACCCATGAATCACAACACTATTTACAACGCTTAGTCAAGTATTGTAGAAAAGCTTGGACTTTCTACAATACCCCACCTACACAATACATAAAAAAGCGTTGTCGTAGGGGTACTACAACGCTAATAAAGTGTCGTCAATGATGATTTTTCCCGTAGTTTAGCTTCCATATGTAAATTCGTCTGCTTCTTAGGCTTGCATAGTAGTCTTGCTGTTTACCTTGTTTATACAATTAGACTTCAAGATTAGTTGTCTAGGAAACGACAACTGTAATACTCATCATTCTTATGAGATATTTCTAGATTATGTATCAAACAAAAAATCACCAAGGTCCGTTATGATTCATTGTTCAGTTGTTCTCTTTTGCAATTGATTTTTTTGGCTTCTCTTAAACATAGCCCACACAATTATTAACCATAGCCCATCTAAAATAAGTACTTAAGTTAACCAAACACACCTTTATAATCATTCTACATAGCCCATAAAATTATATATAATTAATATATATCCCAAAATAATAATACAATCATTAAATATTTAAATCAACATCAACCACAACAAAGAATATTAATTATATATGTAAGATATTTGATATAATTAATGTTTTTGAAGAATAATCAATACCCTCAATCAATCTTAATGTAATCATGATTGAGAAGAAAAAAAAACATCATTTAGAGATTTTTTTGTTTTATGAATTATGTTTATGGAGTTCTAGGAGAATGGTGATAGGAAAAGAAAAAAAAAATCTTAGTTTGTTCCATTTCAATTGAATTGATGTTGTTGTGGAGTTTTTTTTAGAGAACTATTAGAATATACATCAATCTTAATGTAATCATGATTAAGAAAAAATTATTTTAGAGAAAAAACAATTACAATTTATTTTGTTTTGGGGAAAAAAGTAGGAATCAAGGTTTATATATGATTGTTCAATTTGTGATAATATTAAGAACAATGATAATCAATTTTAAGTATGATTAACAAAAAAATTAGGGTTTATTTTGATTTTGAGTAAAAAAAGAGATTTAGGTTGAATTGTTAGTAGAAAATCAAAAGTTGTTTGGTTTTCATTTAAACTTTTGACTTTTTATTTGAACTTAAACTTTTTGGGCTATGGTTAATAAATGTGTGGGCTATATTTAAGAGAAGCAATTTTTTTTCTTCAGTTTGCTCGGACGGCATAAGTGATAGATTCTCTTTTAGCTCCTCCTCTTTTGATCTCCCCAAATGATGCCTAAGAACCTTCTGTACACAGTGGCAATGAGAGGAGTTGACTGATAAATGAGAGGAGTTGACTGATAAAAGGATGGTGATGAAGAGCCTACCATATTTGCTTTCACTGACACAAAAATAAAAAAATCTTCAAAATTCTCTAAACCCTAAAAAGGGAACAATATTGCCCCGATTAGATTTATAATAATAGCGTCCACAAAAACGTTGAGACTAAAGAAGAAACTCCCCATAAATAGCGCCCAATTTCGGATCTAATTATAGTTGGATTTGACCTTTTACCATGCATAACTGCCTCTCGTACAAAATTAATTGGGAGTAATCTTAGTTGGTGGCTTAATTGGAGAAAAATATGGTAACAAATTTTGCTGACTTGATTTTTTATTAAAATATTTATATTAATAATTCATAACTAATCAAGGTTAATTCGGTCCTATACAAAATGTGAAAATTTTAAATTCAATCTATATGAAAACACTTCTTGCTTATATCATAAAATTCTAAATTTCTATTAATTAGATGTATAAAATTATCTGATTCTCCATTTATAAAATTCAACTTTGTAGTCTGTACAGACAAATACAATTTTATCATTTGATTGTTGAATCACTATTACCACCGTATATTAGATGGGATTAATATATCTTAACAATTAGAATATTTGATTCTTCCGCTTGATGTTTATTTCAATAATTATAAGTTATAACAGGATTTAAGATTCCAGGAAAATTTAACAGTATCTATTTTTAAATGTATTCCATACCCATACAAAAAATTCCAAGAATTGCTGAACCAATTTATCGTGTAAGCATTTGGTCAATCATTTATACAATTTACAAACAGATACAATTTCATCCTTTGATAGTTGAATTTTTGTTACCACCTTATTATTAGAAGGGATTATTTTGAATCCGTCTTCCTGGTGATCACTTATGTAAATCTCTCAAATAAATGTAAAGAAGTACATTAGAATGAAATAATGGATTAAGATTTTATATATATCCCCACTTTTGCATTTAGTGAAAGATTTCAAATCCTCAATATTCCATCCACTTATCCATACTTTTAAATCTCTACACTGTCATAAGATATCCGGTTTGTTTGACTACTACCTTATAAAAAATACACATATAATAATTGTGTCTCAATCCTTTGGAAGTCACTGCAACGGTTGACCGAATATTTAGGTATCTTTTGCTAAATAATATGATATTTAGAACATCTCTAATAGCGGGGTAAAATATGATACGTAGAAGTCTTATTAAGACCTTTGTTTATGAGAGTTTACACATATAGTAAATATAGAACGCGTAATTGGGGATATAGCTACAGGACAAAAATGATGTGCCAATAGTAATTCCGGGTGCCCTCCTATGTAATTATTTTTTTAATTCCTAATCTAGCCCCCATTAATCAGGATTGGTGATTAATTAAAATTAGTAAAATATTAAGTATTTGGGGAATAAATTAGTGTGTATTTATTTTTATTTGAATTTGTGTGGGTTAGTTGAGAGTGAAGGAGGGAAAAAAAATTTTGAGTGGAATTTTTTTTTTTAAAATGGAAGATGATTGTGATGAGAGACTTGCAGTTACAAAATCTTTAGCTCAACTACAACAACAATCATATCTTCAATCTTTTGTTAATGATAACAACTCACAATTAGAGTTAATTATATGATGAACCAACACCCTTGGATCATGATTTTGGTGAGCATGAAGTGTTTTGTGAAGAACCAACCCAAGAAAGTAAACATGTTCAGCATACAAGCAACCCCAACAAACATGTAATGCTTCAAAGAGGTCGAAAATTTGATTTTTCGTTTTCAAACCGCCATTTTTTTCTTTGAAAAAGCTTAGTGCCGGCACTCTCGTAGTATGAATACTACGCCGAAACCCATACAACCGGCATCGTATTCATACTATGTGTATGCCGGTACAAAATATCCCTCAAATTTTAAAAGTATGCCGGCGTGGTATCAAACCAAAAATCCATGCCGGTATACATTTACACTTTTTACCTACCACCGAATATTCCATGGAATATTCATACCGGCATGGTTCACTCTTAACTAACTATGTCGGTACCACAAGAAAAACATACAAGAGTTTTTAATTTTCGAACTTAAATATCGGCTTCCTATTTAATTTTTCGTAAACGCCGACACTAAGTACGGGCATAGTTTGTATATTATGGAACAAGTCGGCAGTTAGTACCGGCTTAGAACCTTACATATATACAATGTCGGTTTGACAAGAAAAACATACAGGAGTTAATGATATTTTGAACTTCAGTATCGGCGTCGAATGTAAATTATCATGCACGCCGACACTCGATACCGGCGCGGATTTTAACTTTTCGACAATGCCGGTATGAGCAATTCTGGCATTGCAGTTCAATAACATACAATGCCGGAACATTATTATGTGGAACTAATTCAATTTTATTTTCATTCATGCCTTAGGTTGTAACATACATCGATCAAAATTCCAAACCTCTCTTTCGGGATACGTCTGAATATTATAAAATGCCTCGGGTATGTTACCAAACAATACTTTCACCTAGTTTTTATAATTTTATGTTGGGATTGCTTGTAATTAACCTTATAATCTCCCATTGTTGTCCTTATGTAGGGAATAAAATCTCCAGCCGAAGCAATTGCTTGGGCAAAATAGACGGCTCTTAAGAACATATGTGTCTTAGTAAGGAATAGCCAGCGTTCAGATGTTCGTTTTGAGATGGTTTGTGAGAGAAACGGAAAATACAAGGATAAGAATAGCCATAAGAGAAAGGGTTATGTATATGAAAAGAAGACTAATAGGGTATACAAGACTCATACGAGGAAGGATGAGTTCCCCTTTAAGATTGTATTCCATCTAAGAGACAAAGGAAAAGAAGAAGAAGAATGGGATTGTACGGTGTGGTTTGGGCGTCATAACCATCGGGATCCGAAAGATTTTGTTGGTCACTCCGTAGTTGCGAAGCTAAAACCTCATCAATTAGAGGATATAAAGATAATGACCCAATCATGTATCAAACCAAGAGTGATTCTCAGAGGCTTCAAGGAAAAGGATAAGACGAACGTTTCTTCCTTAAGTACAATTTATAGCGCACAAGCAACCATTATTAGAAGGTTAGAATGGGAAGGGAGGACCGTTATGAAAGAATTTGAGAAGAGAGTTTGGGATCACAACTACACGTGTATCATTAAAAGAGGTCCGGACGAGAATCCCCTTCAAACCTCACAACTACATGCTTATATCCATGTTGGCGCATCACACGGCATGGATCAGCCATGATATATCCTTTTGGGTGGAACAACGGCCCATTGTAAAATGCAACGTTACCAAACCTCACAAGTTGACGGTTTTCTCTAGCCTCCTTATATGGGTCAAACACAACGTCTTCTATACTCATTTCTTCGAGATCCAATCTCATCTCGATCAGTCAACCTTTGTTACCGGGCTTTGGAATGTTGTTATAATCGAACTTCTTAGCTCTAGGAGTATCGGGTCCGGGAAGGTCAATGGTCTTCAAGAAATAAAACTTCTTGAATAAGGTTGGGAAGTGTTCATAACACCACATCTATTCCAATGTGAAGAAGTAAATTTGTATTCTAAGTTCATGATGAATATATACATGTGAACAATTTACATAAGAAAATAAGTTAAGAAAACAAATTTACCTGGAGTAGAGTGAAATTCCCGAAAAATTGGTTTGTTTTAGCCAAAGAGGCCCTTCTCATCTCCGCAATCAAATGTGCCATTACTGCGGTGCCCCAAAAATAGATATAAACATCTTCCAACGGATCCAAGTACTGAATAAAGTTTGCACTTACCATATTTCCATTAGTGTCAGGGAATTCCCTAGTTCCCAATATGTATAACAGGTACGCAGCGGCTGTATAACGAATCTGTGCAGGGTCCCATCCATCCTCCAAACTTCTTTGCTTTGTATTTTGAAACCTCTTCTTAAGCATCGTCAGCTTGAATGTCTTCGTCTTACTAGACTTGGATTCATAAAAGATCTCCGTAGAAGTTTAGAAGTCCCAACCAAACAACTTGTTAGTCAAAGCGTGCAACTTCGACCATTCAAGGTCCAAACACTCAACTCCTTCTGCAATCGATTTGCCGATAACGTTCAAGCCGAGAATGTTCTGAGCATCATCAGGGATCAATGTCATCTCTCCCCACGGGAAGTTCATTGTATCAGTTTCACCATGGTACCTTTCTACGAAGCAATTGACCGTCACAATATCTAGCTTCACATAATTTTCAACCAAAGCATATAGACCTGAATCCTTTACTATTATTTGGACATCATCATTCTCCAAAGACGAATCCCAATGAGCCGCGACTTGGTTTCGGCAAACACGAACAGCCTTAGTATGATCCTATAATTAAAAGATAATACGATTAAGAGATTTGCATGAATCCAAAACAATACATATGCACAAAATAAAAAATGCTTACATAGGTTTGATAAATAGTACGAGCCCATGAGTGCTTGTATCCAAATAGTACTTTCGGTTCCGGAGCTTCACCCCAAATTTTACCATGTTCAAGGTAGGGTATCATGTCATCAATGTGAGGAAGGTGACAACCTTTAACTTTGGGTTTTCCCTTGCCCTTGCCTTGTGTTGGCTTTTCACTCGGCCCACCAACTTCGCTTTGGCTTTCTAATTGACTTGGGTGAACCTCATCATCTTCCTCCTCACTTTCACCTTTATCATGCTCATCGCCCTTAACTATTCCAGTACCTTCACGGATTACAAGTGCACTACGGTCACGACCACTCTCCCAAATTTCCCCTCTTGTTTAAAACCCCAAACGCTTCTTGCGACCTTGATCTTTCCCTCATGGAGGCGGAGACTGAGGAGTATCAAGACAGTCCTTCCACTTTCTCTTAGTGAAAGCGTCTTTATTTTTTCTTTTGTTAGATTCCTTTGCTTTTGACCTATAACATAAGCACACGAAACCAAAATAAGACAAGTCATATTGGAAGTTTAAGTACCGGCATTGAGACTCTTAAACAGGCTAAGATGGTTTAGTGCTACCGGCGTTCAAACTTAGCTATCGAGAATGTAGGTAAATAAATGGGTCTCTTCTGGATACCAAAAGACAACTACCGACACTCTCAAAGTAAATCAATTATGTGCCGGTAACAGTGTACTGGCATACAATGAAAGAGAAATAGTGTGCCGGTACTGATCAACAAATCAAATATGTTCATGTATGTTTAAAGTTTACTACTGGTGTACACGAATTAAATCAAATCTATGTCGTTTCTCCTATACCGGCATACATGAAACCTAGATTCAATGTCGGAACTGGTGACAAAGTTCATAATGTTTCTGTGTGTTTTAAGTATACTACCGGCATACACGAATTACTATTAAGGTATGTCGGTAACCTAAAACCGGTATGGTATTCAACCCAATTTGGATGCCGGTACTAGAAATTCACTTTCGGGATTTGAAACCGGGATTGTGCTCATCCCAGATAGAATGCCGGTACTTAAAACCGGCTTGGTATTCATCCCAGATCGAATGCCGGTACTCTGTGTAACTCGACTGTTTCAGCTATGTTTGGAGATTCTAACCTAAACCCATTGCTATAAATCGATTAAAACAATCATAAATGAGTTCAAAACCACTAACCTTCTCAGAGAATCCATGGTTGCGAGTGGTTGATCGTCCGAGTTCGCCGCCTCGTCCTCTCCTTGTTCTTCAGCAATCGAAGCAATTCGTTGTTCGTGTTTTTGTTGAACAACCGATTTGGTCTTCGGTTTGGATTTTGTTATCCTTCGTGGAGGCATGGTGATGATTCGGGTAGATTAATCGATGAAGGAATATTTGATTTAACGATTAATCGTCGATGAAGAATGATGAAGAACGATGAAGAAGATGAAGGATTTTTTTTTCAGAACCCTAACTATGCAGGCAGTGAATTGAAATGGGGGATAAATTGATTTGATTTTTGATTTTATTGTTTTAGGGGAAAGGTCATAACAATCTTTTCATAAAGTTTTTAATTAACCAAAGGATATTTTGGTACTTTCATACCAAATGGTCACCCCTTAGCACACACCATGGGTTGTGGGAAGTAATTCATATCCCCCAATTAATTCTCATATCCCCCAATTGCGCGTTCTAAATATAGGACCCCGTGCCTTACAAAATATCTCCAATAGTTTAGGATTTGTCACCTTGAATATCTTACGTGATAAAATTCTAACAATTTAATTTTATTTCAAATAATTATTAAAAATAAATAAATGAAAAGTATGGTATATATGGAGTTGAATTCCAAGGTGTAGTTAAAACCTTCTTTCACACTTTCATATTTAGTATTTCATCCCTCTTAATTTGTATATAACCTAAATACTAGAGTTAAATATATACTAAATGTGGGTCTAAAATCCTACATGTCAAGAAAAAATAATACGGTCACCCTCTATTGGAGACGCTCTTAGGTAGCAACGTACATACGGTTATTCTTAATTGTGACTCATGTGTCCTAAGTGATTCATGAATAAAAAACCACCAGTAGATAACAATTGGGCCATGAAAATTAATGGTGGGTTTGGTTGCAGAATTTACAATTTCCAGGAATTTGTGATCCCACGGGATTACAAATTCGGGGATTCATGTAAATCCCTCGTATGTTTGGTAGATTGATGGGATTCATAAAATTTTCTTGTGTTAAAGTCCATGTATTGTTTGGCATTGCCCTAAGAAGCTAGAAATTGTATATATATGGGATTTGGACTAAAAAATGTGGGTCCATAAATCCCCTGATAAGTTTCCCAGCAAATCTTAGGGGGAGGGGTCGGACTCCATATGGAGGATTTGCTGGAAAAGTGAATCCCGTTGAAAATGTAATTCCAGGGATTTGGGCAACCAAATGTAGCGAGGGAAACATAATTCCACCAAATCCCATGGACCCATGAATCCCATCTTTAAAGTTCTACATCCAAACCCACCATAAGTGAAATAGTGGATATATAAAATTTTATAATCACAGACAGTTCAGGCCAAAACGAAATGAAGCCCATACGAAGTTTCCAATGAGTAATCTATAAGATTCTAAGATGTTAGAAAAAGCTAGAAAGAGAAAACTAATAGTCCAAAGTCCAAACATTGAACCTTGTAATAATGGCTTCTCATTCGAAGTGTACGGTTGAGTTAGGCTAGTCTATAGGTACATAATATCTGCTCGCCATGTGTCCGAGCAAGAATGAACGAGGCAGCGAAATGAATCTTCAAACAAGATATTATTCACTAATTCCCAAGAAAATGTTAGTGAAGAGTCAAATCAAGTGTCAGATCTACTTTAACGAATATTAGGTATGCGAAGTAATAACTAACGAAGTAGCAGTGGCTTGCGCAAGAAGACATCTCCCAAAAAAGATAATATTAGAAGATCTGAAGCGTGGATTGCTACGCAAGGAAAGATGAAGTTAACGAAGTAAAAGATCCGAAATGAGGATTGTTACGCAAGAAAAGATGAAGATAACGAAGTAGGAGATCCGAAGTGTGGATTGTTGTGCAAGAAATAGGACATTTATCCCTGATAATAGCCGACCTTTAAGGCGACAAGGTAGGAAAAATTTATTGAAAATGGCTTTGGCGAAGTAGGAAATACAATCATGTGGACTACATGACTCTAGGCGAAGTAAAATGAGTTGTAACCCATTATGTATTTTTCGTTATAAATAGAGGACTTGGTCCATGATAATAGGGGTTGGAACTTTTAAGGAGTGAGAGAGTGGTTGTAAGAATAGAATTTAGGGTTCTTGTAAGTGTTCTTGAATACGTTGTAGTTCCTTATTCTCTAAAAAAAAAGTAAATAAAAGATTTTTTCTTCGTCTCGTTTTAAGATTTGTTCTTTGAGTCGTTCAAAATAGTAAGTGGGTGTAATTATGGATTTTCTGTAGTTACATAGTCAGTTGAAATTTTGAATTGGTTTTCTAACACTGTGAATTGGAACCATTTGGCAAGAAAAGCTACGAAAGATTGATCTGAAAATTGTCTAAAAGGATAGTTTTTTTTTTTTATATATATATGGGGTTTAGACATTAAAATTTAGGATATGTTATTTTTATTTCAGTTCTCAATGGTCGGAAAAAATTGTATTTTGATCCTCCTTAATGAGATTGTCAAGGTTTTGGTATTTTTATATTCTCTTTGTTCTCATCGCTTTCGTTCTTTTCCCTAGACCGTTTTGCACTCTCTAGTATATGGATATAATTTTTTGTTGCACCCCCCACCCCCTAACAAACCTGACTCCGTCATCGACAAGATGGAAGATTCATTATGAAGATGGTGATACCGGGACAAAGTGAAAGTTATTTTTATGCTCTCATTAAGTAAAAGTTGTGCTGAAATTAAGTGAAAGTTCTCAGATGTAAGAGTAAAGTGAAAATCATAAGAAACGGGAAGCTAAATTTTAAAATTTGGAAGACTAAACCAGAAATATAAAGGAAATCAAGGCCTAATTATCCGATTTTGGTTTTTTTTTTTTAGGCCCAAACATGACAAAACAATATCTCTTTCTGGTTGTTGTCGATGTATTCTCTAGCCAAAAGTCATTGTATATATAATTTGAGTAGAAATTGCTGGTCACACATTAAAAGTTAGGCCAAAAGCTTGAATTCTAGAGCTCCTGCCCCCTAGCCAATAGGAATCAATGAATTACGTAGCAAAATAGAATGGGTAGGTAAATGAGTACCGAATTACTTTGAAGATACATAACCTCTTTTTACACAAAACCCTAACTTTTTCTCTTCTCTTCCGCCTCCACCACCTCAAACTCATGTTTCACCATCATCTTCTTCTGACGGGGCAAAGAGAATCAATGAGGTAACTAAACCTATTTCTTACTCTTCAATCTGCTTTTTCTTATACGGGTTGATTTTTTAATTTTTAGTTTTGGAGTCCAGTATGTTTCTGCCTTTCTGATGAGTTATTTTTGGGCAGTAGTTACATCGTACACACAATGTGTTTGTACAAACAGTTGGGGAATCTTTTCTTTTGATTTGATCCTAGGTACATGGAATTAATTTTACATTATCACTCTTCTTTAAAAATAATTAATACTCTTTGTTGCTGTAATGGAGTGAGCTCATTGTAATCGCACGAGGTGATGAGAAGGAGGAATAAGCAGTAGTAGACTAAAATCCTAACGATACTTAGAATGAAATGCAGTTCGTTTTTGGATGGTACTGAGCTGATTAATCAGATGAATTTTTTAAATTTTAGTTTCATTTTCTCATCAGAACTGTGCGTCTTTTATTTTTTAGGCATTTAGCTCATCATATTCAAATTACATATAAAACTAAGGTTTGAGCATTAGGGGTAGCAGTGTATGTTAGTCAAACAGGATTGCATGACGATAAAATACTTATCAAAGTTATTTGCAAGTGCCCGTGAGTTGCCTGAACTTTTCAATTTTTTAATTGCAGGTGTAGTTGGTATCTTATAAACAATCGCAAATGGCAAGTAGCTTGGGAGACCTGTTGGCCATCCATGTACGGTAGGTATTCAGTTGTCTCTATCATTATGGCCATTAGTTTATTTTAACTTTTTCCGAGGTCTCTTTTGCCGAATGATTATGTGTTGTTTCCATAACTCTGCTATGAACATGTATTGTTCACTTCGAATCATTGGATCTAACTTTCGTTTCATATCCAAGTTTGCTCAGTGCCATGAGATAGCATATTAATGCACCTATAATGAAGTGACATAAGAAGTTTGTAGGTCAAATTCTGAAATATCAAAATAAAATAAAAAAATATTTGATATGTGGAATTGCCTTATTCTATTTTATTTTTGTATATAAATAGTTGCTATAGTAATTTGTTCTCTACAGAAACTTGGACCATTTATTCAAGTTCTATGGTTCTTTGCACCAGGATCTTTTTTTATTTTTGACAATTCCTCGAATCATTGTGTTTATGTGTCAGTTACTCAAGGTTGTTATTATTTTTTGCAGTTATTGTTGCTCTTTTAGCACCTAGATATAGTAAAAGTTGGGAGAAGCAGCCACATATTAGAGGCCATAATGATATTGGAAATCGATAAATTTGCATGAAAAATTGCTAATGTGACCATGTAAAAGGCAGTAATGGATATTGCGACTACGAAATGTTTTTGATTTAAAAATTCAAGTTTCATGTGTATATATATCACTGATGTGGTTATGGCTATCTGTCTTCTTCACATTTATGATTTGATATTGTAGGTTCAGTTATATTCTATACTAAGTTCCTCTTTTTATTGTTCGCAACGTAAATTCTCGGTTCTTGGCCATTCTCAGGGTGCCGTTTCACTAAACAGTGCTTATAATTAGGATTCCACAGACAAGAAATGGTAGGCCTACATAAACGTTGATGTGGGCGGTCAATACATGCCGTGTGAGCCAAAATCTATGTTTGATAATCCCCCGTGCTTCACTGTCTTTGTGCAAGCACCTGCGAGAAAGGATTGACAGTTTGTAGTTGATTCTCTTATCGGGGTGCGTCAGCTACCATCTCGAATACTATTGCTACTACAATTGAGTGCAAAGCATTTAATTCAGATGCATGATGAGATGATCAAGTCTGGTGGGCACTTTGATTCATGTATGAACTATAAACTCAGAAAATTGTACTGGTGGGTGTCTTAAAATCTAGCAAAAATAATATATCAGACCAAAAGTGAAAATCCGTTTTTATTGGGTATTTGTTTTTGCAGACTGATGATTTGCAACCATTGATGCTCATCCATGCCACATAGGAGAAACTGCTGACCGGTTTCATGGGAAGTCGGTCTCAGATATTCTTCAAGAAATATAACTGTAGTAACATGTTATTCCATGTAAAGGTGATAAATTGAGTGTTACGTAAAACTATTGGTTTTGTTGCCATTTTTCGATTGTGTTTCGTAGGCTTAACATAGTTATATCATTTCTATAATGAGTAGGCTGATGGTTATCAACATTTGGGTTACCATTGTTATATCATTTCTATAATTCTTTTGAGTTGTATTTAGCTTAGTCAAATTCTTAGCTTCAAGCCTTATTCAGGTACACATGCTGCTATTTATTGAATATTAGAGAATTTAGTCTATAACTCAAGACTCCGAGTATTTCGGTCACTTGCTTATCTCTTTTCATGCATTTCCTTGGTTCTTTTCTGTTCCAATTGCAATCCCGTTAGTTAGTGATTCAAAATGGTTGATGACATGTAGCTCTTCTCTTATTCATTTGCTCTCTTTTTTTTGACCTGAATTGTTTTGTTACATGTCTCTTTTGCTTTTTATTTAGTATGAACGTTGTTGCAGGGTTTCCTTTTGAGTAGCTGACACATTACATGTCTCTTTTGCTTTTTATTTAGTATGAAAGTTGTCGCGGGGTTTCCTTTTGAGTAGCTGACACATCAAAACAGGTATTAACAAAACCATATCCTTCTTCTAAGGTTTGATCCATTTCATTACTTACTTTCGGTTTCACAAAGAAAATTTACTTCATCACATTAATATATAATGTATGTTGTCATTCTCTCAATTGGCAAGCTAATAAGTGTAAAAAAAGTCTATACAAGGATCTTTAGACGAGAGTTGAATCATAAGTAGACACTTCAAATATATATGACCTAGAACTATGTACCATGGATGAGTAGTTTGGGTTAGCTAAATAAAATTTTATTCGGGTCGAATCAAGTACGTATGGCTTTTTAATATTAGTGGGGTTGTCAAACTAGGTACTGAGACTGTTGCCCATTTTAGTGTAACGAAATTATTGGTGAAGTTCTGTTAGATTTTTCATCTTTTTTTTTTCTTGACACAGAGATTTTTCATTTTGCTTTCAACTATTTGTGCATTTATATGTTGTTTTGTTTTTTGTTTTTTGTTGTACGAAAGCTTTGAGGGGTGTATCGTCTATGTTCAATTTTGTCAAGTATAGAACTTAGTTTCTCAATCACGGGCTTAGTCTGATTTGTTTGTATTCGAAGCAATATGACGATTGAAAATTCAAATTAAAAATGTTGGTATTGCAAATTCAAGTCTTTATCTCTATCGGGTGAACCCGATTTTTTATATTATTTAATAAGTACGTGCAACATTATGTGGCCGCTTAATCATCCTTCGATTGTATATATTATTTAAGGTCAAATGGGCGAGACGGCAGTTGATGACCAACATGATGAAGAATTGCAGCGTGGATTCCTCAAAGGGTAGGGATAGTACTAACAACTCAAGATGAAAGTTAATAAATGAGGATGTTGATTTCGTGTAAGAGGAAGATCCAGCATCAGATGATGAACTCTAAGATAAGAAGGAAATGTCTTTCACTTCACGTCAGCGAGCCATTCCATCGAGCATGAGCATCGAGGAAAGACATCTTTGTATAATATGCAACTTGAGTTATGAGTACCTTAACCGAACGACAATCCTGGAACACCAAAAAGTGATTAGTTTTTTCAGTGTATTGGAGAAAAATCATCAATTTAGTTACCCATGTAGAAAATTTCTGAAGTAGATCAACAATTAAAAAACACGAAAGCAGCTGATAGACGTAAAACACGGGCATAAAAGGCAGTTGGGTAATATGAGGTTTGCAATTCATTGGATTTTCTTCTTTTTCTTCCTCTGCCTTTTTTCTAGATGTACCCGCTTATTTAGTGTATAATTGGTTTGTACTTCAAGCTGAAGCTATAATTATTGGTCAACATTTTAGCAGAAGTACAATGAAGATAAAGTTGCAAAAGCCACGGTATGAAATAAGCATGCAGGTACTCACCGAATATGAGAATGATACTGAATGGCATTAGGATAAGGTCCAATAATTTTTCAACTAAAGAAGGATGATAGATATTTTTCTATTCGGATACTAGACCGAGTTTTCATCTTCTTAGATGAATTATTTAAAGGAAAAATGCACACCACGAAGACTCCACGAGGCACCAAATGGATTTTCTCATTCAAGCTAAGAAGAGTCTTATAGAACGAACTTTTCTCATTCAAGCTAAGAAGAGTCTTATATGTAATTGTGATAGTAATAACTTTTCTTTCTTTCTTTTTCTTTTAATTATTTTTCATTTCAATGAAATGATGAGATAATTCTTCTCTTGAATTTGAAGAATAATACAAAGAAAACTAAGGATAATATACGACCATTACTAATTTAAGAAATTACAATTATAATAAATGAGATTCTTTTTTAATAATTTTTACAATTGAGATTGTTTAAGTTGTTCTTTATTTGTTAAATAGTATTCTTTTAAGAATAATTTTTACAATTGAGATCGTTAAACTATGGGTCGAGAGATTATTTTTTCTTATGTCATTGTAATAAAATTTGTTTATTTGTTGTTTTAAATTTACAATTATAATCCCAAGTAATTTTTTCGTGAAGTTCTTTTCTAACCTTACAACCACTAAAGAGTTTTATATGCTTCAATAAATAAATAAAAATAATTATGCTCTTAAAATACTTTTTTATTTCCACTTGGACTTATCAATTTGGTTCATATAGTCGGCGTAATACTAGTAATTATAGAAATCATCTTTTGGGGACTACCCAATAAATGGGGGACTACCCAGTGATACAAATGTCCACCCTACATTATAAGGGGTGTCCTAAAAGATAATGAAAGACTAATTTAACCTTATTCTAATTAAGGTTATAACTAATCCTAACCCAACCCACTAAACTAACCCACTACCCACTAACTACCCACTAATCTAACCTACTAATTAAAACCTAAATAAAAACTTAAAATTGTTTCTCTTCTTCTTCATCATCTTCTTCTTTTTCTCTTCTTTTCCTCCTCTTCTTCTTCTTTGTAGACATCGACGTTAATCGTCGATTCAAAAAAATTTCATCGTCGATTAATCAATCTTTATAAGCAATGCGTGCCAAGCAAACACCCAGACTTTCAGGATTGAGTCCGGGACCCCCACATATAATGAATCTCCCAAAATAATTGCTAAAGTTTAAAGAAATCGAAGCACCTTTTAGAGGAAAAATCAATGATCCAACCGCAAAACAGAAGTCCGATTCAAGTGAAATGCAAATCCGCGGGTAATTTCCTTCATACCCCTTCTTTTGAATTCGTTATTTGTTGAAGAAATCGATTATAAATCATGAAAAATCAATGAAAATGGTAGTTTCAAGGTTGATTTCGGTCAGGAGATTTTTGTGTAACCTTATATTTTGCTAACCGAACTTACCATCATTTAGAACAGTTCGGTTAGATCGCACAGAATAATTTCTTAACATGGTCACCGAACTCTGTAGTTCGGTTATATCTCAAAGAAGAAATTCGTAACCGAACTCAGTTTTTTTACCGAAGTTTTCATATATTTAGTTCGTTTATGTCTATTTGTTTGTTTGGTAACAGAAGTTAATAGTTCGGTGAAGTCTCCAAAACACTTTCCTAACCGATTTTTTTTTTGTAACCGAACTTTTGTAATATTTAGTTCGGTTACGTATATATTATTATTAGGTAACCGAACTATTGTCTGTTAACTCTAGATATTCTTATTACTTCATTATTTAGTTCTATTTGATTTAGTAACACAATATTCTCTAATGTTTAGCTAATACTTTGGTTTTTGTTCATTAGGAACAAAGGAAGAAGATTGAGACAACAACTAGATGAGGATTTGAAAACTCCCACCCCTCGTGGAGCAAAACATTTAGATTTCCGAAAACATGGTGCCACATATGCCAAACATGGAGGGGGCTCGTTACCAGAAGCGAACCAAGAGAATGATTATGAAGAAGACCAAGGAAATGAAGACCAAGGAAATGCAGAGGCTGAACAACAAAGAGAACACGTTGAAAATGTAGAGGAAGAAGAAGTACGACAGGGTCAAGAAGAAGAGGAAGACTTGGATGAGGTGGAAGAGGAGGCAGAGGGTGAAGAGGAGGCAGAGGAGGGAGAGGAGGAAGATGATGAAGATGATGGAGAGTGGGAAGAGGATGGAGAGGAGGAAGAGTATGGAGAGGAGGAATAGGACGGAGCAGAGGAAGAGCAACAAATTATTGTCTTTAAAGAGAAAAAGAAGGCGAAGCCTCCTAGTGCTAGATACTCACAAATTCCCCCTGATAATTTATGTTTTTCACCTCGGAACCCAAATTATGATACTCCAAATGATGGAGGTGCAACATTGTTTGGCTACAAACACTCATGGGATGCGAAGATCTATGCGATAAAGGTATTATTTAAGTTAACACTTAACTAACAAAACTATTTATTTCTTTTTTTGGACATGTTTCGTCAAGTAATAATAGTGTTATGTTTGTTTTCGTAGGATCATAATGATGCAGTTCGTCTTATTAAACGTCAAAAGGCATCCAAATGGGATCTTTCTTTGGAGTGTGATGAGTTTGTAGCGAAGGTTCAAGAATGTGTGTTATGGAGAGCTATTGAGCATGCACATGTGGAATTTGACGTTGTTGCCGTATTCGCATTTCTCGAGAGGTATTATCCCGAGACATATACTATGCATCTTCCATTTGGCGAGATGGGAATTAATCCCGATGATTGCCACAATATCACTGGCTTACCATTGGAAGGTAAATGTCTTCGAGAAGGATACAACCCCTCGATGAGTTATGAAGCTCTTGAAGAATTGGCTCTTAAATATCTTGGATGGGATGCAAGAAAGTCTCAATGTGAGTTTAGACGTTCCGTGAGGTCCCCTAAATGTGGTTATGAGTATAATACACATGAGGCAAATGGAGGATCGAAGAAAAAGGTGAAGAAATTCAAGTTGGTTAAGTTGAAGGAAGCATTTGGAGGGACCAAAAAGAAGGTGCAGCGAGGAAAGTTGGTGATGGACCAGGACACCCTTAGGCATCATGTCACAGCTTATTAGTTATATCAGCTAGGAACTGTTATTTTCCCCGATACTTTTGGAAATCGGGTGGATGCACAATATCTACAACTTTTGGAGCATCTCGACGACATCAACAATTACTCTTGGGCCACTGGGGGTGCTTGCTTTTGTTATGGAAGAAATGAGAAATGGGTCGAGGATTAAGACGAATCAAATTGGAGGCTATTTAACTCTTGTTCAAGTGACCTTTTACATTGTTAATGAGCAAATTAGTAACTAAATTGATGTCCTTACAATTATATTATCATGAATGTGGTTAATATTTTCCTATTTTCGCATAGGTTTGGATTTATGACCACTTCCATTCATTGGGATTGGCCAAGGAAAGGAAACCTTATCCCTATGACGCACTTACAGCAGGAAAATGGGTTTTTTTGGACGCACAAAAGAAGTCTAAAGAGGAGCAGTTGGCTTTGTTTAGGGATAAATTGGATAACCTGACGGTGAACGATGTGGTATTTCACCCATACGCCATACCCGATGATGTCCTATTCCTTCGAGACGATCTTAATGGTTTCTCTAACGTCACGCACTACTATGGACCTATTTGGCATCCAAACGGCTACGCAATATGTAATCCGAGGAGAATACTAAGACAAAGTTGTTGCGTCCAAATGGATCCCGATGTGGAGAATGAAATTTTCACTTTGCAGGTTCAAGGAACAAAGAACACTGAGAAATATTTTTCTCCAAAACATGAACCAACTCCCGATGTAGCACATTGGAATACACTTGCTACCTACCACTTACTAGGAGGTGATTGTGTACCTTTTGAGGAAGATGTAAATGCATGTGACGAAGATTATATGGAGTATTATGAAGAAATCAGTCATCCCTTTGTGATAAATAAAGAACAACAAGCTAAGGCGGATGCGGCGAAAGCGAAGGAAAAGGAGAGGGGGGCTAAGCGAGCTCAGAAGGAGATGCCTATTTGTGGAGATGAAGCAAAAGGATTATGGGATAATGTGGTAAGAAAATTTCTTTGTCTTATACTTTGTGTTGTATAAAGGTATTGAAAATATTTTTGCTTATGCTTAAAATTGGAATTAGGTGTTGAAGGGTTCGAAATTGTTGAAGAAATGGATGGCTAAAATCAAAACTGGAGAGTCGATATCGACTAAGGAACAAACTTCCTACTACAAGGAGTGGGAGGGTCTTATAACTAAAAGAATGGTGCAGCCAAGTAGGACTTGGCAGCTGAAGAGGGGTCGACAACAAGGTGAAGGTTCGAGTCGCGTTGTGGAGGAAACCGGTGGAGGAGATGAAACCCCAAGTGATGAGGAAGTTCGACCAAGAACTCGTGGTAAACAAGGAGGTGGTAAGAGGGGTCGTAAGAGTGGTAATTAGTGATTTCGTATGATTTTAGTTTCAAAAAATAGGTTGGTTATGGATTTGGTATGTTTTTGTGTTTTAAACAATTACTTAAGGATTTCGTAGTTTGGTATGTATAACTCTTTTATATTTGTTTTATAGTATGTTTTTAAAATTTAATCGGGTTTGTGTTTTCAATTTTATAACGCTGAAATGTTGAATACAATATGTTTTTCAGCAACCTAAAATATAAAATCAGCAAACCGAACTTGATGTTCGGTAACCTTATAGACTTCTTCAGGACACCCAACCAAAAATTCGGTTACCTTATTAAAATTACAGGTCACCGAACCCTAAGTTCGGTTAAACGTGTAATAGTTTCAGTTTACTGAACATAGAGTTCTGTTATCTCGCATTTATATTTCCTAACCAAAATCTTCCATGGATATTCAGTTTGTTGGTGAGCCTTCCCAACACAGTTCGGTTATCTCAAGATAGATTTAATGGCAACCGAACCTAAAGTTCGGTTATGTTGCAAGTTTATATTTGCTAACCAAAATCTTCCATGGATATTGAGTTTGTCTGTAAGCCTTCCCAACACAGTTCGGTTATCTCAAGATAGATTTAATGGCAACTGAACCTAAAGTTCGGTTATGTCGCAAGTTTATATTTGCTAACCAAAATCTTCCATGGATATTGAGTTTGTCTGTGATCCTTCCCAACTAAGTTCGGTTATCTCAAGAAAGATTAATGGCAACCGAACCTTCCTTGAATGGGCATTTTATCTTCTTTGAGAAAGTTTTGTTTTTCCTATTTGTCTTTCTTTCATAAACATAACCCTTCCTCTTGTGGCTTTTATTGGGACCACCGCTTCTCTCACAAACCATTTCAAAGCGAGTTTTCTTTGCTCTCCCATTCAATACTAATACGCACATGTCTTTTTATGCATGTTGTCTAGCCCAACTATTTGCATCTTCCGGACTATCGAATACCAAGTCATTCATGTAGTGATGGGATGTGTCATCGTACAAAATACCAATCGGGGAAGGTTGGTTTTCTATTGGTTCAATTGGATCACATGGAACCTACAAGTAATAGCACATCGTCAATACCATAAACAAGAAACACTAACAAGTTCGGTAAGGTAACATATTTCATAGACCCTACCGTACATGAAGTTCGGTTATGTATCTTCAAGAAGACAATTGCGAGATTACCGAACTACATGTTTAGATTTTATATGCAAAGGTTCGGCAATGAGAACCGAACATAGTTTCGGTTAGAAACTCTATACATATATTCTGCGATCTTGCCGAACTAAGAGTTCGGTTACAAAGGAATAAAAGATGACTCAACCGAACTATGAACTGTAAAGTCTATAATAAAATTTCGGTTACTAAGGAATAAAAGACGACTAAACCGAACTATGAACTAAAGTATATAATAAAAGTTCGGTTATATCTTCTGGATTTTCCTAACCGAACTACAAAAAACCACCATTAACATGTAGTTCGGTTACATGCGTCTGCAAGATTTAGTAACCGAACTACACCTTCAGAAACGTTCGGTTACCTATGTGTTAAATCTGGTAACCGAACTAGGATGACCTAACCTAAATTTCACCCTGAAATTTTGAGTTTGGCCAATTTTTCACACAATTCAACCTACATTAACTAAATATGAGACATACTTGAGTACCCATATCTTCATCTTCAGGTTGTGGCTGATAAAATCCATCATTTGGTGGGTTGGGTTCACTTTGGGGCAAAAAGTTTTCTTCTTCTAACAAATAACTCATATTGGGATCATTTGAAGTATTCACATATACACAAGGAGGTGAAGGGGTTTCTGATTCTGATTCTGAGGTATCATCACATGAATCACTCATATCATATTTAGTAAACTCAAAATAAGATTTTTTGGGTTCACCCATATTCTTCTTCCTATTTCCTTCTTCTTCTTATCTCTCAAAATAGAATGTTAAAAACAAACAATCCAACTTATAAAACACTAATCAGTTTTCAACTAATCACTAATCACTAATCATTAATCACTAACTAAGTTTATCATCAAGGGTAAAGTGGGTATTAAATTTTTTTTATAAGGGGTGACCAAATATTACTTCTAATATCCACCCCAAAAACTGATGGTAGTCCCCCCATTTATTGGGTAGTCCCCAAAAGATGATTCTAATTATAGGCTATGGCTATTTTCAGGCGAATGCAAGGAGTGGGCTTCTTAATACATTCTGGCTTTGAGGTTATTTCTACCCAAAGCCGAGTCTAGTCCACCCATGGTTCCCCCACTGACTTCCTTCCGCCAAATGTTCATCTCCATAATGTATCTCAAATAAATGCACAGATTAGAATGAAACAATGGAAAAGGATAATACATACCCTACTTTTGCAATTTGAATATCCTATCGTATATGGAATTTTGTTTTTGTGAAAGATTTCAGATCTTGATTCCATCCATGCCTTAAATCTCTACATTGTCGTAAGACACGTATGGTTAGTTCAATTACCTTATAAATACCAATTGGAATACACTTGATCACACATTAGATGTGTCTCAACACGTTAATCTAAAGCTTAATCTGACATTTGGGTAACAACTACGGTACAAGCGGTTACTTTTTATTGAGAATCATGTCCTTAGTGATTCATGAAAAATACCATTACTAAAAACCAAATGGAACATGAAAATTAAGTGAAAATGTCAGATATATAAATATTATTAATTATCACTTACAAAATCCAGACTACGATAGTTCAAGCTGAAACGAAATGAGGCCCATGATCACTGACGTGTTTGTGGGAGTTATCTAAATGAACTCTAAGATGTTTGAGTAAACTGGAAAGAGAAATTTAATAATTCAAAGATCATGATTTCAGTAATCTTAAGAATGTACAGTGGAGTTAGGTTGGTTTCACTAGTTCAAATTTTGAATTGATTTTCCAACATTTTGAAGTGTTTAATTATTTAGTTTTAATGATGATCCAGTAAATCGGCTAAAGTTGCTATTTCCTATTTCAAGATTTTCTCACGAAGAATTCTCAACTTGGCGCATCGAAATTCTCGGAAAATGCACAATAGTAATAGAAGTATGTTGATGGTACTCGACTGGGCCAACATCAACAGTTAACATGGAAGTAAGTTGGGCCAAAATGAAGAAGTAACAGATGGAATTTTAGTATTTCAATTCAATATGATAAATGTTTTCGAATGGTGTTTTTGGGCATACAATTTTATTTTTCCACCCAGGGTGGTTTTATAAGGGTAGTGTAATTACTTATATATCCTCAAACAATTTAAATTACTAATATGTCCTTACCCTTAATGGTTAGGTTCGGCTTGTACGATAATCATAATATGTGCCGAACATTTTTAGATGCTCAAAAGAAAAATTAATGGTTAGGTTCGGCTTGTACGATAATCATAATATGTGCCGAACCTAGTGCATTTATAAGGTTCGGCTCACAATTGAGTTGTGTTTTTATCCGAACTGTTCTTCACAAAAGCTTCCTGTAAGTGTATATGAACAGTTCGGCTTGAAATTTCATGCAATTTCAAGCCGAACCTAGTCATAGAAAGAGATGCATACCAATACAAAATTATTAACCCAGGAATGTACATGATCAGGTTCGGCTTATATTCTACTTATTCAAATAGCCGAACAATGTGTTTCCAACGAGTTAAAGCGATACGAATTTCTAAATATAAGCTTGAACCCTAAACATTTTTTCTTCCACACGTTTCATGTAGGGTTCGGCTTATTAGGACAATACAAAACAAGCCGAACTCGGGTCTACAAGGTAGGTTCGGCTCTTAATCAACACTTCCAGCTAGCCGAACTGTTCATCCAAACTCGCCGAACCTTAGTGAGAAAACACAAACTTTTGATGATTTTAACCTACAAAACCAGGAAAAAATCACTAATCAGATAGTGGCAAACAATTTTGGCAAACAATTTTGGTTGAAAGTAATCTTAAAACTAATCACTAATCACTAATCAGATTTATTTTAACTAATCATTACTATTAACACTAATCCTAAAAGGGAAGATTTGCCATTACCAAAAATATTTGGTTAAGGGGCTTCTAATATTGCTATTTACACTCCTATTTTGTCTTACTTGGTATGCCCAATAAATTTCTTGTATGCCTAAAAACAACTTTCATGTTTTCACCAGCACCTTGTTCTTCTTTAATCTGTAAAGTATTTTTAGATCAGGTTTGCGTGACAAGCCATATTTTATAGGGATGCTAATCGAGCAATTAAGATTTAAGTTATTACCTAAGGGTTCGAAGTTTTTTTTTGTTTAAATCAATGATTTCGAACAAAATCATTTTTAAAGATAGAACGAGAAAATATTCTATGGATTTAGTGAGTAATTCTGTTTTTAAGGAACGCGCAATTGGGGGATATAGCTACAAGACAAAATAGGTGTCCCAATAGCAATTCAGGGTTACCCCTATGTAATTATTTTATTAATTCCTAATCTAGTCCCCACTAATCAGGATTAGTAGTTAACAATAAGTAGTAAATTCATAATCATTTGGGGATAAATTAGTGTTTTTTTTTTATTTGTGTGGGTTAGTTGAGAGTAGAAGGAGGGAAAATTTTGAGTGATTTTTTTTTTTGGAAAATGGAAGATGATTGTGATGAGAGACTTCCAGCTGCACAATCTTTAGATCAACTACAACAACAATCATATCATCAATCTTCGGTTAATGATAACAACTCACAATTGGAGTTATATGATGAACCAACACCCTTGGATCATGATTTTCGTGAGCATGAAGTGTTTTGTGAAGAACCAACCCAAGAAAGTAAACATGTCCAAAGATACAAGCAACCCCAACACACATGTAATGCTTCAAAGAGGTCGAAAATTTCATTTTTCTCGCTTCAAACCGCCATTTATTCTCTCGAAAAGGGTAGTGCCGGCACACTCGTAGTATGAATACTACGCCGGAACTCGTGGTACCCAGGCGTCGTATTCATACTCCTTTCCATGCCGGTTCAAGTATATCCCCATTTTTGAAACAAAGTGCTTAGGCGTGGTATTCATACCAAATATCCATGCCGGTATACATTTCACTTTTTACCTACCACCGAATATTCCATGGAATATCCATACCGGCATGGTTTACTCCAAACTTACTATACCGGTACCACAAGTAAAACATACAGGAGTATTTGTTTTTCAATCTTAAGTACCGGCTTTCTATTTTATTTTTCGTAAACGCCGGCACTTAGTACCTTAGCGTAGTGTGTAATTTTTCGTGAATGCTTTGGTAGTATGTACCGGCAGAGAACTTTACATATATACTATGCCGGTTTTACATGAAAATCATACAGGAGTTAATGATATTTTGAACCTCTGTACCGGCATCTAATGTAAATTATCGTGGATGCCGGCACAAGATACCGGCGAGTATTTTATCTTTTCTACATTGCCGACATCCCTTATCCCGGCATTGCTGTTCAAAAACATACATTGCCGGAACATTATTATGTGGAACTAATTCAATTTTCCTTTCATTCGTGCCTTAGGTTGTGACATACATCACTCCAACTTCCAAACCTCTCTTTCGGGATACGTCCGAATACTATAAAATGCCTCGGGTATGTTACCAAACAATACTTTCACCTAGTTTTTACAATTTTATGTTGGGATTGCTTGTAACTATCCTTATAATCTTCCCTTTTTGTCCTTATATAGGGAATAAAATCTCCAGCTGAAGCTATTGGTTGGGAAAAAGAGACGGCTCTTAAGAACATGTGTGTCTTATTGAGGAATAACCAAGGTTCAAATGTTCGTTTTGAGATGGTTTGTGAACGACACGGAAAATACAAGGAGAATAGCCATAAGAGAAAGGGTTATGTATATGAAAATAAGACTAATAGGGTATACAAGACTAATACGAAGAAGGATGAGTGCCCCTTTAAGCTTGTATTCCATCTACGAGACAAAGGAAAAGAGGAAGAAGAATAGGATTGTACGGTGTGTTTTGGGGGTCATAACCATCGGGATCCGAAATATTTTGTTGGTCACTCTGTAGTTGCGAAGCTAAAACCTCATCAATTTGAGGATGTAAGGATAATGACCAAACCATGTATCAAACCAAGAGTGATTCTCAGAGGCTTCAAGGAAAAGGATGAGACAAACGTTTCTTCCCTAAGTACAATTTATAGCGCACAAGCAACCATTAGAAGGTTGGAATGGGAAGGGAGGACCGTTATGCAAGAATTTGAGAAGATAGTTTGGGATCACAAGTACACGCGAATCATTAAAAGAGGTCCGGACGAGAATCCCCTTCAAATATTCATTTCACATCCTTTGCTTTCACAATTGGCTCATACGTGTTGTGATGTTCTTATGATGGACTGCACCTACAAGACAAACAAATACAACATGCCGTTGTTCAACATCGTGGGGCAAACATCGGACAAGGTAACATTCACATTGGCTTGGTGTTTAATGGAAAACGAGAAGGATTACAATTATCATTTTCACCATGGTAAGTGCATTGTATCAGTTTCACCATGGTAGCGTTCAACGAAGCAATTGACCGTCACAATATCTGGCTTCAAATAATTTTCCACCAAACCATACAGACCAGATTGCCTTACTATTGTTTTCACATCATCATGCTCCATAGACAAATCCCAATGGGCAGCGGCTTGGTTTCGGCAGACACGAACATCCTTAGTATGATTCTACAATTAGAAGATAATACGATTAAGAGATTTCGCATAAATATAAAACAATACATATGCACAAAATTAAATATGCTTACATATGTTTGATAGATAGTACGATCCCAAGAGTGCTTGTATCCAAATAGTACTTTCGGTTTCGGAGCTTCACCCCAAATTTTACCACGTTCGAGGTCGGGTAACATGTCATCAATGTTAGGAAGGTGACAACCTTTAACTTTGTGTTTTCCCTTGCCCTTGACCTTGCCTTGTGTTGGTTGTTCACTCGGCCCACCAACTTCGCTTTGGCTTGCTAATTAACTCGTGGGAACCTCATCATCTTCCTCCTCACTTTCACCTTCATCATGCTTATACTCCTCAACTGTTTCAGTACGTTCACGGATTACAAGTGCACTACGGTCACCACCACTCTTCCAAATTGCCCCTCTTGTTTCAAACCCCAAACGCTTCTTGCGACCTACATCTTTCCCTCATGGAGGCAGAGATTGAGGAGTATCAAGACCGTCCTTCCTCTTTCTCTTAGTGAGAGCATCTTTATTATTTAGTTTTTTACCTTCCTTGGATTTTGACCTATAACATAAGCACACGAAGCAAAAATATGCTCAGACATAGTGGAAGTTTAAGTACCGGCATTCCCCATGGGTAAAAAGACGAAGCTTCTGTTAAGCCCTACCGCATTCAAACTTGGTTGTCGAGAATGCCTCAAATAAAACACAACTAACGGCACTCAAATTAAATCGATTCAGTGCCGGTACAAATAGTACCTGGATAGAATGGAAGCGACAAAGAGTGCCGGTACTGATCAAAATATCATATGTGTTAACTACCGGCATACAAAAATTCAATCATATCTATGCCGTTTTTAAAGAACCGGCATGCAAGAAATCTAGATTCAATGCCGGTACTAGTGTCAAACTACAGAATGATGGCCACTAATCATCTTGGAATGAAAGAAACCGAAGAGTAATGGCTCATAAGAGACCTAAAAGTGTAGCAGAAACAAACTTAGAGATTAAGAATCACATTTACATTTAGGTGAGTGTGCTGGTCACTTTGGAATGAAAGAAACCGAAGAGTAATGTCTCATAAGAGACCCAAAAATGTAGCAGAAACAAACTTAGAGATTAAGAATCACATTTACATTTAGGTGGGGGGCATAAACAATGGTTTATTGCTATTTTTTTAAGAGATTTGATTACGCACTGGAAAATCATTCTTGATTCTAGATTGCAGATTCTTATCAAAATGTAAAGGTTAGGGACTAACCAAATGTAATATCTAAAATGGGGGTTTTTCGGCCTTTTTACATTTTTTTCTTCTATTCATAAATCTTTCAAGTCAAAAAAAAAAAAAAAAAACTATTGTTCTTTAAGTAGCTATTGTTCCCAAGTAACAGTAGTAAGATAACAGAAGCGAATGATGGCGGTACTGTTTTTTCTGTGATGTAAATACTAGCTAGCTATCACCCATTGCATATATTTTATTTTGCATTTTTAACTTTTTTAGACCAAAAATAAATAAATGGCAACAACAAATATACGGGAGCAGATGTGTGGCCGCCATGGTATTGAAAATTCTAAGGGGATCGATGATTGGTTTTTGAAAACAGAATTTACAAAACCAGTACTTGTGCGGCCTCAAGATATGCTTTGGCGAATCCAGTTTTTTGGTCTATTAACTCTTGGATTTGAATTTTTGGGTGTAATGGACTTATAAAACATTGATGTCGCTCAAAAAGACCAAAATCCAAAATACTTTTCTACTATCCAAATTTGGATATACTGCCTAAAATATTAAAAACCTTTAATTTGTGACTGACTAGTATACCCTTTAATTTCGCAGTTAACAAAAACGATCTCCAATTTTTGGATCCAATCGATGTTCGATTTCTTATCAAGCTCTTCTTTAATCTCTGCTCAAATCGGTAAGCTTGATTCAAGTATTTCAATTTTGCTTTGTTTGATTTCTAGTTTTATTTGATCCAATCGGAACTGGTTACTTTTGATTTTAAAGATGGGTTTTGTTTGAGTTAATTAAGGTGTTTAATTGAGAAGAAACAGATCTCTTGTTGAAGAATTAAAGGTAATTGATGGTGGAATTAAGATGGGTTTCAACTGAATTTGCTGGTGGTGTTGTTTCAATTCAAATGAGATGGAAAATGGAGGAGGATAGGTGCGAGATGTTGTTGATTGATTGATTGGAGATGGTTTGATGGTTTGATTGACTGGAAAATGGAGGAGGATAGGTGCGAGATGTTGTTGATTGATTGATTGATTGGAGATGGTTTTAGAAAACAGAGAAATTAGAAGAAGGTTATCAAGAATACTTACAAAGAGGAGAGCATCCTTGGGTGAAAGAACCTGCACCGCTTGCTAAACTAGAAAGAGGAATTCGGGTAACAGCAGCTCGTCTTTGGGTTGTCGATTTCAAAGCAATAACATCTGCAAAAGATGAATTTAAGGACCAGGAGGAAATCTCAAATTGCAAATCCCGAGACCGAGGGTTAGAGAATTACAGTAGAGAGAGGGTGAGACGACCTGAGCTTGTGCCATTGTTGGTGAATAAAGAGATTTCAGCAAATGCGAACACACCTCTGAATTCCTATCTAATACCAAACGACTAATTGTTTAATGCAAACGTGTCGTTAACATCAAACCATCTCCAATCAATTTCTACATACAAACCATCTCCAATCAATCAAGAGAAATTGGTGTTGCAGGTAAATGAGTTGAAAGAGCTAATGTTGATGTTGTTGATGTGCTACTTCCATTGTCGTAGCACATTAACAGCAGAATAACAAACCATCTCCAATCAATTTATCCACGAAATACACAAGATGCACCAGAGTGCATAATGTATGTTCTGACAAAAAAATAAGTTTTGTCCTAGATGCATCCGAGTGCAAAATGTAGACTTTTCTGAATTTTTTGTTATTCTTCTTTTTTTTTTTCTTTAATACTTGTTTTTGGTTGATGCTTAGATAGTAAATGTGATGGTAATGGTGGTGGATTTATTGCTTGAGATTATGAACTAATTAATAATTTTGGTTATGTATAATATATTGTATGTGATTACTAGGATAAACATAGATTTATCCGTAAAGTACACAAGATGCACCTGAGTGCATAATGTATAATTCTGTGAGGAAATATGTTTTGGCTGGTTGCACCTGAGTGCATAATGTATTGTTTTTGTTTTTTATAGGAAAAATGTTTTGGCTAGGTTGCACCTGGGTGCATAATGCTTATTCTATTAGAAAATAAATTTTGGCCAGGTTGCACCTGGGTGCATAATGCATATTGTTATAGAAAATAGGTTTTTGACCAGGTGCACCTGGGTGCATAATGCACATTTTTACAGGAAATAAATTTTAGCCAGGTTGTACCTAGGTGCATAATGTATATTCCTATCGAAAATAAATTTTGGCCAAGTTTTTTTTTTGAGAAGAAATTTTGGCCAAGTTGCACCTAGGTGCATAGTGCATATTTTTATAGTAAATAAATTTTGGTCAAGTTGTACCTGGGTGCATAATGTATCATCGGCCTTGCTTAATATATATATATATATATATATATTTGAATTTCATATCAACAATGGATCTTGTTTCGTAGAGAATTTCGAGCCCTTTCTAAAAATATAAATTTCATTAAAATCCAACTTATATTTTGCAAGTTAAGACATTTCACGCGATTAATTTTAATTGTAGAGAGAGAAAATAAATAAGAGGGAGAAAGGGATAAGGAAAAAATTAAAGTTTAAAGCAAAGGTATATATAGCTAATATTTTCCATGTCTTTTTCAACCAGACCTATATTTTACAAGTCCATTACTCCCACACTTTATGGCCTATGGTCATATGACCCATTTTCCGTTTGCGAATCAACAAAAAAAAAAAAAAATGAAAGAAAAAGAAGGCCGGGTCGACAACCTTTATTGTGTCTCAACCCTTTTGAAGTTACTATAAAGGTCAATCTGATACTTAGGTAGCAACGGTTATTGTGCATTCAGACTCATGAGTCTTTAGTGATTCATGAAAAATACAGCTGTTGACCATGAAATATAGACTACTGTAGTTCAAGCTAAAGCGAAATAAAACTCATTACATATTGAAATTTCCGGGGAAGTAATTTAAATGAACTATAAGATGTTGGGGTAAGCTGGAGAGAGAAATTTAATAATCAAAAGGGGTAAACCTAGGTGATCATAATGATTTCCGTGGTTGTAATCAATGTTTTGGATATATGTTCTTTATCGATTTATAAGGATCTAATTATAACAAAACAAAGTAGTTGGTTAATGGGTAGCTTTCCTTTGGACAAATTTTGTTCAGATTTGTGAAGTTAATACGGGTTTTCACTTTGCCATTTTTCCTTATGACAGTAACAATGTGAACTGGTTTTCTAACATGCATTATGAATTGATTAATTATTTAATTTTGGATTGATTGTTTTTTTTTTTTTTAATAGGAAAATTGAATAAAAGAAACTTCAATTTACATGAGAGATTTGTCCTGATTTATTAGAGTTTTAATCCAATCAGGGAAATTAAGAAAATACTGAAAGCAAAAAGACTGGGATCTTGCAAATTTTTCTATACTATCAGCCAAGTGATTTGCATCCCTATGCACATGTGTGCATGACCATACTGAAAAAGAATATAAGATGTCTACTGCATCATTTATTAAATTTTGAGAAGTCCAATTCACTGCTGTTTGTGAGCCATTAACTGCATTGATCACATTCAGGCTGTCTCCTTCTAAATGCAACTTTGTCCACCCTTGCTGTTTTGCCCATAAAACTGCATTCAGCACTGCTTGAGCCTCAGCTTGCTCAGGATCTACTGCACAATCTGCACCTCCTCGCAATCCATTGCATTCTCCTGCAAAATTTCTAGCCATTAGTCCCCATCCTGAGAAACTATTACTGTCTATAAAGGAAGCATCAAAATTGATTTTTATCATGTCAACAGTAGGAGGAGTCCAATGCTGCTGGGTTTGTCTAGCTATCTGATTGTGCATAGACTGATTAGAGTTGTGGTTTCTCCATTCATTCATCTGCATAGAGATTGTATTAGCTACAGAATCAATGTTAGGAATAATATCATCAAAACATTTAGCACATCTGGATTTCCAAATAGACCACATACAGAAGGCCACTTTCTCATATTGTCTGAAATCCAGACTTATGAGATTGTTACCTGTTGGAAAAAATTGAGCTACCCATTGATGTAAATCTGAGGATAAAAGTATATTTAAAAAAGTTGCATCAACTCTATTCCAGATATCTATAGCAGTAGCACAGGAGACAAACAAATGTTGTAGTGTTTCCACATTCTGACTACACATAGGACACAGATTAAATTGGTATTTAGTCATTCTAGCAAGCTTATGTCTGGTTGGCATACATTTATGTAATAATTTCCACATGAAGTGATGAATTATAGGGGGAGGTTATGTTTCCAGAAAGAACTCCAGTTTATACTCAAATTATTATTGCTAGGTTTGAGTAGAAGTCTATCATTCAAAATCATATTATAAGCAGATTTTACTGAAAAACTACCATTCCTGTTAGGTTCCCATTGGTAGGCTCGAAAAGATACCTACTATTGTGTATACTGCAAGTGCACAGTGTCGACAAGCAACACAGGGCAAGCACAGGTCGAACCACAGAGACTTGGAGAGTGTAGAAGTTGATTCTAAATCCTGATTCAGAGAGTAACCAAAAGGGGTTTGATTTTGTCGATACGACGATATGATTTTCAAGTGACCGAAATAATAAAAGTAAAAGATGTAAATAACAAGATATGTAATCAATGATAATATGGATACTAGGGTATTCAAATCCACCAATAACCTATGATATGCATTCAACTTGTAATGTTATTCTTGTCCTTATAGTAGATTCAAGTCTACCGTATAACTAAGGTGTTTCTCCAATGGATAATTTAATCACAACTAAAGTATTTCTCCAAAGCATTAATTGTCTAATTAAGCACAACTAATCTAAAGATCAATATTTGGTTAAGCATGAGTTGTAGCATAATCAACATAGAGATATTCTAACTACAATGGATACATGGCATACATTGTGAGAGCAAGATGTTGACAAACTTGGATTAAATTATATCTTTAAACAATTCTAAACTTTCAAGAACAAGATACAAGATATGAATACATACCAATGAGATTAGGGCTTCATCTAAACCCTAGTAAATGAAACTAGAACATGAAGAACATTACAACAAAACTTAAATTTGATAAACTAACATGAACAAGCTATTCTTGGATGAGTTTTCAACACAACAACCCTCTCTATTTATACACAAAAATTCTCTCACACTTGGGATCCGAATTTCACTGTAGCAACCACTCAACAATTAAACAAAACATGTTTTCTTAATTGATGGATAGAATGGAATACAATGGGGGTGAGGTGGATGTTTTGGAAAGAATCCACTGGGGGTGAGGTGGATGTTTTGGAAAGAATCCAATGGGGGTGAGGTGGAAATGGATTTGGGTCTTGGGTTTTGGATCATGAGTTTGTTTAATCCCATGAATTTGTAAACAGGTTTCCACTGATGCGCGAGCGGGTTGCAACGCTTCCAACTTTCTTCTCTTTTGTCTTCTCAATTCTTCCAAGCTTTATTTAGTACTTAAAAACACAAAATTAATTAATACAAATATTTATTCTTGAAGATGGTAAGAATGCAGAATTTGGGATAATATATGACTTTGAAGCGCGAAAGATGAGTTAAGTGCCAATGAAAAGGTGTATGAATATGCAATATTTGGCACTCATCAAATACCCCCAAACCTGAATTTTACTTGTCCTCAAGTGAAACAGAAATCCAGAAATCCTAACTATACCACTGTCGCTGGTCTCTCGAATGCATTTAGCGTATGCACTAAGCCTTTAAACCCCTAGGTGTCCCTAGTGGACGAGTTGTAGTCTCGTGAGGGCCTACCAAAGATGTACCCACAAAACCTTCTCCAATTTCAGAGCATCCATAGAAATGTCTTCGTCTTCGGTCTTCAACTGTAGATGATGAACTTCGGAATTTCGTAGAACTATGAAAATTTGTAACCAATTTTTTTTTTTTTTTTTTAAGACCCGCTACACAGCTGATCATCATTTTTTTTTTTAGTGACCCGCTACACAGCTGGTCATCAGATAACACACTACAAAAGACCCGCTCCACAGCTGGTCATAGAAGACAACAAAAAAAATGCAAAAGACTACAAAAGATCCTACAAAGACCCGCTACACACTGGTCATAAAAAATGCAAAAGACTAAAATGATCCTACAAAAGACCCACTACACAGTGGTCATCGATAACACACTACAAAAGACCCGCTCCACAGCTGGTCATAGAAGACAACAAAAAAAATGCAAAAGACTACAAAAGATCCTACAAAAGACCCGCTACACAGCTGGTCATAAAAAATGCAAAAGACTGCAAATGATCCTACAAAAGACCCGCTACACAGATGGTCATAGAAAACACTCTACAAAAGACCCGCTCCACAATTGGTCATAGAAGACGATATGAAAATACTCCCCCAAACCTAAATCTAACATTGTCCTCAATGTTTCAAAAGAACAGAAACAACAAAACATGAGAACAAAACAGATTCAAAGGAAAGAGATTACCAGATGCCAAAAAGGGTGGTGCTAACCATAATTGAATGAATGCTTTGAAAGCAAAAAATATGAGCGCAAGACAAAAAGTTTGGTTAGCACACAAATATATCAACAAGATTCAAAATTTTACCTACTAGATTATACAATGATGACTCACCATGTACCAATAATCTAAAAAGTTGAGGATCAACCCAAAAGACGTAGTCTGGAAACATCAACAACCTTACACAATTATAACGGGACAACAATGCAAGTGAGACTGCATATGTGAATGAGTTACCCCCAAACCTAGATTTTTCAATAGATATACTTTTGGGTACAAAATCTAACAATTTCAGGGGTGCAACATGCACAAGATCTAGTTCAAAATGGATTTTGTCAGGGATGGATGGAGAGACATGAGTGAACTCTAATTGTGGCTCATCAAAGGTATTATATTTAACTGCAAAATAGTCCAAGAGGACTTGAGAGGCACACAGTTCCAATCCTAGATTAGGTACTCTTAGAAAAGTAGGTTTAACAATAACTTTACAAACCAAATCTAGGTTGGGTGCAAGATTACTCATTTGTGACATGGGCAGGGAGGTAGGCACATCATTATTAGGCGCATCTATAACTCCTAAATCATTTGCCGATTGTCGCAAAGATGCTCACATTCATAGAACAATCCATCAAGACCCAAATAAGTATCATGCTCATCCAAAGTTTTATTCTCATGCATAGACAAATCCAAAGAGACATCACAATGTGACCTGTGCAGAGAATCGAGACGTCAATTATGTTTTCATGCATAAGATCATTAGTGTTGACTGGAGATTCAACACTACCTATGTCAGACACAAGAAGAACATCATGCTCATGCTCATAAAACAAATCAATAAGCCCCAGTTCACAATCATCCCCTAGAACTTCAGTTTCATGCATAGGAATATCACAAGAAACTTCACACTGTGACTTAGACAGAGAATCAGACACATCAAAGTTATTTTCATGTATAGTATCATTGGTGTCGACAGGATATTCAATATTTTCTAAGTCATACACAAGAAATGTGTCATGCTCTTTTTCACGGGACAATTGCACAGGCTCAAGATCAGTATCAACATCACATGTATATATAACACTAGAAGAAACATCATTCATTAAGGTCGAGGCAGAGAATCCTAATGTCTCTGAACTCAAAGGTTCGACAATATTTTCAGTAAAAACATATTCTTCTAACATAACATCATCATCATCACAGAAATGCATTTCCTTATTTAAAATCGTAGTATTTCTTGTCCCTTCATTTAAAACAGGTTCATATGCAATATCAGCTACACAAGTAAGACTAGGCATACTATTTTCACATTTTATTTCATTAGGACAAACAAATATTTCATCCTGAAATTCCTCATTTCCTACATTTTGTAAATGAATCAAATTCATTTTTAATAATGCATTAAGTTGTTCAATGGAATGAGAGTCTTCAACAAAGTGGGAAATTCATAATTAATGCTATATGGTTTATCATGCAATACACTCCTAGCATTATTTTGTTCGATGAGTCTGAGATTTTCCTCCACAGATTGAGAAGTACAAAATTGTTCAACTTCCCACTGTGGTGGATGATACAAGTGTGCAGGGTCTATAAAATACTGATCGCAACCTTCGAAAGGTTGATTATGGTCCCAATGACTATCAGCTTTGTAATCTGTTGGCATTTCATATTTTGGATTTTCATGATATTCTCTAGATTGCCTAAAATCATGCAAAATATAGCAATTCTCAGCAGGATGGCCTAAGCCTCCACATAAGGTACAAGCATAGATTTCAGATTGCCTAGAAGAATTATATGCGACAGATTCATGCATTTGCACTTCTAAAGCTGCAGTTCTAGCTTCTAACTGGTCCAAAAGTGATGATTGTGAGAGTTGGGCACTGTAAAGATGTTCATTTTCACCCTGTGGTGGATGATACATGTGTGAGTAGTTACTAGGGTTCATGTATTGATGCTCAGGACTGTGAAAATTTCCATAATAATCCCTATAACTAGTGACATCATGGTATGTTGGAGTTTCATAATGTGAAGCATGCCCGTAAGCAAGCTCTCTGATAGATTTGTTTCCATCCCCACCTGCAGACCAGAATCCTGACATGATCTCTAACTAGCACTAGGCTTGTTGCAGAGATTGGGATGTACACACTGAAAACATACCAATATTTTTTTTTTTCATTATTGTTTTTTTTTTTTTTTTTTCCAAGCCCGTTCTCTAATTACCTCGGGCATACATTAGAAAAACAAAATAAAAGAAGAAAAATCATAAACGGAAGGGAAGTTCTATGCAATCGCAAACAAGGCTGACTCTACCACAGAAAACCTACTGATTTCTAGCAAACAAAAAGCATGATGGTTCCACTTAGATTGTTTTCTAGACCAGCTTCTAATCCTTCGAAATGGAATTCGTTACAATCTGAGCAAACTCCTCTGGAATCAATCCGAGTTTAAGTAAATTGAATAGAGGCGAGGGAAGCTGCAGGAGCTTTGATACCCAAGGCCTCACCGCATTCCAAGGCGGCGCAGTAACGCATTCAATTTACAGAAACCGTCATGAACTTCGAAGTATGCTTAGAGAGTAACCAATATTTTTCGAACGACTCTCCTACTAAGCTCGTTACCTTATAGGTCTCGTTTTATTTCAAATTTTAATGCTTAGGTTCACGTTAGGTATTGTTTTCCTAAGGCGGGCAAGAAGAGAACGGTGATGAAATCCGAACCCTTATCTTGTATGGCCAGTCCTTGCCCTTTACTAGGAAAATAAAGCAGCCGTATTCAATTCCTCAACATATATGCAAACGAAGGAATACAGTAACTCGCTAACAAGGGATTCGCGAGTGTTTCGACAAACTTACCTCCCGTTCCAGACGGGGGATGAACCGTTGTTGTCGACTCGGGCCACGACTCCTATGTCATGAACGAACCCGAGGGGCCGATGTGATATTGTAATCACCGTCCTTCTCTGCAAACAGTTGATATTTAATAATACCCTTCCATAGAGTTTAAAAATAAAAATAAAAATAGAATGTCCAAGTCCAAAGTCCAAAATAAAGTGCAAAAGAAAAATAAAATTACAAGAGTAGAGGAATCCTAATACAATCTAAAAATAAATAAAATAAACTTTTTTTTTTTTTTAATTTAAAATAAACTTTTTTTTTTTAATTTAAAATAAAAACTTCTTTCGCTTCCTTTCACTTCGCCTTTACAACAGCTACTCCGGCACCTGTTGAGCTCAAAAGAGGTAGTTAGGGTTTCGAAGTTTTAAAGCAAAAGAAAAAAAAAAGTGTAAAATCGACTGTGAATAGTTGCGCTGCTATAGTGATATGTGAACAGTAATATGTGAACAGTTCCAGGAGATGAAAAATGAATAGTGACAGGAGATGAAAAATGAACTACACCACTACCGAGTCCCCGGCAACGGCTCCAATAACTTGGTAGGCTCGGAAAGATACCTACTATTGTGTATACTGCAAGTGCACAGTGTCGACAAGCAACACAGGGCAAGCACAGGTCGAACCACAGAGACTTGGAGAGTGTAGAAGTTGATTCTAAATCCTGATTCAGAGAGTAACCAAAAGGGGTTTGATTTTGTCGATACGACGATATGATTTTCAAGTGACCGAAATAATAAAAGTAAAAGATTAAAATAACAAGATATGTAAACAATGATAATATGGATACTAGGGTATTCAAATCCACCAATAACCTATGATATGCATTCAACTTGTAATATTATTCTTGTCCTTATAGTAGATTCAAGTCTACCGTATAACTAAGGTGTTTCTCCAATGGATAATTTAATCACAACTAAAGTATTTCTCCAAAGCATTAATTGTCTAATTAAGCACAACTAATCTAAAGATCAATATTTGGTTAAGCATGAGTTGTAGCATAATCAACATAGAGATATTCTAACTACAATGGATACATGGCATACATTGTGAGAGCAAGATGTTGACAAACTTGGATTAAATTATATCTTTAAACAATTCTAAACTTTCAAGAACAAGATACAAGATATGAATACATACCAATGAGATTAGGGCTTCATCTAAACCCTAGTAAATGAAACTAGAACATGAAGAACATTACAACAAAACTTAAATTTGATAAACTAACATGAACAAGCTATTCTTGGATGAGTTTTCAACACAACAACCCTCTCTATTTATACACAAAAATTCTCTCACACTTGGGATCCGAATTTCACTGTAGCAACCACTCAACAATTAAACAAAACATGTTTTCTTAATTGATGGATAGAATGGAATACAATGGGGGTGAGGTGGATGTTTTGGAAAGAATCCACTGGGGTGAGGTGGATGTTTTGGAAAGAATCCAATGGGGGTGAGGTGGAAATGGATTTGGGTCTTGGGTTTTGGATCATGGGTTTGTTTAATCCCATGAATTTGTAAACAGGTTTTCCACTGATGCGCGAGCGGTTGCAACGCTTCCAACTTTCTTCTCTTTTGTCTTCTCAATTCTTCCAAGCTTTATTTAGTACTTAAAAACACAAAATTAATTAATACAAATATTTATTCTTGAAGATGGTAAGAATGCAAAATTTGGGATAATATATGACTTTGAAGCGCGAAATATGAGTTAAGTGCCAATGAAAAGGTGTATGAATATGCAATATTTGGCACTCATCACCCATCTAAGCTTATCTTCACCATTAAAGGGAATTCTAAGTTTTAAGATTTCAGACACAGTATCTCTATCAAACAAAGCATTGATGGTATCAATCTTCCAACACTTTCTATCCTGATCAATTAGCTGACTCACATACACCATATTAGAAGAGTAAAATTGGGTTGAGGGTGGACTGTGCATATTTGGAATCCAGTTATCTTTCCAAATATGCACTGCATTACCATTACCAATTTCCCAGACATAGCATTTCTTAATTATGTTCAGTCCAGTGTAGATACCTTTCCATATCCAGGATCCCTGTTTAGAAACACTATCACATAAAGGGTTAGAATTCATGAAATATTTACCCCTCAAAATACATGACCAAGTATCATCAGGGTTTTCAATCATTCTCCAGGCTAATTTAGATAGGAGAGCAAGATTCAGGATATCAGTTTTTCTGATATTTAGGCCTCCTAAATGTTTTGGAAGAGCTATGTCAGACCAGCCCTTAGGAAAACAACCCTTTTCACCATCCTTTTTTCACAACAAAATCTCATTTGGATGCTATCTAGCTTCTCAGTAAGCTCTTTAGGCATTGGGAAGACAGCTAGGTGATGGCTAGCTAAGCTTCCTAAAACAGATTGGTTCATAACAGTTCTACCTGGAGCAGCAAGATAAGTTGGTTTCCAATGAGCAAGTCTATTCTTAGAGTTATCAATCAAATGTTTAAAGGAATCAAACTTTCTTTTCTGCAAAAGAAGAGGGACACCTAAGTACTTCTCATTTAAAGACATTCTTCTAATTCTAAGAATATTGGCAACTTCATTTTTCACATTATTGGGAACTTTTTTGCTGAAGGCAATAGCAGATTTATCAAAATTAACAGCTTGCCCAGAGAATTTACTAAATTGTTCAATGATACCAGCTAAGTTCCTAGCATCTCTAGTTCTTGCCTTGATGAAGATAAGGCAGTCATCAGCAAATAAAAGATGGGATATAGAAGGGCAGTGTTTATTAACCTTAAACCCATGAATGAGGTTATCATGTTCAGCTTGAATTATACTTCTAGACAAAGCTTCCATACACAAAATGAAGAGATAAGGAGACAAGGGATCTCCTTGTCTCAAACCTCTTTGAGGATAGTAAACTTTACCTGGGGCACCATTGAGTAAGATGGAGGTAGAAACAGTGGAGATACATTGGCTGATCATACTGCACCAATCTTGAGAGAAGCCTAGATTTTTGAGACTGTCAAGGAGGAAGAACCATTCTATTCTGTCAAAAGCTTTTGACATATCCAGTTTGATATCAACACAACCATCTTTAGCTTTAGTTTTCTTCATAGAGTGGATTAATTCATGAGCAATAACAATATTATCATGTATTAATCTACCAGAGATAAAAGCAGTTTGAGCAGGAGAAATGACCTTGTGCAAAGTTTTCTTAAGTCTAGAAGCCAATAACTTAGATATAATTTTATAGGAAACATTGCATAAGCTTATAGGTCTGAAATCATCAGCATTTCTAGGACAATTACTCTTAGGGATAAGAGTAGTGAAATTATGGTTCAATTGTTTCAGAATATACTTAGCATGGAAAAAAGATTTCACCATTTTGATAACATCAGGACCCACTGTCTCCCACATTAACTGGTAGAAACCAGGTGGAAATCCATCAGGTCCAGGTGTTGTCCAAGGCTTCATATCAAAAACAACTTGCTTGATTTTCTCATTTGAAGGCATAGCAGTTAACATGAGGTTCTCTTCATCAGTAATGATCTTTTCTATGTTGGCAAGGTAAGACTCATAATTAGGAGGTTTAGTGGTTCTACTCATGTCACTAAAGTGTCTTAGCATTTCAGTTTCAATAGCATTCCTATCATCAATCCAAAGACCCATATTATTTTGAAGAGACTCAATTTGAGTTTTTTGTTTTCTAAAGTTTGCCTTTTGATGAAAATAAGCAGTGTTTCTGTCATCTAAGAGAATAGCATCATCCTTACCTATTTGCCTCCAAAAATCTTCTTCAACATCATACCAATGTTTAAGTTTCCTTTTCATCTCCAAGATCCTGCTATCATTAGGATTTCTAACAGTTCTAGTAATATTAGAAAGCTGGAATTCCAGATTAGAAATCTGAGAAGTAATATTACCAAAGTGTTGATAATTCCAATTTCTAAGGCAGGTTTTGGTATTATAAAGACAATTAGCAAGGATGAAACTAGCTGAACCATTAGTATTACCTTTCCATTCAGCTTTAATAAGATCAGAACATGTGGGATCTCTAAACTAAGCTTTGTTCATCCTAAAAGGTTTTTTAGTGGTGTACTCCATTTTGGTGGTAATTAGCATTATGGGACAGTGGTCACTCCCTAAGACAGTTAGATGATATAAAGCAGCTTTTGGATAACAGTTAAAACCAGTCATAGGAAATGATTGCTCTATCAAGTCTTTCTAAAATCAGTTCAGAACCATCTCTTCTATTGGTCCAGGTAAAGGGGTTTCCTATATAGGGCATGCTGAACAGATTGAAAGAATCCATAAGAAGATTATTTGCATCAATATCATTCTGGCTATGTAAATTACCACCTTCCTTTTCATTTTGATGCAAGATGAAATTGAAATCTCCTATAAAAATCCAAGGGTTATTATAGGAAGTCCTTAGAGATCTAAGGTGGTTCCATTGGTTTTCTTTCTTCCTAACATTTAGAGCACCATAAATACAGGTTAAAAGAGAACTGTAATTTTGTCCATCTAGCTTAACAATACAGTTAATCATATTCATTTGAGCATCAATAACCTGCAAATCAATACCTTCTTTCCACAACACATCTAAACCACCAGAGAGACCTATAGGATTTAAAAGGGTTATGTTTGGGTATTTGAATCTTTTCAATAAGTAATTCATTCTTTTAGACTGGTTTTTTGTTTCAGATAGGAATATTATGTCAGGGTTTTGAGTACTGATTAGCATATTAAGATGATTTCTTGTGTCCTTGTTGCCAAATCCACAAACATTCCATGAAATGATTTTCATAGTTGTAGGAATAGAGTAGTAATGAATGATAATATGAGTTTGAAATATAAAGATAATATGCAGTCTATATAACTTATGCAGAGAATTGAAAGTATTATGAGACTTTTTGTAAATTACCTTCTGCATTCCCTTAGTGTTGTCAGAAGGTTTCTCCTTTGTTGTGAGTCCATCTGGTGCTTGTGTCTCTAATTGTCCTCCATCATGAGAATTTGATGTTGTGCCACCTTTAGTTGTATCTTGAGGAGAATTGAGCATTGATCTTTTCCCCAATCTTGTTAGTTCATTATCAGCTTCTTGTTGAGTTGAAGTGGCTTTCCTTGGAAACAGAAGAATACCATCTTTAGGTGGTATAAAACTGGTTTTCTTAATCTCTTTATTCTTTGGGCATATTGGGATAGTATTATCCTGCTTTCCACTTTCTAACATTTTCTTGTTAGCAGTGTTACTGATTCCAAAGAAATATGGCTTACTGTGAGCTTTTTCCAAGAATTCTTCTACTGCCTTGCAAGCTCCTCTAGTATGTTTTATGATGTAGCATTTTGGACAGATGTTGTGAGGTTGTTTTTCAAAGAAGAATTTAATCCATCTAGTACACCCTGCATTAGTCTTTTCCATAGCTCCTCTTCTTAGTGGGAAGTTTATGTCAATATTAACACAACCTTTGACTCCTTCCTTATCCACTGGGATTGCATTTTTGGGTTCAATTGCAATGACCTCACCCACCAGTTTTCCAATCCTAGTGACAGAGATTACATTGAGATGCTCAGGTAGCAATTTCTTCAGTTGAAGCCAGAAGCATTGGTGATTCCAATCTAGATCTTTATAGATGATTTCAGAGTTATAGTGATGCAAGATCACCAGATTCTTGTTTAAACTCCATGGCCTGGTTATGAAGATGTTGTTTTTTGTTTCTTCATCCTTGAATTTGAAGACCATAATGTTTTTGTCGATTTCTACTACCTGAACTTCACCTTCTGAGAGATGAGACCAAGTAAACTTGATATGGTGTTCTACAACTTTAAATCCCATAGATCCTTCTTCCATGATGATCATTCCAATGAGATAGTTATCCCAGTTGCTTATTTCTTCATTGATGGCTTCATCCACTTCATCCTCCTCTTTATCAAGATCCAGTGCTGCTTGTTTGAACTTTGATGCCAGGTCTAACATTTGTTCATTAGTATCTGCCATGATTTTATTTTTTGTAGCACAATTTCTTTGAGCCTTAGAGACTTCAGAATCTTTTTTAATATCATATGCTAACCCTAATTGATTAGGATTACTTTCCAATTTGCCAATTATTTCCGCACTATATTTTTGGAGGAAAAATATCCGGTGATTATGGATGATAAGACTAATTGCAGTAAAAAACCCGATAACATATATTCCTAAGAGAAAAATCCGGTGCTTGTTACCAAATCCCTTCTGATTTTTTTGAATTTCAAAATTCCTTCTCTTCCGCCTTTTTTTTCCATTGACTTTCCATAGATTTGATAGTGGATCGGTTCAGACTGAGTCGAGAATTCTCATGATGGATCAACAATGGTGACAACAGGGTTTCAAAAAACCATTTAGTAACCAGAGCAAACGCTGTAAACACAACATAACTATAGGCAAAAGCCATTAAGGAGGGAACAATCTGATAAAACATTAGGGTAATCGAAAGATTAGTTAATACCCATGCTTAAAACCAATTTTAAGAATGGAAGAAGACTATGATTTAAACCAAATTTTGAAACAGAAAGAACTAAAAATTAATCTCATGTACTAAGATTTGAATTAATGTTATGCATAAGGATTTAAAGGCTAAGAAGAACACATGGACAAACGATTAGGATTTAGCAAAAAGGATTAGAAAATCAAAATTAAACTTACTGAGTTTTCATTTCAAAATCACCGATTCGCGCTCTTTCTTTCCTAACAATACTAACTGTACTCTTAGATAAGTATATTAATGGTATTTGACAGTATTTTCACGAAACTTATATACAGTACCTGGATTGATTGTCACTGGTTCACAAAATCGTCAAAAGGTTAAAACTTATAAGTGGTTTCACAGTTATGAGTGCATCTATGTGCACCCCCATTAAACCAAGGGTGCACATTCTTCCCCTCGTTATTGGGTCATATTTAACCCGAGTTCTCTTCTAGTTTCGTAACTTTTGTTTATAAAAAAAATTTAGTTTGAAAAATAGATAAATTAATTGGGAACCGGTCAAATCTAGAGGTGTAAAACGTGCCGTCCTGGCACAGCCCGGCACACGAAGTCGCGTGCTTCACGTGCCATGTGTCGTGCTGTGCTGTGCCAACGGTTTAAACGTGTTGTGCCGTGTTGTGCTTTACTAGTCAAACACTAGGCACAACACAGCCCACGGACACATCACACAATAAACGTGTCGTGCTGGGCCGTGCTAGCACACGTGCTATAAACAATTTGAAATCACTTAATGTATACATTAAGTCAGACTTATCACAAGAATTTAATTAGACAACATATCATTTGAAATTATTTCAAGTAAAATTAACAAATTTTTTTCAATAAAAAGAAATAGCCCACAAAAGAGTCACATTTTTTTAAAACTAGCTAGTTTTTTTGTTAAATATATGTGTTGTTATAAATAAGCAAGCATAAAATGTTAAAAACTAGCTAGAATAGTGACTCTTTTGTGAAATATACAAAAAATGTGATGTATTATGCCTTGTTATATGGTGTATTTGTACATGTTATGACGTGCTTTCTTAACGTGCTGTGCTGGGTTGGGCCACGTGCTTATACATGTCGCGTCTTTGTCTCTGCAATCGCAATTAGTCAAACCAAAGACGTCCCATTTAACTAACGTCTTTGTGTCGTGTCTGGGATAAGTCACGTGTTAAATTCGTTCTTTCAACTCCAAAAAAATGTGCTCAAATTTTAGCGTCTTTGTCTTTGGTCAGTGCTCGTGCTAGCACAGCCCAATTTACACCTCTAGTCAAATCAGTTCCTTCAAATTGAAAACAATTCTCCTTTTCTCATCATAAACAAAACAGATTAAGCAATTAGGAAGAGATTTGACCTGCTTGAATCTTGTATACGGAAGAGTATCGGCTAAAATCACCATACGATTGCTGATTTATCATCATGTTGATGATGAGACCTTGAAGAGGCAGCTGGCAGCAACTGTAAAGATAATAATATTATTAATGGACTTTTAATTATGAGTCTGCATAAGTAAGGGGTGTAAGCCATGATTTCATACAGTTCCACTGTTGAGAAATGTTCATTAACTATGAGTCTGAACAGTCTGATACTAATTATAATGGAAATGAAAGAATCTTTGAGTGTAGTGACACTGGCACTGGCACTGCCATTAAATTTTGTTTTTCAAAATTTGGTTAAGCATAAACAGAAGTTACGAAAATGAAAGCTATATTGTATGACCAAAGATTTTGTTTGGACAGAGATAATCATGTAAAAACCGATCAAACTCTTTGAATCCCTGGCATCAAAATAAAAAGGAACATATATGGAGGTGCAATCTCAATAGATCCAATGTTTAGTACTTATTTGTTGTCGAGAATTGGACATCAACAGCTGCTATTTTCAACTTAATCTCGTCCATGTTGCAGATGTAGATTTAGGGTGAGTTAACAAAACCAAAATATTAAGATGATGATGGAAGAACCGAAAATATTTGTTGTGCATCATGGGACCCAATCTTTCCGTCTCCCATTCCCATGTATCTAATTTTAAACTATAATAAAAACAAGACAAAGAAGGCAAGAACTATGGTTAAACAAGGACCAATAATGAGGGGAGGAATGTGCACCCTCAGTATAGCGGGGGTGCACATAGATGCGCTCCATGGTCATTACCTAACAAGAAGAATCATTATTTGGGGCTTCTTGAATAAGACAAAAACACAAGTGAAAATAGTATTTCTAGGTGCCCCTTATCAAGCCATTTTTCATAATGATAAAAAAACCCTTATTATTTATATTTTTAAATTAAAATAAAAAAAATATTTTCTTAAAAAAAATATTTTATTTTATTAATTGGGATGACAGTCCGAAGGGTCCGAAGGGAGGGAGACTCTTTTATGGCCACTTTTTGGTAAAATGAAGAGTAACACAAATGTTCAATTTGATAAAAAGATTGGAAATTTCCGTATCCATGATTACTTTTTGGTTTTTATTAGAGGGAGAGCAAAAACCGTAGTCAATTCGCTGACTAGGCCGATTTAATAAATTTGTTAGACTCAGACCAAAATATCCTCATTGGCACATGCTCACTTCTTACACTTCCGACCCAAACACACTCTAATCAGAAATTTCATAACAAACCTCCATTAAATTTCATAACAAACATCCATTAAAATTCCTACAGTCAGATTTCTTGATTATATAATGATAAAATTTTCACTCCCTTTAATTAGTTGATGCGCTCTTTTTCCCAATATAATATGAGTTACCCTGATTTGAATTATCTATAAGTTCTGATGAAAACCTGGTACAATGTAACATGATAATAGTTAGCTATCAATCAGGGCTATTTTGTATTCCTCGATTGAAATCTCTATGAAGTTGTAAAAAAATACTACCGAGAATAACGTAATGAAACGTATTCCCTGGGTAAGTTTCCATCCATGGAGAAAACAATATAAGAATTTTTTTCCCTAATAGAAAAAACGTTAGATTGAGGATTACAACAAGAGCGATTGTGCAATGAATAATGATTGTTGATTGGAACATCTCCAAAGTCCAAAAAATTCCATTTCGTGCTCTGTCTTCGTTGCAATATAGAGATCGCTTATACGAACGTGAAATATTCATATTTAAAATCAAGGAGATAGGGACATATTTGCCTTAGAAAAACAAAAAACTGGCTAACCGTACGAATCAGCCTAGTCATCGGGTCGACTACGGTTTTCGCTCTCCTCAGATCCATTTTTGCTCTCCCTCTAACAAAAATCTACTTTTTCACTAGACAAAATTATCTTTTTCTTTTAGTCCAATTATTACTATAATTCCTTGTGGAAACTTTTTTTAGGGGTATAATTGGAATGTAAACTTTAGTATTACATATCTAAAAATCCGTGCCTTGGAATTTTACAAATTTTATCTCGTTGGAAAGCTTATAAAAAAACCTACGGAACGAGTATAAACAACAATATCAAATTTAGAATTTTTACGAAAAATTCGGAGGTGTTAATTCTTTTAGGCACATTTTTTGAAAATTAAATGCATAACCATTATACAAACCACCACAAAGGATGCATAACACATAATGCATCCATATTTTGGTTTATACATCAACTAATTTTCCGTTGCAAATAATAAAACGTATGCTACATGCTTAAAAAAAATGTACTCCCTCCGTTTTAAGAAAAGTGATATTTTAACTTTAGGCACAATTTTCGAAAATTGAATGCATAGAAATTATGCAAACCACCATAAAGGATGCATAACACATCATGCAACCATATTTTGGTTTATGGATTGACTAATTTTCCGTTTCTGGAAAAGTGATATTTTCACATTCCGTTTCAGGAAAAGTGATACTTTCACTCCGTTTTAGGAAAATTGATACTTTTGTTCCATTTCAGAAAAAGTGATACTTTCCCGAAACGGAGCAAAAGTATCACTTTTTCTGAAACGGGAAAAAAGTAGTCGCAGACAAACACCATCTTCAGATTCTTCTTCAGTAGGCCCTCCTACCGTGGCAACGGTTGTACTAGTTTATTTTTTAACTTTTTTTCAAAAAAAAAAAAAATTGTTAATTTTTTTTATTTACGAATCTAAGTTCCGCGGACAAGTGATATGCCGAACCTAAAAATACGTAGGTTCGGCCGATAATATGTCAGTCGAACTTGTGTTTTGTGAAAACATCCTAGGTTCGACAGATTCGATAAAAAAATAGGACATCCAAACTTAATATTATTCTTCATAAAGTGAAGTTCGGCTAACATCTCCGTGTTTAATTATCAGCCAAACTGTTCATCAACACTTTCAGAAGGAAAAAAAAAGAGAAGTTCGGCTGATAATTTTGATTTTATTGTTATCCGAACTTTGCTATGTAATTGTCGTAAAAAATATTTCCATGCAATAAGAAAAGAAACAAAAAAAAAATCAAAATTTTCAAAAAAAAAAAATTAAATTTTTTAAAAACAAGAAAACTAAAAAAGTTAATATTAAAAATTAATTAATTAATCAAGGGTATTTAAGTAACTTAACCACTCATTGGACACCCCTTATCACCCCAGACTAATAGGATCATCCATATGTATGCCCCAAATTTTTTATGTATGCCCCAAAGGGCCCAAACGATGGTTCATCAAGAGGATTAAGACAGGGGGATCCATTATCCCCCTATCTATTTCTAATTTGTATGGAGGTTTTTACAAGATTCTTAATTGCAAAATAAAACTCAATAGAAATTCAGGGACTAAAAATAAGTCATAATAGTTCTCCAATCTCACACTTATTCTTTGCAGACGATTGTCTGATATTTACTAGGGAAAATCTGCAAAATTGCAAGAATTTGATGAATGCTTTACAAGAATTTAGCTTAGTCTTAGGTCAAATGGTTAACTTTGATAAATCTGGGATTTTTTTCTCAAAGAAAATTCATCACAAACTAAAAAAAATGATGTCTAAGCTTTTAAAAATTAATAAAATTGACATGAAAGATTCCTACTTAGGAATACCACTTTTTATTGATAAATCGAAACTCAAAACATTCGATTTCATTGTCAGTAGAATGGAGGAAAGAGTGAAAGGATGGAAAAGTAAAATCTTAAATCAACATAGTAAGTTGATTCTAAACAAATCAGTTCTCACAAGCCTATCTGTGTATCAAATGGGTTGCTTCAAGCTACCCAAGAAAATCACAGCTAAAATTGATGCCATCCAGCGTGATTTCTGGTGGGCCAAAAAAATTAATAAAAATGGTCACTATATAAAATCATGGAAGTCCATGTGCAAACCCTTGACCATGGGAGGTTTGGGTTTCAAAGATGCGGACAAAATGAACCAGGGATATGATGGCTAGAATAGCCTGAAGAATCATCTCTGAACCAGACTCATGGTGGGTAAAAATGTTTAAGAAGAAATATTTCAACAAAAAATCTGTTTTCAAACTAAAAAAAAAAGTACTAACTCTTCTTGGATGTGGAAGGGTGTTTTGCAGGCAATCAATATGATACATAAATATATTTGTTGGGAAGTAGGAGATGGAAACTCAATAAATATATGGAGTGATCAATGGATACCAGATCTAGATATTACGTTGGATCTTCTGTGTTCTGAAAAGAACAACATGTTAACACTTGTATCAGACCTGATTAATCCATATACAAATAAGTGGAACCAGGAACTAATCACAAATTCTTTCCCACATATAATTGCTCAGTCTATTTTAAACATTAAACTATATGCAAATAGTAATGATACCTTAGAACAAGACAAACCTAGATGGAAATTAACTAGGAATGGCATATTTACAGTTAAGTCTTTATATGATAGAATGTGTGGTACTCAAAATGTAGACAGTGAAAAAGAAATATTTTGGAAAAAGTTTTGGAAAGAGGATCTGCCTCAAAGGATAAAAAATTTTCTTTGGAAATGCTTGAATGATGCTTTACCTGTCACTAAGATACTTAGCAAATATATGCAATATTTAGATAACAATTGCATTTTTTGTAATAATGGAAATGAGTCCTTACAACACTTATTTTTTGAATGTTGGTATGCTAAAACAATATGGATGCTACCACCAAACTCTGACTTGAGTAATAACAATATGGTGGCTACCTCTTTGAAAAATAATTATGGTCTGTGGAAGGCAGCTGGTACCAAGGTAACTGAAATCTGTGCAACAAAATGTTGGTACATCTGGAAAGAGAGATGTAACATAATTTTTGAAGAAAAAAAGAATTCTACCATACAAACTTCAATTATAATCCAAAGACATCTGAATTTTTGGGAAAAGTCTAATAGGGATGTCAACACTGTTTCAAGTAGCATTGTTATAATCCCTAGACCTAATATTTCTTGGAAATCACCTGACTTACACTGTCTTAAACTAAACTATGATGCTTCATGGGTTTCTGAAACAATGAATGCTGGTTACGGGCTGATTTTACGTGATGATACAGGTGATGGAAGAGGAGCTCAGTCAGGAATATTCAAAGCTTCAAGTGCAGAAAAGGCAGAAGCTTTAGCTCTTCTAAAAGGAGCTAAATAAGCAAGGGAAGAAGGTATGGAAAATTTCTGGATAGAGGGGGACTGTGAGAGAATGGTTAGGTACATTGAAGGCAAGGATACGATGATGGACTGAAAGAATCAAAAGATAGTGAAGGAAGCCATGAAAATGCTGGCAGATTGCAACAATTTTTTGGGATTCAAATTCATCCATAGAACTGGAAACTCTGTGGCTGATAAATTAGTGGTGGACGAAAGGGAATCTTTTATTCAGCTCTTGGAAAGAAGAACTACCAGCTTTCTTAAATAGGTATATTGTTTTAGATAAAATTGTTATTTCTTTTAATGATGGTTGTACCGGTTTGCTGTCCAAAGATCAAACCAGGGCATGTCTTGAAATGATACCAGGACAACATTGGGATGGTCCTTTGTAACCTTATTTTTGGTAATCTATTTTTACGTTCAAAAAAAAAAAAACGAAAATGCTATGTTGGCCGAAAACAGATCCCGAATTTAATCGTGCAACACCTAGACGATAGGACCCATTTTTATCTTTATCAATCTTAGTGCTGAGAGGCTTTTTTTCCCGTCCGTCAAATCTCCTATCGGGATAAACTTCCGGAAAAACCGTCGGTGTGGGTAGAACTCCCCTTCTAAAATCGCATTGTTTACTGAGACTCATGTCCCTCGGTGATTCATGAAAAATACCACTGGTAAATAACAAATGGAACATGCAAATTAAGTGAAGATAGCGACTATAAAAACTCTAGTCACAGAAAAAACTCACTAAAAAATAGTTTAAGCCAAAACGAAAGGGAGCTCGATGATCACTCAAGTGTCCATTTGAATATTTAAGCAAAATTCAAAGATGTTGGAGAAAGCTGGAAGGAAAATATGGATATTAGAAAAATTAAAACTTAGGTGATACAAACAATCCCACATTGGAAAATAATGTGGAGTTAAGGTACTTTATTGGAATTTTGAACTAGCATTTTGTAAATCAGTTTATTATGTCTAATTTTGAATTAATTGTTGATTGTTCATTGAAGAAGCAGTCAAACGATTGACACTTCTTAGAATGTGAAGTAACCGCTAAAATTTTGGTATTTCAATGTGATAAATTTATTATCATCCACCTTGATTTTCCTCGCTTAATAAACCTTTTTTTTTTTTAACGCTTAATTCAAAAATATTCATTGTAAAATGAGGTATTTAACCTGACTTGATTGGGGTATACCCAGATTAATTAGGGTATACCCAATGAGACAAAATAGGATCATTTTGAAGTAAAAAAAGCCACCCCTTAACAATATACTCCCTCCGTTCCAATTTAGGTGATACCCATATTGATTGGGGTATACTCAAATTAATTAAGGTATATTCATATTGTTCAGTTTTTGAATTTTGGTGGTCCAGTTGTAGGAAATCCTAAGGGATTCAAGCCTAGAACATGTGTTGATGGCACAAAGAAAATAACAGTTGAAGCTCCACCAAAGAGAAAGTACAAATCTAAAGCTTCTGCAAATTCTGGAGGTGCATCTGCTGCAAATTCTCAACAGGTAACTAGCAGATCTAAGACACAAACAAGTGTTGCTCAATCTTCCCAACCAACTGCAACAAATTCTGCAAAAGCCAAAGGTGTCATGAGAAAGGCAGGTGATGAATCTTGTTCTCAGCCCAGTTTTATTCAGCAGAACTCCCATGTTGGATCTGTTTGCAACAACATTGGATCTGTTTGCAACAACATAACCTTTACAGCTCCATACCCAAAAGGAAAGAAGAAATCAAAGAAGTATATGAAGCTTTAGATGTACCTCCATTATGTGGTTTGTGTTTATGATGACTCTATTTTATATTTAAATGTTTAAGACAATTTATGGAATGTTATGTTAAGATAAGACAGTGGAGGGTTACTGAAATAGATATGCTTTTATTACTATTGCAGTTACATTTGCAGATTTTTCTTGAATTCCTTACATACTTCATATACTTTTCCCTTGAGGGTTTCTTTTGTTTCTATAACTATTGCATCTGAAGCCCATCTGAATGCTTCACAGTGTTTGTTGTAGCAGACAAGGTAAGCAATGTTGAGATTATGCTGATTCTTACACAATTTCAATTTGAGTTTGGAATTACAGTTCTCTTTGAAGCACTATTGATTGTTAAGTGAACAGTTTTGAAAATAATGATTGTCTTCTCCACAGGATGAGCAACTCTGAGGTGATGGAAGCTTAATTGGTAGTGCAGTCTTTGGATTTGATGCAAGATCAAACCAATCAAAGTAGTTGCATGTGGGATTCAAACACTTGAAGAATTTCCTTCCACTATTTTCAGCTATTTTAGATCTCAATAGAGCCCTCACACCATTACAAGGAACATGTTTACACCTTGAATAAACCCAAGGAAAACCTTTGGTTTCATGATCATCTTCAATGTCACACATAATTTTGTTGTTGTTGTTGCTTGAAGTTGAGGATTTTAAAACATCCACCCCACCACCCATTTTAGATCTAAAAGAGTCACCAGAAAGTAAAGAAAGTAGATATGTGTGAGAGAAAGATAATGTAGTGTCTTGTGAAAGAAGATGTATATATGGAAGAGAAGAAAAAAAAAGACCGTTCATATGTGGGACCACCAACGTGTACACAACTTACGTGGAATAATAGATGAGTTGGCAAGTGAGTTGGATGATTTAACTGCTGATATGGAGGTTAACTTTCCGTTAGCCGTTTTTTCAAAAAAACGGTCAAAACAGGAGTACATTTGTAAATGTCAAAAAAACGGGGGTACATCTGTATATGCCCAAAAAATAGGGGTACATCTGTATTTCACCTTATTATTATACTAAGTACAACAATACGTCTATTGTACTTAGATATAGGAATTTCATCTCCCAACATATCTTCGTCATCTTCCTTTGGACGAAATGGTTACTTACGTACATTTGGACCTCGACTAATCATGGGAGTGCTATCAGGATGCATGTCTTTGTTAAATTTCCTGAAAACTTTAGACTTATGCAAACAAGTGGAATAATATACCACAAGCTCAGTATTCAGTCGAGCTTTCCCTGGATTTTTCATCTCAAATTCGGATTTCAAATATCTTTTAAGGTCTATTATTACATCAAGAGTACCCATCATGTCTGTATTATCGACATAGATAGCTACAATTCCAAATCAGGAACTTTCTTGTGAATAAGCAATAAAAATAACTTACTTGTCTATCCCTTCCAAATCAAATAGTCACTTAGATGGGTATACCACATCCGCCTGATTGCTTCAATCTATAAGTGAGAGTTCTATCTAATTGTAAACGCACTCTGTGGTTTAGAGTCATTTGATTTTGGAAACAAAAGTATATCAAGTACTTTTGTAAAATATCTTCTATCTCTTGATTCTTTCAGAGATACGTAACAACCACATACATATGCTGCATTTCAAGTCCTTTTGAAATTACCAAGCTAACTAAGTAGCGGAACTCTATAACGCTCATTACAAGAGAACAATTCCAGGGCTTTGTGAGAAACCTCGCGCCACAAGGCGAGCCTTTGTACTTTAAGACTACTTTATTCTCATTAAGATTTATGAAAAATTAATTATGTATGTCCAATAGGCTTTACACTTGGTTGGTTAGCACTACCACACCAAATACCCGTATATTTTCCAAAGAACTAAGTTTTACCTGGATTGTGTAGGCCAAATATGTTATTTATTTTAAATTAATCAAAATAAAGCATGGTTCGATCTCATTGTGCTCTACTTCTAGAGCAACTAGTTATGGATTATATCATCATTGGGCATGCATGATCCTTTCATTGACTCATGTGCATTCTCATAATCCGGAAGGATTGCATAGTTCTCTAGAATCATTTAAAACTTCGGAGCGTCCTCCAGTGTGGATTCATGGACATAGTCAGAGACAATCAAATGAGATGATTTCATTAATGATACAAATTAGGTTGTTCCTTAATCATCTACTTCCTCTCTAGGTGAGCATTGATCGAACCTGGTGGTCTTTCCATCTTCCTTTATGGAGCCATAGCCTCAACTACACTTCCACCAAGTGTAGTTGCAACACCTTAGTCTATGGTGTGCCCCATACTGAGGATTTATAACCTTTCAGGGATATTTGCAGCTGGTATGTGTGATCTTATCGCTTTAGCGACATCAATGTACATTATGAAAATTGATTATTCTTTGTCACTTCATATTTACATTTGTGGAGTACACGAATCAATATGATACACAATGGGAACACACCACCACAATTAATGTCGTTCCCTTAGAAAATACTTTTCTTATCTCCCCCCAACGAAGGGAAGACTGTCTCATTAAAGTGATAACCTACAAATCTGGCAGTAAGAGATCTCCTGCCCAAAGGTTTTAAAATGCGGATAATTATTGAGAGTAAATATCCAACAAAACTACTTAATCATTTTCGTGACCCATCATAGTACGATGTGGACTCGTAATAGCACATATATACTGCAACAAAAAATGCGTAAGAACACAAATGTCAGGCTTAAATTTAGTTACCAACTGGTACGTAGAAAAGGTTGACTAATATTGGGTTCTAAAACGAATTAAGTAAATATGCGCGTAATATTGCATATCCCCAAAGCAATAAAAGGTAGGTTGGTACGCTTAACGTATTCCTTAGACACCATCTGTAACCTTTGATGGTAGACTCTGCGAGACCATTGGGTATAAGATGTTCTATATTTATCCTATTAAACATGCAATATTCATCAAGTCCTTTTGATGTAAATTCTTTAGCATTAACAAGGGTGGTTAGCCTTTGCACTTTGCATTGTGTAATATGTGCCAGGAGTTTTCAAACGCAAATTTCTTGGGAACTATAACTAGTCCAAAATTTCAAAACATTCACCAGATCCATCAGTCACTTTAATGGTCCGCATTCTGCATGAATATTATAGTAAATTTCACCTCGCTTTTTATTTTGTAATAAGGATTGTTTACCATTTGCATCTTAGGATGGTATCGGTCCTATTTTACTAAAAGCTTTGTGAAATGAGTGATATGCTCTCTTACTTAAAAGCATAATGGGAAGGAGGGTTATGCATCCAGTACTTTAGAGAACACTTATTGAAAGATATACCGTTACTTCACATTCTGTTAATGCTTTTTTCATTGTCTTTTCCACTCAAACACATTGATGTACGTATGATTCCTTTCAAAATGAAACATCATTTCACAACCAAATTGCCTTTATGGTTATGTCAAAGCCTAAATGAGTCAATTCCCAATATCTAATCGTCGAAGTCAATATGGATTCAATAATTCAAATACTATAGTGATTTACATTTCACTAGATTGACTCATTAGTTTCTCTAAGAAATATTTCCTTCCGAATATATTAGAAACTATAAAAGATGCAATCAATTACATTCTCATCATTATGAGGTTCCACATGATATCCATTTGCATGGGTTACTTTGGAATTTAAAAAGGTGTGATTATCTCTCGGTACATGTAGAGATTTTGTGACGTCTTTGTTCTATCTTAAAAATAAATTTTGAGTAGTGCTTCTCTCGATGATCCAATACTCGTAGTCATAATATAAGGAAATAGTTCAACAACTAGTTTAAATTCCTTAAGCTAGTGGAAGAAAAACAACTATGAGTTAGACACTTGGGTCTTGAGAGCTTTAATAAGTGGTGTGGCCTTATTACGTAATAAAAGTGAGATTCATCTCAAGTACTTTAGAGTGAATATATATTACGTGTCACCCAATATATCTCAAGTGCTTTAGAGAATTTATGTCTCGTGTTTTCATTCCATAACTGCAGACATTGGATCCAGTTCAACTCAATAAGATAGTCGATTGGCCCGGAAAAGTTCTTGTTGCCATTAAAGTTGATGTGAAAATTGGTTGCTACTATGATACACATATTAAATTGTATGTACCAACACCTATGACCAGGTGCATTTCCAACTATTTCATTTATGATGGGAGCTACAATTACATTTCAGCTGATCCCATACTCGGTTGATACTTGTGTATTGGTGTTATTACTACCGAAGACAAAAGTACATATTTGTATCATGATACATATGTCCCTTTTCACATGCTTTATATGAGTCGGTACGTCTAACCATCATTACTTTGGGGTTCTTTTCCATTTTAAATTTTGTTACATTTAGCTTAATTTGAGAAATTTCTTTATCTCAACAAGCCAAGAGAATCTCACTATACATGTCAACCAATTACTTTAGGTTGAATAGATTAATAAATATAATTCTCTTGTTGTCATACTTTAGTATATACTGGTTTATTAGTGCCAAGAGTGAAGTAGAGAAATGGAAATTTTCTGACTCAAATCACCTTTTGTGAGTTCTTCCACAAAAATCGGAATACATGTGATTTTATGTGCAAAATATCTTTTGAAACTACCAACTCTTTAATAGTCAAGCAAGTGGATTACATCCCTCCGAACAAATAATGGTGCTCAAGTACTTCTAAACCCCAAATAAATACCTTGGATTTGAGTTGGTACAACCAATTAACAAAAGACACCATTCAACTATAGCCAATATCATATTCAAGAGAACAAAATAACACTAAAATAAAAAATCTTAATGATCGAAATCAACGATCATAATTTAAGTTGACCGCTTATATATGCTATGGACTTGTCTTCAGAAAAAAAAAAGAACTAGCATGTTCTAAAAAAATAAAAAATGATAAGCCTAGCATGTATTAGATTTAGAAAAGAATAAAAAAGCCCAATTTGATAACATATCTTAGGTAAGCTTTGGTTTCCGGTCTATGTAGGAGCGGAACATGCTAGCCCCAGAACCGGGAAAGGAACAGGACAAGCCCCAGAACCGATCTGAAACGGAACAGGACAGGGCCCCAGAACCGAACTGGAACGGAACAGGACAGGGCTGGGACAGTTAACCACCTGGAACAGGACAGGGGACGCGATAGGACTCGGAACAGGGATGGGACAGGACGTCGCTTCCTCTTCTTTTTTTTCTCACGGAATCCCAGATTTTCCAACCTCTGATTCCAACAAATTAACAAACGTAACCACTACAGGACGAAGAAGAAAGAATATAATAATAATCAATCAATTAGTATAGTATAGTAAATGCATACAACTCAGTACGAGATTACTAATTAAATAATCAATCTAAACTTATTTCTGATTAGTACAGTATATGCATACAACATAATAACGATTAGATCAATCAACATAATCCCTAATTTTTGATTAAATCAATTTTTGCCACAAATTTTATACACCCAAAGTATATGCCAAAATCAAAAGCGGTAAAAAGAAAAAAAATCAGGAGCAAAAGTAGATCAAACTTATCTGATTTGATTCCAACGATTTCACTGTTAGCTTGAGGATAATTGCATAACTGCGTTGATATCAATCACCCATGTAGAAGAAAAAAAATATCTACCAATCCAATTTAGCTCTGCGGTATAGCGTCGGGCATGATAACGTGTTTGAGGAGAATTAGAGGTGAATGAATAATATGTGGAGGCAAGAAGAAGAATATCTTATTAGAAGATTAGAGTACAAAGTATTACATAGTTTCCTTTATATAAAACCCTAGGAATCTAGTTGGACCGCACATCCAACGGGCCGTAGGCCTGTAACAATTATATTATTTTTATAGGAAATTAATTTTGTGTTTTAAGTGCCCACCGTTATAGTTAACTAACCATAAATTCAAAAGTCCAAATATTTAGGAAATTAACTAACTATAAAGTCAAAAGTCTAAATCATTAAGAAAATTCCTAAAATAAAGCTGGCTAAACCTTCCACGTCCGCTGTTAACATTCCACGTCCCCTCCTTACAATGTTTTAGATTTATTTGATATTTATGAGTTTATATGCTTTGCATGATTTTTGGTACATGTAATTTATTTGGTTATCTATTTATCAGTTTTGGCTTAGAAAGATCCGATGATAATTTCAATTATCATGACTGATACATCTGAGTGTTAAGTGATTGATCCGGTGATAACTTTGATTATCATAACTGACCCATTTGAGTGTTAACTAAAAATCGCAATTATCACGAAAAACAATCGATTATTTCAAGTGATTCTATGCATTTTTTCTAGTCTCAACTTAGTAGTAATTTCAATGAAAAAAACAAATTTCACATAAAACATAGTTGAAATAAGCATTTATCACATGAAGTAGGGATGAAAAATAAAAATTTCACTCAAAAACGCGTGAAAGGCTAATTTATCACAAGGAATATAATTTGTGAAAACATAATTTTTCACACCAAACACACGGTTGGGAAAAGCACTTTCACCTAAAACTCATGTGAAATGAAAAAATCTCACTTAATATACTGATGAAAAAGAATCCATTTAAGTGTGAAAACCAAGTTTCCTTGTATGCATCCCTTCCCATCAATTAAGTTGTATTTTCAACTCCCATTTTTGATCGCTCTGATAAATCCCCATCGATTGTATATTTTGTTGGAATATTTTCAATTGCGCTGCGAAGGGGGTCCTGGGGGAAACCTGTTGGTTGATGAAGAATTTTTTGGATATGCAATTGTTTGAACAGTTGGAAAAGTTTCCAGAAAATTCTAAATTCAACAGACACTGACGCATCTCTTTGTGAAGAGAAACCTGTTGGTGAAAAGACATGTCTTTTCCCAACATATGCAAAAAACCCTATAAGTAGCATCTCCCAAACCCATTTCGAAATCATCTCTTGAAAACCCTTTCTCTGTTTTCTCTCTTCTTCTAAAGCATCATCAGAACCTTCTTTTCATGTGTTCTTGATTGGGTCAAGGGGTGCAAACCTTGAATCCAATTTCCGGTTATAGGGCTTTCATTGTATCCTGAAGGCAGTATTTCACATACCTGTTGCAATTTCCAATTCGTTGGAAGGGTAGAAATATTTGTCTAAAAGAAATCACCAGAGCCTTGAAAGCTTTTGAGTACAACCACAGTCTGTTTGTGTTTCATCTCCATTGCAGCCCAGAATTTCCAACATATTTTCTGTGATGTTGCTTGAACGAAACTCCCAATGGATAATCAATTAAGTCTAATCAAATATGAATAACAATAATAGTAAAGAATCAAATATGGATACCATCATACCAAGACTAAGTTCACATCTTCGGAGCAACAAAACATAAAGCATACAAATCGGTATCCTTCTGTTCCTCAATTGGGGTAAGAGCCAATCCTATTTGTCTCCCATTTTTCTAGTAGGATCTGACCTCACCAAACCAATTACTCCGTACTTCACATGGTCGCTTGAACGGAAAGCAAATTTCTTGCTTCACAACTCTTTAGTTTCTCTACTGATTGTTAGGATTCATACGTATTTGACCTATTTGACTCATCAATTAGTTAAGAATCTAAAATTTCGGATCTATTTGACCTTTTACCATAACTGCCTTCCTTAAATAAATATCAAACTAATTTACCCTAATCTTAATTGGCGACTTAATGGGAGGAAAATATGGCAATAAATTTTACCGACGTTTTTTTTTTAAATGTTTATATTAATAATTCACAACTATTTAAGGTTAATTCGGTCCTACACAAAATGTGAATTTTTTTAAATTCAATCTAAATTATTAATCTTAACCGTAGATTTTGTCATTTGGGCTACCCATATATAAAATTTTAATGACGGGTTTCTGAAAGAGAGAGGAATCAAATTTGGGTTGCTCAGAATTTTTCACATATATTATTGATGTCACGAGTGATTCATTTTATGCTTGGATTTTTATTAAAAAAAAGTAGCCAAATCATAACCAATTGGTAAAGTCCTGGTAAAAGAGTTAAAATTGTAGTTCTTGTTTTTGTTGTTCATAAAGTTATTATCGAACATGCACTAAGTAGTCATCAGAGAAACCCATCATTGTCTCCAAGGCAGCTTGAATAAATTTATAGGATCTCATCTTATTTGGGGCACCATATACATGTATTAAATGAGTCAATAGCAAATGCTTGCATAATAAAAATCGGAAAATGGGTTATATGACCACAACCCATAAAGGGTGGGAGCAATGGACTTGATCCTCGCAGAAATCCAATGATTTCTATTTTGCTTTATAGAAATACAACTTTTGAGTCAACCATAGTTGACAGACATAGTCTAATGGGTGCTCCTGGTTGGCACGGAATCGGTGAGCAATGATATTCCAATCCCTTATGTGGTTAAGTTTATTAAACCCGTAAAGGCGAACCCGATGCCCAACTTGCCTATCCCATAATTTTATTTTCGTTCTTTTTCTTCTTCGTTGGGTAAAAAACCTAGCAGAGAGTTTCTGTAGGTTTAGATTGCACGGAATCCCGATGTTAAGTCGCTAATTTCAGGATCTTCAAGATGTCAAATATGAACTTCGAGGGTTTAGGTTGTGGTGGTGTCTATTTTAATCGAGAGTTTGTGATGTATCCCAGGATCTGCAATGAGAATTGGGTATTGGCGGCAGTGATGCAGCCATGGGGGCATAAGTTGGTAGAGCTTTTTGAAACAAAGAGTGTTTGGAGAGGTATAATCTTAGTCCAGAATAATTTTATTTGTTACTGATTTCAATTAATCAAATCTAATGGCATCTGACTTCTTCTTTACCTATAATAATTAATTGAGTGTGAATATTTACCGAAGTAGCTGGAAGTGATTGAAACTTCTTTAAGTTAAATACAACTAATGGAGACTTACAATTGAATACCATTGTACTCATATTTTTTAGGTTTTTTTTTCTTTCTAGATTTTAATTCATTTAGCTTCGTCTTTACTGGTCCTATGTGCTTCAATGGGTGGTATGATTGCTTCTAACCATGGTTTAAGCACCTACGAGCATCCACTTGTTATCTTCATTGTTTTAGGATATGGTATCATATGGTGGAAGATAAGTCCATTTAACTAGATACTTGTTTATTGCTTGAGTGATGTCTTTGAACCTTTGAGCAACTAGCTAACTGCATAATAAATCACATAAATACTTAACCAAGAATTTCCAAGTAGTTCATGATGTAGTCATAAATCTGGCATCCCTCGTGATTATGATTTACTGTTACATGTAGCGGAATTTGTATCTCTAGTCAATTCCAGATTTCCTTGAAGTTTATGGTAGTCCTATTTATAATATATCTGAGTATATTATATTAATTGTATTCTTTTTTGTATGAGTAATTCCCGGTGTTCTGAGTATCAACTCTCTGACACACATTTGCATTTATATGACCCTTAGAATCAATTACCTATTGTAATAATACGACCAACATGCCAAATTACCCAATTTATTTTAGTGATCTCCTTACAAGGGGTTTCTGATTTATTTTACACAACCTATTCAAAAGAGTACCCAATTTATTTTGTGCCACCTTCGGAAAACCATATATATATATTCGTTCCCTTTAAGAAAAATTAAATTTGGCTAGAGCTATGGTATTACCTATTATTCACTGATTTTTCATCAAAAATTGAATTTAAAAATAAAAATGTGGGTTATGATTGATTTACTCATTAGAACCATAATTTCTCTTTGATACATATACTCCTATGGTAAAAAATAAATAAAAGCAAGTTCTAATGCAATAAGAAGAAATGAGAGTAACTGAGTGACTGAGGAAGCAAAAAGAAAACAGAATAATAGAAAAAATGCTGAGGTAAACAAGCTCGCTAAAGGTATTATCTATTCCAGTTTCAGTTCTGATCGTTATATGTTGTTCTTGTTTTTCCCATATGGTTTTCGGTGGTTAACTTTGCATTTATTTTCATGTATATCCGTGTGTATGTTTAACTTGTCAATGCATCATATTCTTCGTATCTGCCTCTCTAGATCTGTGTATTTGTATATGTTATGATTCAACTCCATTGATTTTTGCTTCTTATTCCATAGTAAATAAAAGAGGGTTTAAAAGACTCATTTACTCTTACAACTTATAGTGCATTATCGTTGGAACACTTTTTATTCTCTCTAACTACTCTATGTTTTGTGAATATGATCCATTATTATTTCACTAAAGTAATGGGAAGACTATTCGAAGAAAATCAGTATCTTCAAATGGAGGGCGAAAACACCTCAGAAGTTGCAAACAACCAGAGGCCTTTTGCAGAAGGTGGCCAAATTGACACTACTAGCAATCCTCCTAAATGTCCAGGATTGGCATCTAAAGAACCATCATCCAAGTATGATGATACAAATACACATATTAAAAAAATTAAAGATGATTACACTACTAGCAATCCTCCTAGTATGACGCTACTAAATTCGTGATATGTAACGTAGTAGCGGAAATAATTAAATTTGGTTTAAAGTTCTATGAAATAGGTCTTCCTGGATATTTGGCTTAATTAGCTTGTGAGTTATTCTTGAGGAATGGACTGGTTTACTAGCAAAAAATTCATGTAACATTTTTTGTTGTCATTGATCATGTGTAATATTATTGGTTCTTTGATTGAAAATTCTTCGTGGCATTATGGGTTACCCAATGCCTATTACCTCAGTTGATTTGTTATTCTTCATCGTTACTAGTCTGAATGGTTTGGAGGAACTTAATTGTATGGATTCCTTTGTCTTGTTTTCTGTTCCACTAAGCATTTCGACCAAAATGGGAAATGATTTGAATATCTGTTAATTTTAAACTTCGCACAAAGGGTAGTGTGTTTAATATGGCTACTTAACTTGCAGGTAATGATGCTTCAGTATGCTCGGTTTAGCATGTTAATTTGGTGCTTCGTTAAGACTCTAACTTATAAGTCAAATTTTAGTTGTGGAAGTTTCTATATACATTTGTCTTCTTGTTAATATTGTTCCACTGAACAGTGATGAAGCATTGGTCGAGAAGAAGTAGATGCAATGGTGCTCTGTTGTGGAGTTATTTAGGAAGAGTGCTGCGTGGAAAATAAATTTGGGCCATCTATGGGGATGGATGCTATAAAATACATCATTTATCCTACTTATGTATGTAATATGTAGATACCTATATTTTGATATCCTGCAAGTTACTAGAGGCGAAATACATGAATACTAAATTAACAGCAAGGTACACTGGTTTTTGAACTTGACCTTTGATGGGTTCACAAATGTTACACAAGATTCAATAACAACAAGGTACGCTGGTTTTATAGCGAAGGATCGCTTTTCTTTTTGTTGTGTATCAGATTACAACTTACTTTAGAAGCTTAGCAGTTTCGTTCTAGCTTCATTTAGGATACGACTATCAAAACCGATGTGAGGCGGAAAGTTATAATTAGAACGAACGAAAAACTTGAATTTTGGATTTACCCAACTCTTTAATTCGAATTTAGATTGATAAAAAGAGGATAAACAATTAGCCAAAATATTTACTTCTAGTGGAGATTCTCCTCCTGTAACTTGAAATCTCTACCCAATTATTTAGAAATATACGAGATCATGTGAGGCATCTAGTTAAACCCCTAGAACTAGATGTTCTAATAGGAGGTATTTATACAATTCCCTTATGATACCAATACTTGTGATGTATTTAGTATTTTTAAATTGTCTAGGAAAGTAGTTAGAATTTTTCATAAAGGTGTGTGATGATCCACAAGACCCTTCCAATTATATTCAGAAATTCTTGCACATATCTAAGCACACACAACTTGCATCCTTTACCCCATAACTGAGAGCTTGGGATATTTTGTTGGAATGAATCTTTGGGGTACCATATATAACATGTTATATATATGTTGTAGCCAGTTTGAAGTTGTTCAATTCTGCAAGCTACATCCTGAGGAAGCATGGGATGTCTTTCTCTACTACTTGTATGCTGCGGTTGGTCAGAGCTTCATCTTCCTCACCGTCAGTGGTTTAGTTCTCTTGCCACCTCAACCATCACTTGCAAGTTTGAGAGCATCATTTTTTTTATCACTGTTGAGTGGTAACCTGTTGTGAATGAAGCAATGGGCGAGTGTCATAATGGTCTTTACGAGTCCTATAAAAATTCCTTGAGACGTGGATTCACTGTTGTTAACACTTTTGACTGAAAATTATAATGAATTCTTCTTAGTTCTTGAAACATCAACTCAAACTTGCATATGTCCTAAATTCAGCATAACGTGCAATGTTTTCCTCCTCCTTCCAGTTGTTGTCATGTTAAAATTATATTTACACTATTGGTTTCCTCATCTCCTCGTATAGTTTGGCAGAAGTATAAGAATCAACTGCATACTTGTTAACTCTATATTATACCCTGGTTATAAATACTACCCGTATTTCAAACTCGATTGAAAGAGTAACTATAGTTGGTCCTATTAACTATCGCAAAGGGGTAAAAATAGGAATAAAAAAAACAAAACTTAAGAAACATGGACGGACAACCGATTTTGTCCGTCTAAGAAGCAAATTTCAAACCTTGTCTTTCAATAAAACAAAATAGAAATCTTTGGATTTCTATGATGATTTCCCTAAAATATAGGTCTGGATGAAAAAGACATAAGAAAAATTAGTTAAATGTACCCTTAACTTTAAATTTTATTCTTTATCATATCCTTTCTCTCTCTTATTTATTTCCTTACTCTAATTTAAAAAGTAATCGCAAGAAAACTCTTAAGTTCCGAAATATAGGTCGGATTTCAACAAAATTTATATTTTCGGAAAGGGCTCGAAAATCTCTTCAAAACAAGATCCATTGTAGATATGAAATTCGAAAAAAAATAATCATTTTAACCCAGGCCGAGTATACATTATGCACCCAGGTGCAACTTGGCCAAAATTTATTTCCCATGAAAATATGCATTATGCACCCAGGTGCAACCTGACCCAAAATTTATTTTCTATAAGAATATCCATTATGCACCCAGGTGCAACCTGGCCAAAACATTTTTCCTATAATAATCAAAAAAATGTACAATATACAATCGGGTGCACCTGGGCAAAACCTATTTCCTATAAAGAATATGCATCATGCACTCGGGTGCATCTTGTGTATTTCGGAGATAAATCTAGGTTTATCATACTAATCACCTCTAATATATTATACACAACCAAAATCACTAGTTAATGATCTCGAGCAATAAATCCACCACCATTACCGTCAGATTCACTACCAAAACATCAACACAAAATAAGCATTAATGAAGAAAAATAAGAAGAATAAAAAAAAATACAAAAAACAATATACATTATGCACTCGGGTGCAACTAGGACAAAATTTATTTCCTGTCGGAATGTAACTTATGCACTCGGGTGCACGTACATCAAACTTTGTCCAAAACCCCATCCAATTTGCAACTCGAAACACACACACCCAGATGCCAAAATTCACATCCAACAAGTACCCCCTTCTTGATTTAGTGAAACTTTGTTGTTCCTGCTCTATTTTCTGATTTCCATCATCCGGAACTAGTAGTACCGATTCGCAATTTGACTGCCTTTTCGTACTTATCCTCTGTCAGGCCTTTACACAAACATTTGTGTGCGAGAAACTGATGATCTAGAGAAGAGTTTGCTATTGATTTCCTAGACCTACTGCATCTGCTTCTCTATATCAAACATTTTTAATTATTAATAGGCCATTAACATTTCATCAATTATGTGCAAATAAAGAACACCCTACACCAACAAAAAGATCATAGAGATTACGAATTATAGAATAAAATAGACAAAACCAATTAATTCAGTGATTATTACTACATACATGTGGATTCATCAAATTGAATTGAAACATTTACCCAAAAATTAATTTAAACAAGAAATTAAAACGATCGTAATCGGACGCACAAACAAAATAAGATCACCATCAGGAAAATCAGCACCCCATCGCCATGTACAAGTGACAAGATACTTATGTACAAACTTTAACACTTGATGAAGGTATTATCAAGTTGATTATGTTTCAAAAGATTTTAACTTTTTTTATTTTGCTTTAGCAAACATCAGGTGGTGAAGTTGTGTTAGTTACAGAGATAGGTGACTGTAACAAGTGATTACATGTGTGGTTGTGTGTCGATGGCGGGTACAGGGATACTGACGAAGGTCGTGGTAACGAAGAAGAGGACAAATAAAAAGGGCAGTACAGTCAGTTAAACTAATAAGAAAATAAAATCTTGGGTTAAATATCCGGCCTAGTATATTTAAACAGTATCTTTTAGTGATCGGGATATTAGAACGGTTGTCATATTTTTTTACTCATCTTTTAGACCCAAAAATTCAAATCCAGGGCCTATTTAACCAAAAAAACTGTAATAAAAATCGGAAATGGGTTATAAAAGGTTATAAAAACTAAAAGAACATGTATTTCAGATAGCCATTATAAAAGGTTAAACCTATTGACGAAACTTTCTAGTTACAGAACCAAAAGTTAGTAAATGCATACAAATTACAAGTTCAGAAATCTGGGATGTTGAAGTAAAATATGTAGACAGAAGTAAACAATGCGTTGCAAAGGTCATTGCATGGATGGATGTTGCTTTCTCACAAACAAGTTTAGATTTCCGTTAGTTAGTTGTACGGCGGAAATTTTAAATATTTAATTCATCATCTATGATACAATTTCGACTCTATACAGACAGATATTGATACAGTTCATCCTTTAACTGTTAGATTACTGTTGATAATGATACCATGTTAGATATGGTTTCTTTATCTGATATAATTCAATAATATGGTTCTTTTACCTGATATTCAATTCAATAACATGTGTTGGAGGAATGTACCCATATTACACATATATTGAACGAAACAAACGAGATTAGGATTACCAATGTACATGAAGTCTCAATTTCGCAATGGAAATTAGTACTTTTTTCAACCAACAAATCTGAATTGGTAGCCCATGAATTAACAACGCTTGATCAAACAAGGCTTAACTTATGTGGGTCAAACCTTCGTAATTTCACTACTGTGATTTTGTTATAACCAACATAATTGAATGTATTCAAAAGTTTATATAATTCATTGATAAATTTACCGTTGTATGCAAAACAGTAAAAGTATAGAAACGACGTAATAAAAAGTACTCTTTTTGACCAAGGAGTATTTTCTCATTTTTTGACAATGGAGTACGTGGGATTGAAGATATGTAAACTGTCAGTCCAAGTCATCAACAACTCACAGAAGACTCGCAGTCAGCTCAGCAAGTTGTACAACAACCAAGCACCAAGTATGGTCATCAACTGAAGACCCCGACTATTAACTAGGATCTACCTGCAATTCCTATTTTTATGTATTGACCAATGTACTCAGTTTCTCTATAAATGGAAGTTCTCAATCTTCACATCTTTGTGTGGAAGATAAACACCAAATATCTCTTTCTGTCTTGGTATCAGTTTGGTCGATCCAAGTACAGCTTCCGCTTCAAAACCCTAAAAAAAAAAAAAACACATCTCAAAAAAAAAAACAATGGCAGATACAACCAACACACTTCGACAGGTTCAAATCCATCATTTAGTAACCTTGAAGCACACAGAGACTAATCATATTCTTTGGAAGACTCAATTTAAGCCTATTCTAAAAGGCTACGATCTAACTGGTTTTATTGATGGCACTAAGGAGAAACCTGCAAGAACATTACCAGAAAGTGAAGAAATCAACCCTGCCTTTGCAGCATACGAATCCCAGGATTCGCTAATTGTTGGATGGCTAAACTCAACATTGACTCCTGAAGTACTTAGCTATGTTGCAAAGCTTGAAACAGCAAAGGAGATATGGGATACTTTGGAAACTGAGTTTGCACCAAAGACTTTTGCTCACCAGATGAATCTGAAAAAGCAGCTGCATAACTTGAACAAAGGTAACAAGTCTCGGAAAGCCTATTTACATGATGCTAAAATATTGTTTGATCAGCTTGCAGCTACTGGTTACACTGTTCCTGTTCATTAGATGAAACAGTCCATTTGCAATGGATTGAATCACACTTATGATCCCATTGTCAGAACTTTGAGCACTGCCGACAATATGGATATCAACACTTTCAACATTCATCTTCTCACCTCTGAGATGAGAATTGAACATCAACTGTCCAAAGAAGAACAACCGATGGCAAACATTGTAACTTCCAGCAAGACAAGCAGGAACCCACCACGATGGGTTACCAATCAGTCAAGAGGACCACCTCCTCCAAACAACAACAAGCGACCATAACAACCACAGCGCGTAACTGCTCAAGGAGAAGTCTTCTTCCAGATTTGCAAGAAGAGGAATCATACATCTAATCGATGTTGATTTCGCTATGAAAGGAGAAACAATACCAACAATAACAACCCTCCGGCGGCTTACATTGCATTGCCTGGTGGTGCATCTCAGCAACAGTGGGTCACTGACACTGGTGCAACTCATCACCTAATGGCTGATCTCCAGAATTTATGCATCACGCATGAGTATGACGGGACAGATTAAGTTAGACTTGGTAATGGTAATGAACTACAAATAAAACATATTGGTAACACTATGTTTACTCACAATGCACGGTGTTATGTTTTGAAAAACATCTATCATGTTCCTAAAATCAAAACAAATCTACTCTCTGTTTATAAATTCTGCAAAGATAATCAGGTTTTCTTTGAGTTTCACACAAGTTATTTTGTTGTGAAGGACAAGTGCACGGGAGCCATACTGCTAAAGGAGAGGAATGAGAATGGACTATATATCTTTGATGGCGTTGGTGGTATCAATCAATCTCAGTCCCCACAATCTTTTCTTTCTGCCAGTTTACCTGTGTGGCACCAGCGCTTAGGACATCCAATGATGTCCACAGTTAATAAAATAATCAATGATTTTTCCCTTCCTGTCATGAATAAGAAGTTTACTTTTTGTCACTCTTGTCACATAAGCAAGAGCAAGAAACTTCCATTTTCTCCTAGTTCTACTGTTTTTGATACACCTTTAAGTTTAATCGTTAGTGATATTTGGGTATCTCCACATCTTTCTAGACGTGGTTACAGATATTTTTTGCTCTTAATGGATGCATATTCTCATTATACTTGGGTGTTTCCTTTAGTGCAACGTTCTGATGCATTATCTATCTTCATTAAGTTTCAAAAACAAGTAGAAAACCTGACATGGCATAGTATAAAAGTTTTCCAATCTGACAATGCACTTGAGTATAAAAAGTTTACTTCCCATCTGAACAATTGTGGTATTCAACATCGTTTTTCATGTCCTCATACCTCCGCACAAAATGGGTTAGCAGAACGACGAATTAGGCATGTCACTGAAAGTGGTCTAGCTCTCTTATTTCAGGCCAACATGCCTAAAGATTTCTGGTCTGATGCTTTTACGACTGCTGCTTATCTTATAAATAGGGTTCCAAAATCAAAATCTGAGTCCAAAACTCCGCTTGAACTTTTATTTCATAAGAAGCCTGATTATACCTTCTTACGTGTGTTTGGTTGTCTTGCCTATCCATGTATGCGTCTATACAATTCCAACAAATTAGAGCCTAGATCTCTTCCTTGTATTTTCCTAGGATACATCCCAGCTCACAAGGGGTATGTATGTCTCCATCAACCAACAAACAGGGAATATATCTCACGGCATGTGAGATTTGAAGAATCAACTTTTCTATTCTCTCCTCACCAGCAGCCGGTTCCCGAATGCAATGAGATGACTAACTGTTCAAGTACAAGCGTACTTTCTTCTCTAGGTTTTAGGCTTCCTGCAACAAAACCAGTTCACCTTCAGCATATTCCTGCCGCACCAGTCCAAGAAGACGACCAGCATCAACACATTCCAGCGTTTCCATTGCCACAACCGTCTTCACCAGCGACAGTTCATGCTCCATTACCTGTGCAACCTGGCAGTTTGTCTACTTCAGTGCCTAACACAGAACTTCCATCACGGTCTGTGATTACTCAGGCTCCTCCTACGAAAACTGATCCAGCACCGTGTCATACAATGACAACTCGAGCAAAAGCTGGCATTACGAAGCCAATTTAGAAATTATGCCTCACTACATCCAAACATCCACTGCAAGATGCTGAATTCATGGAGCCGACGTGCTATTCAAAGGCGTGTAACATACCAGAATGGAGAGTTGCTATGGATAACCAAATAAATGCTTTGATTCGTAATGGTACTTACTCGTTGGTGAAATATGAGAATGGTATGAATGTGGTGGGATCTAAATGGGTTTATAGGATAAAACGCAACCCAGATGGAAGCATACATAAGTACAAGGCGAGACTGGTTGCAAAGGGTTTCAACCAGCGAGAAGGAGTAGATTTTGACGAAACGTTTTCACCGGTAATTAAACCATGTACCATAAGGCTGGTTCTTTCTATTGCTGTGATGAATGGTTGGAGCTTACGACAACTTGATGTCGAAAATGCGTTTTTGCATGGTGTGCTGGAAGAGGAGGTATACATGAAGCAACCAGCAGGGTATGTCGACCCAAATTATCCCAATCATGTATGCCGATTGCACAAGTCCTTGTATGGACTCAAGCAGGCGCCTCGTGCTTAGTTTTCGAGGCTAAGCAGTCATCTTCTCCAACTGGGTTTCACGGCTTCCATTGCTGATACGTCATTGTTTGTGCAGAAAACAAAGGACTCGATTACATACGTCTTAATCTATGTTGATGATATCATTGTGACTGGTTCTGATTCTCGAATAATTAATAAACTGGTCTCTGATATGGGTGCAGCTTTCGCGGTTAAAGATATGGGAGAACTGTCTTATTTCCTAGGTGTTGAGGTCATACGTCAGGGTCCCAATCTAGTGCTTACTCAACGGAAGTATATCTCTGACTTGCTGCGCAAAACAAATTTGGATGGAATCAAACCAGTATGCACACCTTTAGAAGCTAACACCAAGATTCAGAAACAAGGCTCTGAAAAGTTTACAGATCCTACACTATATCGAAGTGTTGTGGGTGCGTTACAATATTTGCACATCACTAGACCTGACATCTCTGTAGCCGTGAACAAGGCATGTCAATACATGCATGAACCATATGTTGAACATTGGGAACTGGTAAAACGCATTCTGCGGTATCTGAAACATTCCATTGACTATGGGTTGTTTATCAAACCTCAAAAAGACAGTACACTACATGCTTACTCTGATGCTGATTGGGCTGGCAATTTGGACGATCGGAGGTCTACTAGTGGATACTGCATTTACTTTGGAGGAAATCTCATCTCTTGGAGTGCACGCAAACAGAAAACGGTTTCCAAGTCTAGCACAGAGGCTGAATATCGGGGAGTGGCGATTGCAACTTCTGAACTTATTTGGATTCAATCACTGCTTAAGGAATTGGGTATTCAAATGACAGCGCCTTCCTTGTGGTGTGACAACTTGGGCGCTACCTACCTTACTGCCAACCCTATCTTTCATGCGCGTACCAAGCATATAGAGATAGACTACCACTTTGTTCGTGAAAGAGTAGCACGTAAGCAACTGCATGTCAAGTTCATCAGCACCAGAGATCAGCTAGCGGACATTTTCACTAAGGGGTTATCTGCAAATCGATTTCAGTTCATAAGAGACAAGTTGAACATTCGTCAACTCCGGTTCAACTTGAGGGAAGGTGTCAGTCCAAGTCATCAACAACTCACAGAAGACTCGCAGTCAGCTCAGCAAGTTGTACAACAACCAAGCACCAAGTCTGGTCATCAACTGAAGATCCCGACTATTAACTAGGATCTACCTACAATTCCTATTTTTATGTATTGACCAATGTACTCAGTTTCTCTATACATGGAAGTTCTCAATCTCCACATCTTTGTGTGGAAGATAAACACCAAATATCTCTTTCTGTCTTAAACCAAGCAATATCTCAAATGAATAGATCGTTGTGGGGGACAGTGCTCAGAGAAGTGAAGAGGTAGACGAGTTGAACGAGGTTGTTCAATTATATATACAGACAGGGTGGGTAACATTCTGCTATATAGAGGCAACTAGCAGCCGCAGGGAAGTTGGAGAATCTTGTGAGTGCATTCGAATACCGCTTCGTCTGAAATGTGAAGTTCAGTGTTGGAGGTAAAGCAGGAACCCTTTTACCTTTCCTCAAGAGATCTTGCAGGTTGATCCTCTGTAAGGTTAATTAAGACAGCTCTAGTTTCCTTCCAAACGAATGCAAGGAGGCCATTTTGGTTTACAAATAAAGAACCAGGTTTAGATCCAGGATCACCTTCCGCTAGACCTTCCCCTGCATAAGTATGTATTATGTCCAAAGTAGAAAATTCTCCGTCTGTCTCTAACGGGAATGGATCCACTGATAGCTCGTTGACCTTCACGGTAAACATTGTCGAACCATTTGGATAATAAGCATGTTAGAAAAAAACAATGTTTTGTTTTAATCAAAAAATGCATGGACCATGTTTTGATCCCAAGACCTATTACTCCCTAGATGTTTTTTCATGTGAATGAATAAAACATTAGTCCCATATAGACTAAAACACTTAGAGTTTTAGACTTAAATAGCATTGGTTTAGCCTTAAGGGTATGGCCCTTTGGGTCTTTAGACCTTTGTGTATGGGGAAAGCCCTAGACTATGGCAAGGTTGCCTAAACCTTATTGCATTTCTTATTGCCTTTCCCGTTCGCGCGGTGCTTCGCACAGAAGCACGCTCGCTCGGCTCGGCATGGGCGAGGGAGAGGGAGAGGGAGAGGGTGTGGGTGTGGGTGTGGGTTTATCCGACCCTATCTTTTTACTGAATTTTTCCACACGTTTCTCCCACACATATAAAGAATTTTGGGTGTCCGACCCGTGTGCAAAAAACCTCGTGAAGCATCTTTGTAATACTACTTCTCTGTTTACAAAAACAAAAACATAAAAAACGAGTTGTAGTTTACAGAAACATAATTTTGTAATACTACTTCTCTATTTACAAAAACATAGTTAGTTTACAGAAACATAAATTACTTTTTACATTTCTCTGAAACCAAAAGTTTCGATTTATGTTTTTGTTTTCATTATTTGCTTTGCCAAGTTCTAAGGGTTCTCTCTGTATGCTACACATAGAGGAGAACTAACATAGTTGTATCCTGGAGGTAATTTGTTAATTGTTATAGCATCTCGGAGGAGTAGCGAGGCAATATTACCTTTAGCTCGAGGCGTATCTCATACGTGCCTCTACTAAGTTTTAAATACTATCATCGAGTGCATCTCCGTATAACAATAACACAGTGAGTGTTAAGTATTTTCTCATGTTTCTTGAGTTGTTTGTTACTATTATCGGTGTAATCAAAGTATTATTTCTCGAGTTAATACGAATTGTAACTTATTTCCAACAATCTAAAGGTAATAGCTTGCACTGATTGTAATATTGTGATATTGTAATTCTTTGTAAGAACATGGGAAAAAATACAGTAGAAAAACCACCAAAGTTCAGTTGGTAAGGACTTTAAGAGATGGCAGTCTAAAATGCTATTCTTCCTAAATGACCAAAGGTTAGATGGATATGCTTTAGAAAAACCATCGAAAAACTTCATCTAAGTGGTAATGAAGATAAATTGGACAGGTGGAATAGGAAGAATTATTTGTGCAAGAATCATATTCTTAATTGTCTTGATGATTCCTTGTATGACTTCTATAATGCAAAAGAAGATTTTAATGCTTTTGATTTATGGGAAGCTCTAGAAGAAAAATATCATCTTGAAAACTGGAAGTAAGAAATTCTTGATGGCTAAGTTCTTAGAATACAAGATGACTGACGAAAAGCTTTGTGGTAGAACAGTTCGTTGAACTTCAACTCCTCATCAGAGATTCTTCTGAAGGCATGACTTTTGATGAAGCTCTACAAGTATCAGTTGTGATTGAAAAGCTTCCACCCTCATGGAGTGAATACAAGAGGAGGCTGCGACACAAGACTCGTGAAATCACCATGGTGGAGCTTGGCAAAAAGATCCAGTTGAGAGCTTATGTGCGGCAAGGACAAGAGCATGTTCTTTGAGCAAAAACATGACCTACAAAGCTCATGTTTTGGATGATAAAGCTGCTTCAAGAAAACTCTGGAGAATCCGACAAAATTGGTAATAGACGTAATGACGTCGAAAACCGAGAGGTAACAATTTTAAGCCTAAGGGTGGTGTCACTAAGCACACCATCAAAGGCGATTGTTTTAAAGCTGTGGAAAACCTGGACATATGGCTAAAGACTATAAGGCCCCTAAAAGGATCAAATATGATCCAAAAGCAGAAAAATAAGGCAAAACCTAGTAGATGATCCTGGATACTTTCTTTGGCATGGTGTCTGAAGTCGACCTTGTCTCTAGTGTGACTAATGTGAGAGACTGGTGGCTTGATTCTGGAGCCACCAAGCATGTCTGTAAATTCAGAAATGCTTTCTCCTCTTATGCCATAGTAGGAGATGATGAGAAATTGTTCATGGGAAACTCTACCACGAAAGTGGAGGGGAAAGGCAAGGTCGAACTGAAGTTAACTTGGAAAAACTCTACGCATTGAATGACGTATTTTACGTCCCAGGACATATCAAAAACCTTATCTCAGAAACCATCTTACTAGGAAAAGGATTTAAGATTGTTGCTGAATCTAATCTGTTGTCCTTTCTAAGCATGGTGAATTAAGTAGGAAAAGGTTATGTTACCGATAACATGATTAAGCTTAGTGTATCGATTTGAAATTGAATGTTAATGCATCTTCTTAACTTATGTTTGTGACTCTTCACATGTTTGGCATGATAGACTTGGGCATGTTAATCTAAAATCTCTAGAAAGACTTGCTAATTTAGGTTGCATACCAAAAAATAAACTTTGATAAAAATCAAAGATGTGAAATCTGTGTTGAATCTAAATATACAAAAAAGTTTAATAAAAGGATTGAGCGTAAAACAGTTCCTTTGGAACTAATACACTCAGATTTAGGAGATTTGAAATCAACACCAACAAGAAGTGGTAAAAAATGGTACATCACTTTTATAGATGATTACTCACGCTATTGTCGGGTTCATCTTCTTAGAAGTAAAGATGAAGCCTTAGAGGCCTTCAAATTTTATAAAATTGAAGTAGAAACCCAAAAAGGAGTTAAAATTAAAACTCTTAGGTCAGATCGTGGCGGTGAGTATGTGATACCCATAGGTGAGTTTGTAAACATAATGGAATCATTCATGAAACAACTGCACCATATTCACGAGAATCGAATGGTGTAGGCTGAAAGAAAAATAGAACACTCATAGATATGGTAAATGCTATGTTGACAAGTTCAGGTTATCTTCGAACTTGTGGGGGAAAACTATCCTTTCTGCTTGCTATATTTTGAACCGAGTTCCATTTAAAAAATCGATAAAAATCCTATGAATTGTGGAATGGTAAACAACCTTCCTATGCATACTTTAAAGTGTGGGGGTGTTTGGCCAAGGTGGCCATTCCTCATCCCAAGAAAACTAAATTAGGTCCTAAAACAATTGACTGTGTTTTCTTAGGGTATCCTGAGCATACAATTGCATACAGGTTCTTGGTCATCATGGACCATAATAACATTGGTCAGAACACCATATGGGAATCTAGAGATCTTGTGTTTTATGAACACATTTTTCCTTTAAGGTCTGGACCTCGGAAAAGGGTCCATGATGACCTCCCGGATGTTCCATCGATTAGTCAAACTCCAACTTTGGAGTATGAGACTGAACCAAGAAGAAGTAAGAGGGTAAGAAATGAAACAAGTTTTGGCCCAGTTTTTTGACTCTAACGGTGAAATCGAACCCCAAACCTACAAAGAAGCTATGACTTCTCCAGAAGCTCCCTTCGGGAAGAAGCTTCATTAAATGAATGGGAGTCCATTCATAAAAATGAAACTTGGGAGCTTGTAGATTTACCTCTGGTAGTAAATCCATAGGTTGTAAATGGGTGTTCAAAAAAACTTAGAACAGATGGAACTATAGATAAATATAAAGCTAGGTTGGTAGCTAAAGGCTATAAACAACAGGAAGGATTAGATTTCTTGATACTTATTCACCAGTCTCTAGAATCACCTCGATTAGGATGTTGATTGCTATAGCTTCAATTTATGATTTGCATATACATCGAGATGGATGTTAAAAGCGCATTTTTATATGGTGAATTGAATGAAGAAATTTATATGGATCAACTTTGAAGGTTTTATTGTAAAAGGTTGTGAAAACAAAGTATGCAAGTTGAACAAATCTCTTTACGGTTTAAAACAAGCACCTAAACAATGGCATGAAAAATTTGATCATGTTATGATAACTAATGGTTTCAAGGTTAATGAATCTGATAAATGTGTTTACATTAAATCATGGATGATTCTCATGTTATTGTGTGCCTATATGTTGATGATATGCTCATATTAGGCGTAACCTTGATATTATTAATAACATTAAAAGCATGCTTAGAGATAATTTTGACATGAAAGACTTAGGCCCTACTGATGTAATCTTAGGGATGAAAATCGGAAAGACGTCGATGGATATAGTCTTAGTCAATCTCATTATCTTTGAAACCGTATTAAAGAGATTTAATTATGAAAATGCTAAACACTGCATCTACTCCTTTTGATCCCACTTGTAAACTAAAAAAGAACAAGGGTAAGGGTATTGATCAACTTGAGTATTCTCGCATTATTGGTAGTCTTATGTATTTGATGAACTGTACAAGACCTGATATTGCTTACTCTGTGAGTAGATTAAGCGAGGTATACTTGCAACCAGGCGAGGATCAGCTGGTATGCTCTCTTTAGAGTTTCGTTACACTGAGAGGACCTCAAACTATTGCTTAAGTTTTGGGAAGTATCTGCTGTCTTTTGAAGGGTATTGTGATGCCAGCTGGATATCAGACTCGAAGAGTGCAAAGTCTACCAGTGGGTACATCTTCTTACTTGGAGGTGCGTCTTGTCTCATGGAAGTCCACCAAGCAGACATGTATAGCTAAATCCACTATGGAGTCTGAATTTATAGCCTTGGAAAAAGGCTGGAGAGGAAGCTGAATGGATCGATGTTTCTGGGAGGAATTCCTCTGCCCAATCTGTGTGTCTTCAATCGCAATCCTTTGTGACAATAAAGATGCTCTTGGTTGCGCAAAGAACAATGTATACAACGGAAGTCTATACATATACGAAGAAGACACAAGACGGTGAAACAACTACTCTCTTGGTATTATCTCGATAGACTTTGTAAAATCCAAAGATAATCTTGCGAGATCCTTTGAAAAAGCTTAACCGGAGAGGAAGTTAAATTTACATCGAGGGGATGGGACTTAAGCTCATTGAATAAATCACCATGAAGGATACTCAACCTTGTGATTGGATTTCCAAAATCAAGGTTCAATGAGACAACTAATTTATGGTGATATTGGGTAAAGCACTATCTTTGTCCTCCTATGGTGTAAGCGTGCGATAGTGCTACTGCGAGAATTAAGGATGATCTTTTGCGATCTTAATGGGTACCATGGCTTTGATTAAAGCGGGGTGTGGCAGGACACTCTTTATGGACTCACCTTTGTGGATGTTGGAAGTGGGGCCGCTTCTATGAGAATTTGAGCTGATTCTCTAGAGACATTCATTAAGTCCGGGATTTTAGCCCACGGCCAAAATGGGCACAACCGCAAGAGCTTGGCACCTGTTTTCTTAGGTTGAGGCATCAAGTGTGGCTGTTATTTCGAATTGCATTCATTGTTGGAGGTTCAAGACATTGCGTTCACCCAGTATCAACAAGCGATTCGAGTAACCTCTCACTAAGTTAAGGTTCAATCCTTGGGACACCTTAGCCTATATTGTTGCCTTATGTTTTCTCGTGTTTTATCGAAATGTTTTATTATTCATGTGGGGGATTGTTAGAAAAAACAATGTTTTGTTTTAATCAAAAAATGCATGGACCATGTTTTGATCCCAAGACCTATTACTCCCTAGATGTTTTTTCATGTGAATGAATAAAACATTAGTCCCATATAGACTAAAACACTTAGAGTTTTAGACTTAAATAGCATTGGTTTAGCCTTAAGGGTATGGCCCTTTGGGTCTTTAGACCTTTGTGTATGGGGAAAGCCCTAGACTATGGCAAGGTTGCCTAAACCTTATTGCATTTCTTATTGCCTTTCCCGTTCGCGCGGTGCTTAGCACGACAGGAAGCCACGCACGCTCGCTCGCTCGGCTCGGCTCGGCTCGGCATCGGCGGCGTGCGTGGGCGTGGGCGTGGGGAGGCGAGGCGAGGGTGTGGAGTGGCGAGGTGTGGGTGTGGATTTATCCGACCCTATCTTTTCTGAATTTTTCCACACGTTTCTCCCACACATATAAATAATTTTATTCTTTGCCTTCTCGGTTTTGGGTGTCCGACCCGTGTGCAAAAAACCTCGTGAAGCATCTTTGAAAAATGTCGTTGTAACACCTGTGCACCTCGAGAAGAATCTCGAAAAAATTTGAATTCCGACAAAACATTTTACTTATATTTTTAACGGATGCTTTTACTAAATCCGACAAAAAGCTGAAGCGTGAATCACGGACGTCTGCTCGCACATTGGATTCTTGGTCGAGCGTTGAAATGTTTTTGCTATAAATACGAGAGAAGAATTTCATTTGAAACCATACCTTTCAGAACTCTTCTCTCTGAAATTCTTCTTCTTCTTTTATTCTTTCAGAAATTTTATTTAAGTTTAAAACATTAAATAGAGTTCTTAGTTTACGAAACATAAAAAAACGAGTTGTAGTTTACGAAACATAATTTTGTAATACTACTTCTCTGTTTAAAAAACATAGTTAGTTTACGAAACATAAATTACTTTTTACATTTCTCTGAAACTGGTTGTAGTTTCGATTTATGTTTTTTTTTTTCATTATTTCTTTGCCAAGTTCTAAGGGTTCTCTCTTGTGTATGCTACACATAGAGGAGAACTAACGATGTTGTATCCACGAGGTAATTTGTTAATTGTTATAGCATCTCGAGGAGGAGTAGCGAAAATATTACCTTTAGCTCAGCGTATTTCATACGTGCCTCTACTAAGTTTTAAATACTATCATCGGTGCATCTCGGGTATAACAATAACACATCAGTGAGTGTTAAGTATTTTTCTCATGTTTCTTGAGTTGTTTGTTACTATTATCAGTGTAATCAAAGTATTATTTCTCAGTTGCATACGAAATTGTAACTTATTTCCAACAAAGCATACTCCGTACTCTTCTAATATTCTGGTTGCAATCAGAGGCTGTTGCCTCTCCGATTCTTCATAGGAAAGCAAAACAAAGAACAAGGCTTTTCCCTCCACTTCACCAGATCTTCCATGTGGCCAGCCAAAAGTTCCACCCCATAAGCCAGAATACTCGTGACCAGTTGTTGGGATCCATGTTGGCAACTTGTAGAGGGCATGTTCTTCATCGTGCATATTCGGCCATACACTATTAGTAGGTTGCTTCACAGTCGAGGCATGTACACTGAGCCCTATCACGTCACCTGACAAAAGAAACTCATGAAGCTCTGATGAATGCTTAAGGTCCGAGCTCAATGAACCCCTTTTTGGATTTACAAGTCCACCTGTCGAAATAAACTTGCCAAGTATCGGTTTCAGGCGGTCCTTCAGGTAACCGGCAACACTTCTTCTTTTCGAACAGTTCATATGAACAATTTCATCCCCATAAAGAAATTGACCAGTACTACTTGGGGGTTCAAGCCTCTTTTTTAGTTTGCTTATTGCAACCTCCTTAGATATAGTCTGCAAATTCGTGTACCCTCCGCCATGTTGATACTTTTTCAAAAGCAGCAACCGTCGTTCTGACAAAAGCTTGAAGTCTTTCTTAAAGCCATCACCTCCATCACCAAATCGAGGGAACAGTGGACCAGAAGCTAAATGAGGAACCTTTGAACCTACTTGTCTGTCTTCTGAAAGACACGAAAAAGTTCTCTTAACATGCTGAACTCTAAAGAAATTAAAATTGTTTGATAGATGGGAACAGTCATCTAAAATTGAACTGCTTAACCAGCTAACCTGGTTGGACTTATTCATTCAATAGGAAACAGACGTCATTGGGTCGCTACATATGCAAACTTCCATTATGCCTTTGTCGATTAACCATTTGGCAGCTTCCAAGATAGATAGGATTTCAGCTTCTTCCCCACTTCTCACTAGTCAAGTAGTTGTTCCGCAGCCTTGGTAGTTTCCCGTAGAATCCGTCTAGTAAATACCCATACCAATATTGTTAGAACCTTCAACAAAAGAAGCATCACAACAAAATTTACTGCAATTATCCAGATAAAGAAGATTCAAGTTCTGAGCTCGGTTCATTTAGGGTTCTAACAGTTTCGGTGCTATTCTGGGAAGACGGACCATTGATAGTTTCCTCAGACAACTTTATTGCTAACCTGGCCGTGGTACCGGGAATATAAAATTTCCCTTGAAAGAGCTTAAAGCACCTATCTCTACATGTTAGAATTGGAAATTGATAAATTTGAAGAAAAATTACCATTTACCAAACACACACTAAGTAGCCATTACGAAACACGTATACTTAACGTATAAGGGTTGGAAATAGACATTAACGTATAAGACCTTAATATATGCTTATCAGGCGGAGCCAGTTGAGAGAATGGGAGAGTGCATTTGCACACCTAGCCCAGCTAGCTCCCAAGCCTAAATTCGAAAGGAAATTGGGCCTCCTAGCCCATATATATATATGCTTACTTGCTTCACTAAGCAAGAGTTTGCATCTCCCTAGTTATAATTCTTGATTCGCCTGTAAACCTGCCTATGACCTCACTCAAACGTCAATCAAAAAAAGTCATTGGAACGGTCTTCAAATCCTGAGAATTAAGGTGTTCTGTCAACACAATGTTATATGAACAAACGTCAAATTATTATCACACCGTGCTCTCATAGATCGAAAGTTTTCATTAAAAGACAGCTCATCACAGGATAAGGTAAGAAATGAACATTTGTAGGGGCATCATGTGCAGTAAATAATCCATGGAACATAAGTCGATAGTAATAACAAACGCATAAGGAATATCTATTTTATTAGACAGCAGTATAAAGGGTTAAACTTATGGACGAAATAGTTACACAGCTAAGCGTAGGTATATCATTCGAAGAAAGAATAAGGTTGGTAAACTGCAACCGAGGAAATAAGAAATAATCCACTGTTCCATCTATAAAGAAACAAGCAAACATAAGCAAGGAACAAAACAAAACAATAAACCTAGAACTCTATTATTGGGGCCATAGGGAGATTGTTTTTGGGGGCTATTTTGCTAAGTGGAGTCTAAATGTTATAGGGGGAGATCATATATGTGTAAAATTTCTAAAATACCCTCCATAATTGGGCCGACCGGCCGAGCGGCGACTTTTATATGGCCACTTTTTGTAAAATGTAAGTGATCAATTGACACAAAAAGATTGGAAATGGTTAGGGTCGAAAAACCAAAAATGTCCCTCCCTTTTAGTCCAATTACTATAACTTCTTGTATCACTTTTTCTTAAACGGGACTTTTTAAGAAAGTATCATTTTTTTCTGAAACGGTGAGAAAGTATCACTTTTTCCGAAACGGTGAGAAAGTATCATTTTTTTCTGAAACGGTGAGAAAGTATCACTTTTTCCGAAACGGGGAAACGGTGATATACTTTTTCTGAAACGGTGAGAAAGTATCACTTTTCCGAAACGGGGAGAAAGTATCATTTTTTTCCGAAACGGGGAGAAAGTATCACTTTTTCCTCAAGCAGGCGAAAGTATCACCTTTTCTTAGCGGAATGAAAATAATGGACAAACCTATCTTGATTCTTCTTGATCGGCCCTCCCATAGTGGAAACGGTCGTACTAGTTTTAATTTATTCCCTTTATACCCTATCATTAACTTCCTAATTAATCTAAAAAAAAAAAACGGACACATTAAAACAAAATAAAACCGTCCCCCACCATTTTATTCTTCCTCTTCTTTTCTTCTTCTTTCCTTCTTCTTCTTTTCTTCTTCCATTGAACATTGTTAAACGATTAATCGTCGATTCAAAAAAAATTCTTCGTTGATTAAACTCATTCTATAAAACCATGAAGCCGAAGGACAATCTAGGTCAATCCCAGTCGAATCAACCTCCCCTTTGACGGAGAAACCAACTTCATCCACTGAAGATGAAAGTGAAGATCAAGAGGAAGTGAATGCAGAAGTTCCAGCAGCCACCGAATCTCCAGTTATGACAGCAATAAGGGAATACACTAAGTAGCCATTACGAAACACGTATACTTAACGTATAAGGGTTGGAAATAGACATTTGTCGGGAACTTCATGTGTATTGTGTACTAAATGATTCATCTAAAATGAAGTCTCAACAGGGAAATTACGGGACCTTAATATATGCTTATCAGGCGGAGCCAGTTGAGAGAATGGGAGAGTGCATTTGCACACCCAGCCCAGCTAGCTCCCAAGCCTAAATTCGAAAGGAAATTGGGCCTCCTAGCCCATATATATATATGCTTACTTGCTTCACTAAGCAAGAGTTTGCATCTCCCTAGTTATAATTCTTGATTCGCCTGTAAACCTGCCTATGACCTCACTCAAACGTCAATCAAAAAAAGTCATTGGAACGGTCTTCAAATCCTGAGAATTAAGGTGTTCTGTCAACACAATGTTATATGAACAAACGTCAAATTATTATCACACCGTGCTCTCATAGATCGAAAGTTTTCATTAAAAGACAGCTCATCACAGGATAAGGTAAGAAATGAACATTTGTAGGGGCATCATGTGCAGTAAATAATCCATGGAACATAAGTCGATAGTAATAACAAACGCATAAGGAATATCTATTTTATTAGACAGCAGTATAAAGGGTTAAACTTATGGACGAAATAGTTACACAGCTAAGCGTAAGTATATCATTCGAAGAAAGAATAAGGTTGGTAAACTGCAACCGAGGAAATAAGAAATAATCCACTGTTCCATCTATAAAGAAACAAGCAAACATAAGCAAGGAACAAAACAAAACAATAAACCTAGAACTCTATTATTGGGGCCATAGGGGAGATTGTTTTTGGGGGCTATTTTGCTAAGTGAAGTCTAAATGTTATAGGGGGAGATCACATATGTGTAAAATTTCTAAAATACCCTCCATAATTGGGCCGACCGAGCGAAGCGAGGGAGGACTTTTATATGGCCACTTTTTGTAAAATGTAAGTGATCAATTGACACAAAAAGATTGGAAATGGTTAGGGTCGAAAAACCAAAAATGTCCCTCCCTTTTAGTCCAATTACTATAACTTCTTGTTTATCCTATCTTTTCAGGGGTATAATTGGAAAACAAACTTGAATATAACATATCTAAAAATCCGTGCCTTGGAATTTTACAAATTTTATCTCGTTGGAAAGCTAATAAAAAAACCTATCCAACGAGCACAAACAACAATATCAAATTTTGAGTTTTTACGAAAAATTTAGAGGTACTTATCATTTTAGGCACAATTTTAGAAAATTAAGTATATATTCATTATGCAAACCACCATAAATGATACATAATAGTTTATGTAGCAAGATTTTGGTTTATTCATCAACTAATTTTCCGTTGCAACTAATAAAACGATGTACTCCTCCGTTTCAAGAAAAATGATAGTTTTAATTTTAGGCTTAATTCTCGAAAATTGAATGCATAACCATTATGCAAACCACCACAAAGGATGCATAACACATCATGCAACCATATTTTGGTTTATGGATCGACTAATTTTCCGTTTAAGAAAAGGTGATACTTTCACATCTCGTTTCAGGAAAAGTGATACTTTCGCTCCGTTTCGGGAAAAGTGATACTTTCGCTCTGTTTCAGAAAAAGTGATACTTTTTCTGAAACGGTGAGAAAGTATCACTTTTTCCGAAACGGGGAGAAAGTATCATTTTTTTCCGAAACGGGGAGAAAGTATCACTTTTTCTGAAACAGAGCGAAAGTATCACCTTTTCTTAAACGGGACGAAAATAGTCGCAGACAAACCTATCTTCAGATTCTTCTTCGGTCGGCCCTCCCACCGTGGAAACGGTCGTACTAGTTTTAATTTATTCCCTTTATACCCTATCATTAACTTCCTAATTAATCTAAAAAAAAAAAACGGACACATTAAAACAAAATAAAACCGTCCCCCACCATTTTATTCTTCCTCTTCTTTTCTTCTTCTTTCCTTCTTCTTCTTTTCTTCTTCCATTGAACATTGTTAAACGATTAATCGTCGATTCAAAAAAAATTCTTCGTTGATTAAACTCATTCTATAAAACCATGAAGCCGAAGGACAATCTAGGTCAATCCCAGTCGAATCAACCTCCCACTGAAGCAGAGAAACCAACTTCATCCACTGAAGATGAAAGTGAAGATCAAGAGGAAGTGAATGCAGAAGTTCCAGCAGCCGCCGAATATCCAGTTATGACAGCAATAAGGTATGAATCCAAAAACCCAGTCTTTATTTAAGCATTTCGTTGATTAATCAATTTGTTTCGAAAATTTTAGGTCTAAAAAAACGGTTTCTGAAAATGCTTACGGCTGGGAGTTCTTGTATTTCCAGCCGTAAATTAGTATAACGGTTGGGAAATGTCGATTTCCCGGCCGTTTATAAATTACACGGTTGGGAAATATAAGAACTCCCAGCCGTAACTAAATCGACGTGTACGAGATGGAGGATTCCTAGCCGTAACCATTCGTATAGGGATGGGATTTTCCTAGCCGTATGTTCTCCTGTGTTCATATGTTTTTAGTAGTTTTAGTGTTACGGTTGGGATTTTCCCAACCGTATATGTATTTCCTGACCGTAATATCCAGTTTCCTAGACGTTTTTCATCACGTCTTGGAATTTCCCAGCCGTATTAGTGCCCTGTGTTGTACTGTGAACTACCAATGCACAGTCGGTTTGGTTTTCCTATCCGTAATATGAAAACGTATAGGTTACCCATCCGTAATTTTATTTTCGGCTAGGTATATTACTAATTTCCCTTCCGTAATTTGTGTGTCGGCTTGGTCGATAAATTTTTTCCTATCCGTGTTTAATTTTGCGTCTTAGACTCTCCATTTTTCCTTGCCGTCTTTATTGTTTCGGTTAGGTTTTGTCAAATTTTCCCAGACATTTTACTTATACACTTTTGGTTTTCTTGCCTTGTTTGTCTTGGAACAGAGGGAAAGAAAAGAAGAAGAAAATATCCCAAGAAGTAACACCTTCTAGTGACCCGATTCCGCAACCTCGTCACTCAAAACCATTGGGTGCAGACGCAAGGAAAGCAATTGAAGTTGTGATTGCTGGAGAAAGGGAAGGTGGCGGAGATGGAGTTGGAGTCACTAGAGGAACTGAAGTTGGAGTTGTTGTTACTAAAGGAACTGAAGTATTTGTGGCTAAAGTTGTTGGCACTTCTAGTGGTGGTGGAAATGAAGGTGTACCTATTTTTATCGGAGGTACTGAAGTAGGCACTTCTAGTGGAGCTGCTGTATTGATAAATGTAAAGCCGTAGTCAAGGAGGGCATAGAGGAGGGCAAGAAGGAGGTAAAGAAGAAGTATAAACCTAAGGCATCGGCAAGAGAAGTAATTGATTCCATGAATCCTTTACCTCCCAAGAGGAATGGGAGACCTTGGGGGTGAGCCAAGAGATCGTTCCATCTTGATTGGATACACTTCTTCATGGGATTCTAGGGTTTGTGGCACAAATGTAATAAATCAAATTACATATATGTTATATTCATTTTGTTATGGATTATTATTTTTACAACCAATTTTTTTTTGTTGGTAGTTTCTGGATCAAGCTGTCCCAAAACTAAAGCACCAACAAGCGAAGTTTTGGCCGTTGGACGATGAGCATCCAGATGTGCAAGTTTTGTTCAAAGCTTCGGGGTTGTGGTATGGAATCGATGCTTTGTAGAAGACATATGAAGTTGTCACAGTTTGTTGTTTTAGAGAAAGATTTTGGCCCGAAACCATGACCTTTCACCTCCCATTCGGCGAGATGACTATCACTTCGGATGAAGAAAATCACTGGTCTAACTTTGGAAGGAAAGGCAGTGTTTGAGGGTTTCAACAATTCCATGCCTTTTGATGAGCTGCCTTAGCGAAGAACTGTCTTGGGTGGAGTAAAGATGAAGCTAAAGAAGAGTTTGAGATTGGGTCTAGAGAACCTCCTAGATCTAAGAGACAATGTAGTACACCGGGCGTACTAAGTGAAGCAGTAAATATGTCAAGGAAGATTAATTTGGTGCGTCTGAGGGCACAATTTGGGGATTCTAAATGCAAGGCGGATAGTGGAATGGTGGTGATGGACGCAGAAAGAGCTAGACATACGGATATAGATTACTTGTTGCATGCTCTTGGGACCGTCCTTTTCCCTGAGTTCTCAGGAAATAAGGTAAATGCATGTTACTTGCAGTGGTTGAAGACTCTCAGTCTGGATAAAGAAACAAACGAGGTACCTAGGTACTCGTGGGGCACCGCCCTCCTTGCTGATGTGTTGGAATGTCTTTGCAAAGCTTCAAGATGGAACGAAACACAAATTACGGGATGTTTTGCTCTTGTGCAGGTATCTTTTTGTTTTAATATAACAAATGTTTATTTGTTTTATTTACTATTATATACTAATTTGTGTGTAATAACTTATTATAAACCAAATTTTTATTTTTTTGCCGTAGTCATGGGCTTACGACCATTTTAAAATCTTGAGGCCTCCTCGGAATACAGATTGAGCTCTAGATAAACCTACAGGAGGGAGATATCTTTATGGAGGGACCCGACACAAGGCTAAAGAGACGGAAATGGTCGACATGAGGAAAAAATTGGATGCTTTGACAATTGAAGATGTGGTTTTTGATCCATATTTGAAACTTGATGAGGATGGTGAAGAGGAATTTGATGATAAGGTATTTTCTGATGTGGCAACCTATACGGGACCTTTGTTTCATGCACCCTGGTTCGTCATTTTAGATCCTCGTAGAACGCTCCGCCAAATCGGTATTGTCCAGAAAATTGTTCCCGAAGAGACTCATTTTAGACGGAGCGTAGGAAACTCCCAATTTAAGGACAAACAGGTGAAATTAAACTATGAAAATGCACCGGGGATTGACCATTGGAATGCTCATTCCGAACAAGTAAACCAAATGAGTAGAAGACTCCTTGAAGCTGAACATGGTACTTCCCAAGCGGATGAGGATTACATGGAATTGTATAGAGAGTGAGATCATCCTTATGTGGAAAATTTGGATCCGGAGGCGCAGAGACATTACAGGAATGCATAGAAAGAGAGTTCTAAGACACCAAGGAGTGAAGAAAATGATTGGCGGGAGATGGTGGTACATATACTACTAATTATGTTTGTATATGATGTTTTTTTTAATTATATATGAATAATCGGAGTACGTACGTGTGTTTGATATGAAAAAATAGGTCGAGCGAGTTAATTGGGTGGCCAAAGACCTCAGCCGTTTGATTGATGTTGGTCAGGATTTAACGGTAGCTGAGATCATATTAATGCGGAATCGAGTTAAAGGAATAATACTCCCTGAGAAAGGAGGTTTATATCCTGTTGAAGCACCAAGGAGATCTAAAAGGTCTAGGTCTTCTTATCCTAGCGACGACTCGGACACTCCCCCCCTGACCAAGTTCAATATAAGCAATGAAAAGCCGGCCGAGGTGGTAGAGGTGAAAAAGGTGGAACGAGTGCTCGAGATGGTCGAGGTGCAAAAGGTGGAACAAGTGCTCGAGGTGGTCGAGGTAGTGGACCAATTTCAAAAGTTATCTGTGTTGCAACAAGTGCTCGAGGTGGACGTGGTGGAGGTAAAAAGGCTCCAACTCAAGGTGGCAGCGGTCGAGGTAGAAAATCTAGAGTTATAGAAGAAGTTGTGGAACCTCAGGCAAGGGACGATGTGGATGACTTTTTGGAAACCACTTCTGAGGAGGGATCAAGTGAAAGTTAATGACAATTTACTTTTCATTATATTACTTCATTTCATGGAACATTTATTATCTAACACTTTGTCTATTTAATTTTTTGTGGTTTGGTTATGGATTTGGATGGATGAATTTTTAAAACTTTGCATTTATTAATGAATGTTAGTCTTTACAATTATCTAATCTAAGAAAACTGCGGAATCAATCAAGATTCACTAATTTTTTGTGCTATTTCGGCTAGGTCGATCCTTGACATAACCTAGCCGAAAGTGCATATAATCCTTGTCAAATTTAGTTTCACAGAACTGCTGATGGAAAGTCTCGGCCGTTATACTAAAACGGTTAGGAAATACCGGGCCGTATGTTTCCCTGGATAACTGAACCTTTGTTACGGCTACGTTTCCAAGACGTTATTTGATTTGCGGTTGGCTTTCCTAACCGTAAAACTGACAAAAAATGGAGCTATGATTTACGGCTTGGAAATTCATATATATCCGGGCCGTATGTGATATTCAAAATTTAACTGAACCTTTGTTACGGCTACGTTTCCAAGCCGTTATTTTATTTGCGGATGGCTTTCCTAACCGTGAACCTGGCAAAAAAATGGAGCTCTGGTTTGTGGCTTGGAAATTCATATATATCCGGACCGTAAAAATGACAAAAAAATAACACTTACGTTTTACGGCTTGAACCACCGAGCCGTAAATATGACACACCACAAATCCTGTAATTTATATAGAATAACGGCTGGGTCTCTCCTTCAATTTCCAATCCGTAAATACCTATAATTATGCATACCACATCATATCGGCTAGTTTTTTGAATTTTGAAAAATAGATCCGTTTGAAGACTGATTTATAGAAGGTTCTAGCTGTCAACCACTTATTTAAACTTGAAATAACTCACATTTCCATATAACCACCCACTCCAAATCAAATTCACACCTTCAAGACTAATAATCTCCACTAAAACACCTACAAACTCAATGCAATGTACTCAAAGGATAAACCCAAATTTACTTTGGAAGAAGAGTTATCTCTTTGCAAAAAATTTGTACTATGCTATCCAAAGAGATGAGAAGAACGAAGGAAAGGTGGTTTAACAAGTCAATCATATTGGAGTAATATTTTTGAGAATTTTTGTAGTGAAACAGGTAACACTAACAACCGCGATGGGGTTGAATTGTATCTTCGATTTTCAGATATACGCAAAAAAAGTGGAAGAATATATGGCTTTACGTCGTATGTGCAATCAACTTCGACTTAGTGGTGATACTGATAGAGAAGTCGCGGCTCAAGCTAAGAAGGAATGGAGAAAATGGAAAGGTTGTGATTTCAACTTGGAAGCCCAATTCGCCATCATCAGAGACTTCTTAATACATCGAAAGGGGTGTTATTAAAACCAATTTTGTAACGGGGATCTATTAAGTATGTAATGGTTTTTATTGTGGTCTAATTAATGAAAGTATTACTAATTTTCATGTTGAAAATGCAAAATTTCTCAGCTTACAGATTCAATTACGGACGGGAAATATAAGAATTCCCAGCCGTTAAACAGACTCAGGAGATTCTCGTTGAATAACGGTTGGAAGTTCTTAACTTCCCATCCGTTGTTAGTGTTTACGTCTGGAAAGTCATCATATCCAAGCCGTAATAAATGGATTACGGATGTGTCGACATAATTTCCCGGCCGTAACAGCATCAAATTCCAGTTTTTTTTTTCCAGATTTTTGACGGATTTGAATTGATGAAATTGATGTTGGGAGTTCATTATAAGCTTATCTTGAGTTTTGGGATGAAGGGTTTTTTCATTAAGCTTCAAAAAATTCAAAATAATTTCACCAAAATCATCAGTTTTCATTCATCAAAACTCAAAACAATCAAGTTTTGATTTGCAAAAAATTAATGTTTTGATTAGTCTAGTTGATTCACTAAGACTGATTAGTTTAGCTTAATCAAATTAATTAGCACTAATCAAATTAATTAGCACTAATCAAATTAAGGTTAAACTAGACATTATAAAATATGATAGATAAGGGGTGCTATGGGTTGTTATTTCATAACCCCAAATAACCCAAAACCCCAGCCGTGGATAGCCCCAATAATAGAGTTATAAACCTAATGTAAAAGCGAAAAGGAAAAACGATTAAATTTTGTTTTTTGTGTTTGATTTGAAGTCCGCACTCTGCAATACGTTATTCTGAAACTTGAATTTCATGATCTACAATTTTCTCCATGAACTAAACTTGTATGACAATCGATGTCCCAAAGTTTTCCCCATGACCATTATTCATCTTTCGATCTAAACCTAATGATCAAATTTTCGATCGCCACTCCGAATCTGTTTCTTAAAGATCGAACAAGAGAGAGGAGAACATAAACGCGGAAGCGTAAAGACTACATTGATATTAATCTTGGTGGAATACAATCTATTTGATATTTTTGATTGATTGATTCTTTCTTTCTTGCTTACAAATGAATACAACATGCATATTTATAGGCTACAAAAAGAAGAAGAGAACTATGTCTATGGAGGCTAACAACTATGCATATGGAGGCTAACAACTATGCCTATGGAGGCTTCCACCAAACCAACTAATAGACAATCTAGTATTCTTATTTGATTTGTCTAACTCTAGAACACTCATTTTACACATGTTAATTGTCTAACATTGACTCTAGACATCCTAGATATTTCTAGGTTAATTTAGATAGATGTGAACACTTGACTAAGTTGGTGTTGAATATTCAACACTCCCCCTCAACACCTACTTTCCAACTTCTCTTTATCGTAGACGTTTCGATCCCCTTCATAGTTTAAGGATGTTTCGGTCCTCTTCATAGTTTAAGGACGTTTCAGTCCTCTTCGGAAGTTTAGGGACATTTCGGTCCTCTTCGGAAGTTTAGGGACATTTCGGTCCTCTTCGTAGTTTTAGAACATACGGGTTCCATCGTAGTTTAGGGACATTGCGGTCCTCTTCGTAGTTTTAGAACATACGGGTTCCATCGTAGTTTAGGGACATTGCGGTCCTCTTCGTAGTTTTAGAACATACGGGTTCCATCGTACTTTAGGGACATTGCGTCCTCTTTAGACAAAATACTTCTTGTACTCTTTAGACAACTCATAGGATTTTCACCCACTTTTGTTGTTCTCTATCTCATCACCACTTGGTGATTGCTTCCGTTTCTTCACAACATTTTTGTTGTTTCTTCTTCTATTCATCTTTGTTCCAGTCACGCTTTTGTTCGAAAACTGTAACACTTCTTTGGTTATCCAGATTCTCTCACAATCTTTCATTTCGTCAAGCTTCTGCCACAAGCTCTGACTATTCTTATTCTTGTTATATTGATGTTACAATTTTGTCACGCTATCCAGATTTGCCACATTTCTGAATTCGTAACAGATTTGCAACGCTGTGACAATTATTGTCACACTTATGTTTCCATGATCATCCTTGCATTTAAACAAACATCTTGTCTGCATCTTCTCTATTTTCTTTGAGGCTTTCAGCCATCTAAATCACCTTCAACTTCTTCTTTGTTTCGATTTTTTTTTTGTTTGTCGGTGAGATGGACGTTTAGTGTGTCGGTCACACCATGAAAAGAGAGTTGAATGGCACTTTCTCACTGGCACTCTCTTTTTTTTTTTTTTTTTTTTTTGCTTTCTGCTGCATGCGCGACTATCGATCTCCAACTCCATCGACCACCGTGTATCATCATGGAAACATTCTGTTTCTCTCGACACAACATCATGTTCTTCTTCCTTCAACGGTTAACTCATCACTTGTTCGAATCTCCATCGGTGGAAGAATTCATTACAACAGCAACACCTCAATCCACTCTTATTGCTCAACCCATTTTATTCCTTCATCTGTTGGCAGCAGCAAACAATCATATTTTCTTCCTTGTGCTCGCTCACATCAGCAGGCTCGTTTTGTTTTGGAAAACTTGTCTTAATAATCTTCCTTTATCTTGGCTCAAGAAACGAGTTCATAACCCTCAGCTCAAAACCAAACAACCTCGAACTTTTTTTTTCTTCTTCTTCTTCTTCTTCTTCTTCTTCTTCTTCTTCTTCTTCTTCTTCTTCTTCTTCTTCTTCTTCTTCTTCTTCTTCTTCTTCTTCTTCAAGATCATGGCTTTAAAACCACAAGCGACGGAGCTGCAAGATAGCAATAATCCTTACGCCTTCACCAGCTAAGCATAAACCATTTTTTTTCTCGATTTCTTTGGAGCAAATGACGCTCGTCACAAACAAACCCTAAACAGCTCAAGCTTGGACTTTATGACCATCTTTGATTCTTCTCATCAAAAACATCGGTAACATTTTTTTTTTCGGCACTAGTATCTCGACTGCCATGTTTTCTCGGCATCAAGAACATGCCCTAAGCTCGATTTTCACCGTGAATTCAAACGACATCAAACTTCTCCTTCACCTGACTTCTAGCTTCAAACTTGTCACAATAACCATCAGAATATTGCGCAACTATTTTATTTTATTTTTTTTAGTTTTCTTTCTCCTTCTTATTGCAACTTTAGAAACTCTTTAGGAAAACATATAACTTCTCTTCCTCTCCTCTCTCCCTCTCACCTTGCTCTGATACCATCTTAAAGATCGAACAAGAGAGAGGAGAACATAAACGCGGAAGCGTAAAGACTACATTGATATTAATCTTGGTGGAATACAATCTATTTGATATTTTTGATTGATTGATTCTTTCTTTCTTGCTTACAAATGAATACAACATGCATATTTATAGGCTACAAAAAGAAGAAGAGAACTATGTCTATGGAGGCTAACAACTATGCCTATGGAGGCTAACAACTATGCATATGGAGGCTAACAACTATGCCTATGGAGGCTTCCACCAAACCAACTACTAGACAATCTAGTATTCTTATTTGATTTGTCTAACTCTAGAACACTCATTTTACACATGTTAATTGTCTAACATTGACTCTAGACATCCTAGATATTTCTAGGTTAATTTAGATAGATGTGAACACTTGACTAAGTTGGTGTTGAATATTCAACACTGTTGGCATAAAAGAATATCATCGTGAAAAAAAAAATCACCGAAACTCAAAAAATGAAGTGACCCAACATTTCTCTCATGATTCAAATTATGCTTAAAAATTCAAAATATACTTCATTGCTAAAGTTACAATATGATCCAAAATTTTCCACCTGACCCATATATTATAGCAAGGGGTGCAAATTGTCTTGTACCTAATAATCATTTTTGAACCAAAATTTGCCATCCGTGCATGGAAATCTATCTTGTGTCCCAAAATGTAGCTAACCCCCGAGAAAGAAAGAAATCTTGGTCATCCAAGATTACCTCATGAACTTATTCTAGTGGCCGATTTGCTACCTATGTACCAACCACATATGTCAAATAAATCATTAAAAAAAAATGGCATAAAATCTGCACTCGATCCAAAATTTACTTGGTCACAGAAAATCAATATTTTAATCCGTTATTTATTTACTTCCACCCTATTAGAGGTGTAAATTGGGTTGTGCCAGCACGACACGCTAAAATTTGGGCACATCCCAACCCAACACGTGACTTAGTCCAGCACGACACAACACGCTAGTTAAATGAGACGTGCTGGGTTTGACTAATTGGTACAGTAGCACAACACGCGACACGGATAAGCACGTGGCCCAGCCCAGCCCAGTGTGTTAAGAAAGCACGTCATAACATGTACAAATACATCATATAACAAGGCATAATACATCACATTTTTTGTATATTTCACAAAAAAGTCACTATTCTAGCTAGTTTTTAACATTTTATGCTGGCTTATTTATAACAACACATAATACATTAATATTTGGAAAATATATTTCAGTATCGTTGTTATAATGTCGTCACTTATATTTAACTAGAACATTAATTTACATGGCAATAATCCAATTTTTTATTTGATAGGTTATTTCTTTTTATTGAATAAATTCGTTAATTTTACTTGAAATAATTTCAAATGATATTTTGTTTAATTAAATTATTGTGATAATCTCCGACTTAATGTATACATTAAGTGATTTCAAATTATTTATAGCACGTGTGCCAGCACGGCACGTTTATTTGTGTGTTGTGCCCGTGGGCTGTGCTGTGCCTAGCTTTTGACTAGTAAAGCACATCATGGCACAACATGTTTAAATAGTTGGCATAGCACATCACTGCACATGACAAGTGAAGCGCGCGACTTCGTGTGCCGGGCCGGCACGTTTTACACCTCCACACCCTACTCATCTCATGAAACCCAACGGGTGATTCTTGTACTAGGACTTCATCTGCAGTATTCCATAAAAAAAGAATGAGTGCTAGTAATATAACTAATGACCATGAAAATTAAGTGAACAATTTAGCGCACATATATAAGGTCGTGATAAAAGTTCAACACATTGTTCAAGCCAAAACGAAATGAAACTCATTGTTGAAATCTTTGGTGTAGCCTATGTGAAATTCTAAGATGATGGAGTAAGCTGGAAAAAGAGAAGATAATAATAATGTGAGGTACTGATATGTATATTTGTGTGTCTCCTGTGTACTGTAAATGTGTGTGTAGCACATGTGTTGTTTGACTCTTTCCTCTTTTATATTCTCTCAGTTCTGTCTGAGAAGAATAACTTTACATTTCCTTTTTCAAATTACTTTGACATTCACTTTATCTTTCATCAAAATGTTCTTCAAATTCATTATGTGTTTATCGGATTCAGTTGATTGAAGCTCTTCTGGTTTCAAGTTTATATTAGGTTTACTATGTTATCATTCGAGCAGGGAGCTTCACGACGCTAGTTTTCGATTCTTTTTTTTAGCTGAATTCTCAAATTGATTGCCTACTCAGTTTCCTGGTGGTGTTTTTCTTCTTCAATCTGGTAATTACCTTATTTTGTCATTGATTTCAATTCAATTTTAAGTCTCGGTTTCTTTCAATTTTTCAATCTCAGCCCAATTTCTCTTCGATTTCATAGTTTTTCTGTCGCTTAATTTTGTTCAATTATGGTTCAAGATAACATATCCTTAATTCTTTCTCAATCTCTAAATCAAATTGCTAATGTAATTTATGTTAAGCTTCATGATGATAATTTTTTGGTCTGGAAATATGTTTTTCTTCCTTTGTAAAAAATCTACAATGCTCCTTCATTCATTGACGGTACTGGATTTTCCCCTCCTCAATTTCTTACTCGTGTAAGTGAACGCAATCAAACTGTTAATCCTGCTTATACAAAGTAGAATGCATAGGATCAAACTATTATTCTTTGGATTAACTCTACTATCACAGACACTCATCTATCTGGTGCAACTATTGCGTTTGATCTTTGGTGACTAATTGAAGAAAAGTTTGCACCAACTTCATCTACTCATGTGATTCAACTACATAAAGATGCCTTGGATGCTGCTGGTTGTGTGGTTTCAGACTCTGAAATTGTGGTAACTATTCTTAATGGTCTTTATGCTGATTATGCTGCTTCTATTCGTGTTCGTTCTCCTCCTGTCACAAGTAGAGAAATTCATAATCTATTACTTAGTGAAGAAATTGTAGTTACGTACTTACAGATTGAACAATTTAAAACTCTCATCTGAGATGGCCTTTGCTGTTAGCTCTGATTTTCATTACCCACTTTATGGTTATTATTCTACACCAAGATCTTATACACAATCTTATCCTAGAGGAAATCGTAGTAGAGGTCGTGGTTGGAAATCTTCATTCACAAAGTCATATAACTCTTTTTATCAACACTCTACACCACCACCCTCCTATTCACCAAGACAACCTCTACCACAAGGTTGGTCACCAATGCCTTCTAGTCAAAGGCCACCGGTATTTACACAGCCTTTTTCTCCACCAGACAAACAACCAGGTCAGCTTTGTCTCAAAAATGTCCATTTAGCACCAACTTGCAATTAGAAACTTAATTTTGTTTATCAAGGGAGAGCTCTGCTGTCAAATATTTCTGCTATGCTGGCAAGTGCAAATATATTTGGCGAAAATCCGTGGTTTGTTGATTCTAGTGCCAATTATCGCATTACTGCTGAAGAATATTCTTTAACAATTCATTCTCCTTTTACTGGCTCGAAGGTGATTTCCATTGCAAATGCCGAAGGTATGGAGATTTCTCATCTTGGCTCTAATACAAAATATTTAAATAATCATGCTTGTGTGCTACAAAATGTATTGCTAGTTCCTAAATCTGACCAGAACTTGTTGTCTGTCGATAAGTTTACGTCTGATAACAGTTGTTCTCTGACCTTTACTTGTGATGGTTTTACTATTTAGTATTTCTCCACTGGGAGGATTCTGTACAAGGGACATCATAGTAATGGTCTCTATCCTCTCCATTTCAACACCAGCCTTTCATCTGATATTTCATCCTCACCGTATGCATTTTATGCTTCTAAAGTTTGGTACCGGAGGCTTAAGCATCCTTCTTTTCTGTCACTTCAAAGAATTAACAAAAGCTTTGCTCTTACTGATTTCAAGAATAAACCACTTTTTTGCAATGAGTGTCAATTAGAATGTAGTCATAAATATCCTTTTCACTTATCTTCAAATGTTATTTCTACTCCTCTAGCTTTACTTCATATGAATATTTGGGGACCTTGTAATGTTACTTCAGTTGATGGGTCTTTATATTATGCTGCCTTAATAGATGACTATTCAAAATATTATTGGTTGTTTCCTTTAACACTTAAATATGATTTCAAATATCTTTTTATTAGTTTTGTCCATCAAATAGAAAATTTTCTTCAACACACTGTCAAAGTTATTAGAACAGATGGAGGTGGTGAATTTTTTAATAAACATCTCAAAGAATTCTTAACAAATAAAGGTATTTTTCATGAATCTACCTTCCCTCACATTCCTGAACAAAATGGAGTTGTTGAGTCAAAGCATAAACAAATTTTTAACCTTAGTGGAACTTTGCTACTTCAATCTGGGCTATCACTCTTATTGGGTTTTGTTGATGGTGGTTTTTAGTATAGGGTTAAAATCGTAAAACACTAAACCCTAACAGACATTTAAAGCACGCATTTACTAGGCGCATTAAATAAAAGCCTTTAATGTGTCTCTAAATAATTACTAGGGTATATTTTTCAAATTAGGGTTAGACGAACCAATCCCTAATTCTCACGTGTTCCAATAGCAAATCATGCCAGCCACACCTAGCTCAAGTTAGCCGCGCTATGCCAATCGCATCGTGCCATGGCCCAAGCTATTCTAGCCACATCTCGTGAGCCAATGGCAAACCATGCCAGCCACACCCAACCGTACCAAAGCATGCCAACTATGCAAGCCGCACCCGCGTGCCAATGGAAAATCATGCCAACCACACCTAGCCCAAGCTAGCCGCGCCATGCCAATCGCACCGTGCCATGGCCCTAGCTATGCTAGCCGCATCTCGTGTGCCAATGGAAAATCATGCCAGCCACACCCTACCGTGCCAAAGCATGCCAACCATGCTAGCCGTACCCCGCGTACCAATGGAAAATCATGCCAGCCACGCCTAGCCCAAGCTAGCCGCGCCATGCCAATCGCACCGTGCCATGGCCTTAGATACGCTAGCCGCATCTTGTGTGCCAATGGAAAATCATGCCAGCCACACCCTACCGCGCCAAAGCATGCCAACCATGCTAGCCGCACCCCGCGTGCCAATGGAAAATCATGCCATCCACGCCTATCCCAAGCTAGTCGCGTCATGCCAATCGCACCGTGCCATGGCCCTAGCTATGCTAGCCGCATCTCGTGTGCCAATGGCAAATCATGCCAGCCACACACTACCGCGCCAAAGCATGCCAACCATGCTAGCCGCACCCCGCGTGCCAATGGAAAATCATGCCAGCCACTCCTAGCCCAAGATAGTCGCGCCATGCCAATCGCACCATGCCATGGCCCTAGCCATGCTAGCCACGTCTCGTGTGCCAATGGAAAATCATTCCAACCACACCTAGCACGAGCTAGTCGCGCCATGCCTTTTCCCTAGCCACGCCATGCACCCATGGAGAACCTTTGGCCCCATATACCAAACCACTCCAAAGCATGCCATGCCATACTTGCTACGCCAAGGCATGCCATGATAGCCTGGCCCTCCCTCATGAAATCTTCCTGAGTTTTGCTTTCGGGCTCTTTTGCCCTCCCGAACGAGTTCAAAACCTAAATATCCTCGCTTGAGGTGATAGGAAATTCTTTTATGGTTGATTTGAGGGGCGGACCATCAAAATCCTAGTCCGTACTAGGATTTTGTAGAGGTTCTAGTGAAGGGAACCAATTAGATTTCTAAACCAAATTGAAGCCAGGCACCCATCAACGGTTGCCTTTCAATCCCAGGAGAAAATCCTGGCCATATAAGATCTCCTCATGACTTTAGCCTTAGCTTGGTCACGTACCTAGCCAAGCCAGCTGCATCATGCCTCGCCATGGCCCCTCATGCGGCGCCACCATACTGGCCTTCCCCATGCGGTTACTAGATTGAATCCAGGAGCCCACCAATGGTTTCCCTTCAACCCAGGATAAAATCCTGGCCGTATAAAGTCTCCTCATGACTTTATCCCTAGCTTGGTCACGTGCCTAGCCAAGCTAGACGCGCCATGACCCATCATGCCGCGCCACCATACTGGCCTTCCCCATGAAGCTACCAAATTGAAGCCATGCGACCATCAAAGGTTTCCCTTCAATCCCAGGAGCATATCTTGGCCGTCTAAAGTCCTCTCACGACCTTAGACCCGAAACTATAACTTGGTCGCGCACCTAGTCCAGGATAGTCACGCCATGCGCCCATGGAAAACCCTTGGCTCCTCACGCCAAGTCTAAACACACCCTAGCCGTGCCACCCTGTTGGACCTCACTACACGGCTACACAAACAAAGGCGTGCAACGATCAACTGTTACCCCTCCTATCAAGATGCAACATCTCGACCGTCGAAGGTCACATGGATAACAATTTCCCCAACCGACTTGCCAAGCCACAACAATGTTTTACATGTTTTCCAAAAACATTCGAGACATCAACACGAACAGGGGGATTCTCTTTGGGTATTGGTTTGGTGGTCTACATCGTGCGGCGTACACTACGCCCCTCATAAGGAGGTGTCATAAGGGTGAGGCGCCTAGTAAATATGGGAGTTATGTGGGAAACGTTCATGGAACATAAAGCCGTGAGTTAACAAACTTTATGGACATCAATTCCATAACGTTAACAGTTTCATGAAAATCAATTTAATGCGTTAGCCACTTTATGGGACATCAAGTCCATGCATACGGTTACCACCTCCTCCCTTTTACTCCTTACTCCTTAATGAGACCAGCGTACGCTTCTACTACAACTTGTATAAATAGGTCTCACCTATTCCCATAAGAAAAAAAAGGAAGTTCATTCGGACAAGAGAACACTCAGAATACTTACCTGCTAGCTCCTCTCGTGAGCTCTGGTACTTTTCTGAAAACAAGTTATAGAAACCCAATTGCTCTTCCAGAATAAACTATTCTGGTCTCACACTCTCCTTGCTTCCCTCCCCAAAACCAACCCATTCTCCTCCTCTTTGTGACCGAAGCAAGTCTGTAACAACCATTTCTTGGTTTAGGCCGGACTTGTACAGATTGATCTCTCGAACTTAAAAGTGCTCAACGTGCAGCACATTTGTTTAGGGTTTAAACCAGTTTCTCACTCACCTACCGAATTTACCGAAATCGGCAGAAGCTATTTTCACCTATAAACAATTGGCGACCACAGCGGGAGGATTGATCTATCGGTTATAATGTCAATTTTCGACTATCTATTTCGTTCTTCGACCTAGACGTCAAGATGATAGAGGAAGGCGATTTACTATGACTCAGTTACTCGATGACTCGATTATCAGTCGTGACACGACAAGGGATTACTGGGGACTTCCCAGTGGATAGAAGCAGAACCGCCCAAGGAGCAATGACTTGGTTATCGGACAGCTCAGTAACGATTGGGGACTTTCCACGGCGGTATTTCCCATAAAACTCGGTCTTACACTCGGAAGGTTCACTTTTCATCAGGAGACCTTAAAAAGAAAGTAAGTCCTACCTAAAAAAGATACGTGGTTTTCTTTTTCAAAGTTTTCACGGGAATGATAAGACCAATAGCCATGTTATGTTTCACCCCCATGTCATCTACCAACACACGGTTCCATGGTTTTCCTGGGATGTCTATGTCACTTTCAGTTATAACCAAAACAATCAATTCCTAAAAAATTCAGTCAAAAAAGAATAACCCAAAAATCGTCAAGGTAAAATTTTATCTATCAACCCAATAAATCCAGTAAATCAAAAAAACCATAAACCAGGCGCTTTGTTTTCCTTTAAAAAAAAAGAGGTCACCTACCCGTACGTGCCTACTCTTCACAACAATAACTACCTGTCACCATTAGCAGATGTTACTACGACAATATTCGAAGAATTTTTTATGAGGAAGTATTTCCACAAGTCTATGAAATGCATACCTATGGCTAGGGTTTACACCAGTCCAGAGGAAAAATATTTTTACCGATTTATTGAAAGGCATACCTATGGCTATGGTTTGCACCAGCACAAGAAAAAAAAAAAAAACGCTGGAGTACATAGCTGGAATATGCTTGCCCACTTTATCACTATCGCGCTACCGCTAACACCAGGACGTGATAACAAAGATACGAGGAAAAAAAAGGGGAGCCAACCCCTTTCATAAGCATAACACTTTTGGAATTTGAATAACAAAGGATTTCTTGTTTGAGCTACGTATGGGAAGAGGCAGCTGGGCCCGTAAGATCAAGTCCGCACCACGCCAAGTCAGCATCGTGCCCATTCCAAGCCGATCTAGCGCTTACCAGACAAGCTTACCAGACGCGCCTACCAGACAATCTCACCAGACAAGCTTACCAGACGCGCCTACCAGACAAGCTTCCTAGACAAGCTTGCCAGACACACCTACCAGACGAGATTACCAGACATGCCTACCAGAAAAGCTTCTAAGAGGAGCTTACTCGACGCTCCTACCAGAAAATATCACCAGACAAGCTTACCAGAAAATATCACCAGACAGGCTTACCAGACGAGCTTACCAGATGTACTTACAATACGTGCTTACCTAACGTGCTTACCTGACGTGCATGCCAGCGATGACATATTGCGCCCTTCCAGCGCCATCCTCTCCACTCCATAACTATCCAAAGCAGCACCATGGCTCCAGCAATTCGTGAACGATACACTTACGATCACCAGAACCAAAGCCGTTTCCGCCGCCCCGACGTTTGTTCAAGCATGACAGATCCAACTGTCACCCGAGGTGCCACTCCACCATCAGGGAGAGATACTGGAAGAAACGGAAGAAGCCGACCTCCTTTTACCACTATTTATTTGATTCAAAGACAAAAGACACTTCAGCAGGACGTGTGATTATAGATGAAGAGGATCGTGTTGCTATTGAACGCCCAGTAGAAGGGGATCAGCAATCCAATTTTAGCACACGTAAAGATTATGAATGACTTCTCCAAAATCTATAAAAAGAAAATCAGCAACCCTCATGAGTTCATAGAGACCCTCTTCCCATCAGGACCTACACGATGGGAACTTGGCCAACTAAGTCGTACAGTCTATGATGAAACATCTGTGGAAAGCAGGCGTTTCAGCCAGGGAAGCCGTTTTCATACCCCAACCTCTCTTGGAAAGCAAGATCGATAGATAAAACAGGGGACTCCTAACCTCTGTACACTTGAGGGATGTCGATTTTGGCAGAACTTAATGTAGCCTCCGACTTCAACATGGTAACCGTAAACGCCCCGAGAGTTACAAGGCATCGTTTCAACGTCCTCTCCAAGAACCAAAGATGCTTCAATGCCTCCTTCCTACCAAAGCTCGTGTTCATGGACAGTTTGCTCGCTTACGCATCCGGCCAACCCACTTTGTTCTCATGACAATGTAGTCTCTTCCGATCACATCTGCTACCGAGAAGAGATTCTGCTCGTTTGTTGATACCAGCAAGAGCTTCACCAAAGCACGATCACTACAAAGATGGAAACAGGTAAGCCACATTTGGGGACTGAGGATCTACACAGAATCCCTTCACTGTCAAAGCTCAGAAGATACAGTCAACCAAAAGGTCATAGTCACGACGAGGTAATTTACTTTTCAAGGGTGAAGCGTAAGAATATCATCACCTCTCTGTCTAGAAGACACCTGCAACACTTTACAAGGCCGCGGTAGATCCCAAACCTACTCAGAAGAAAAAACTTCGGATGCTAAAGAAAAGTGTGACTGGGGACTGCTCATCGCAGTCCATCCCGATGACCATCGAAGATTCATGAGATAACCTCAGAGACACGGCTGAAACATTTTCCAGAAGAAACAGAGGGAGCCACGATAAACAACATAACTCTCTCATTTTTACCACTTTACTATCCAAAATATTTCGACCATGTAATATTCTGAGCATCCCAGCATCACATCCAGAAGAGTACAATAAGTTTGTTTCAAATCCGGTGGACGTGGATTCAAGGCGATGCAATGAAACTAGGGTTCATGCCCTTCCAAGCGCTTTACAGAGAGGCCCACAACCGTTCCATGCCCGTCAGTGCTAATGGGTCCCCTTCATGCCATGACCATGCTAGCCGCTCCGCCTCGTGTTCCAAAGCCTACCCATGAAGACACCCAATCATACCGAGATTTTTGGAAAGCTACCAGATGAAAGGATTGCAAATGCTACCTACCTCTAGAAAAATATTTTTGAATAAGGAAAGAATTCCATATTAAAGCCGCACATGAAGAAAGGAAATCGGTCCCACAAGAACAACCCAAAAATGAAGTACTGGAAGACGTACCTATTTTGCTCGTCCACTTCACCGCTACCAAGCAGCAAAAGAAGAAACAATAAAGGCGTAAATCAAAGGGAGAGGCCATCCATCCTTTTTATGGGCGTGATACTTGGGAGTTCGAACAAGGAAAGGATTTCCTATTTTGAGCCAAGAAGGAAAAAGAGTAAACCAGTCCCACGCCCACGCCATTGCCGTGGACCCCCTGACAAAGCTGCACCGTGCTAGACCGCGCCTCGCCACAAGTCCAACCGCGCCTCACTTTTCCACGGTCCAAGCCATACACCTGCTCCTCCCTCAAGGACCGTACCCCCTTTGCCGCGGAAAGGACTACCAACATGGAAAGCCGAAGTCATCTCTACCACTTAAAAGGTTAGACGGATTCTCCTAACCGTCTTTGCAATAATTTATGTTGTTTGTCACCATCATATGCTTACCCCGCAACAAGACACCTATTCCGAGCTAAGCAGGGGACTTAATGTTGATGGTGGTTTTTAGTATAGGGTTAAAATCGTAAAACACTAAACCCTAGCAGACATTTAAAACACTCATTTACTAGGCGCATTAAATAAAAGCATTTAATGTGTCTCTAAATAATTACCAGGGTATATTTTTCAAATTAGGGTTAGACAAACCAAGCCTTAATTCTCACGTGTGCCAATAGAAAATCATGCCAGCCACACCTAGCCCAAGTTAGCCACGCCATGCCAATCGCACCGTGCCATGGCCCTAGCTATCACTATGGGAAAAATGTACATCTACAACTGGTCATTTACAACACTTTCCTAAACATTGTAGAAAGTCCTATCTTTTACAACTGATTTCAAAGAAAGCGTTGTTGTATATCATCACTACCAACACTTGGGAAACAAGGGGTTGGGCGAAGAACAAACGACAACTCCTTAAGCAAAACTGTTGCTACAACATTTAGCTATAACAACTTTGTTACATAAACATAGTGACTTATCCTATCACAATACTCATAAGTGTTGTTGAAGAAGACAAAAATATGATAATGAAAAATACGTTAGAGGAGAGATTCGAAGATGAACCTAGTGCATGGATGTCTAACTCATCTACCATCCTTACGGTTCAAAAGAATTGGTGATTTTTTTTATTTTTAATAGACACGTATAACAACACTTATAAGTGTTGTTGAAGTTAAAACATAGACTGTATTACCACACTTATCAGTGTTGTTGAAGTTAAAATATAGAATGTATAACAACACTTATAAGTGTTGTGGAGGTTAAAATATAGAATGTTGAGAAAAAAAGAGGTTGGGGGGATTCGAACATGAACCTAATGCATGGATGTCGAGCTCATGAACCATCCTTACGGTTCAAAAGAATTGGTGATTTGTTTTCTTTTTAATAGAAACGTATTACAACACGTATAAGTGTTGTTGAAGTTAAAACATAGAATGTATTACAACACCTATAAGTGTTGTTGAAGTTAAAATATAGAATGTATTACAACACTTATAAGGGTTGTTAAAGTTCAAATATAGAACATGAGCCAAGGCAGATTTTAATTTGGCCAACATAGCAACCATAACAACTAAAATGTCCCATTTTCTCTCCTCCTTCATCCGGGCTTGAGACCGGCAATGAAATGATGTATCATTTACATTGGCGGAGTTAAAAAGGGTGTAATAAAAGTAACAGAGTTATCATTTTATAATTAAGCACACAAATGGAGCTGCTAACTGTCTTTTTGGAAGAACAATAATAGTATTAGTAAAGGAAATACAAATATTGATCATACAGAACTACACAATCAACTGTAGAAAAAATTTGAGAGTAGCAGATGAAGTAGATAACTGAGAAGGCAAATAACACCAAATATTGCTAAAGTAACAATACAATACAGTAAAAACAATACAATACCGATCTAACTTGTGAACTTCTTTTTCTTCTTTTTTTTGTTCTTCTTCTTTGTCGGAACCACCGTGATATAGTCCCCATCTTCTCTTAAGTAACTCTCTCCCTCGTCATCCATTTGGAAACCAAGAGTTGAAGTATCCACCGGTTGGCAATTTGTGTCATGCTTTTCATTGTATTCCTCTAATTCATGGAAACCCCTAGGTGGTGGTTTCACCATCACATACCAGTTAGATGTATACGACTCTCGAGAAAAGAAAACTTGTCGCGCTTGCTTTGCTAAAATGAATGGATCGTTACAATATTGGTTCTTATGTTGCTTTAAATTGACTAATGTAAATCCATCTTCTACCTTCACACCAAAATTGGTGTGAGCCCAATCACATTTGAATATTGGAATTTGAAACATATGATTGTAGTCCAACAATAGAATTTCTTCTAAAATACCGTAGAATCCACTAGTTTCTGACCGTCCTGCAACTAAGGTTGTTGATTCAATTGAAACTCCACTGTTTTGCGTGACTCTGTTAACATCCTTCGTAATAAACCTAGTGTCATTGATTAGCAAGCCTTTATATGATACGCAGTTTTCTAACGGCCCATATGACAACCATTCTACCGTGTGTGATATTGGCATGCCTTGTTCAATTTGCATCTTAACCTACAAATGTATAATCTCAGGACATAAGAATATAACTAAATTTGCTATCTAAGCATCATAAGTTAGATTTATAGTGATGATGTGCCTAACATGGATTGTTATAAGTGATATAATGAAACAGAATCACACGTATTTGTGTTTCTTATAGTAATTTTCTGTAGCAACAATATTTGCTAGTATTTAAACTATTCTAAGATGTATAATCTGACTAAGAGTGGACTAAGCGTACCTTTTGATGAAACCAATCTGAAAATGTGTCAGACTGTATGGAATTGAGTTGGTCTTCACTAGTAATTTCCCTCCTAACAGAAGATTTTAACTCGTCCATATGCATTCTAAGACAAAAGTAAAATTAAGAAATGAAGTATTAATTGACAGACCATTTCTAATGAACATGAACATCATACTTACATCATGTAAGGGTCAATTTCGGGTGTGTTGAAAAGCACATATCTGTGAGCTATCTTTAACTTCTCACTATCCATACGCACTTGGACACCTTTAGAAAGAGGACGTGTTGCCAATATAGAACCATTTTGAGTGTTTTCGTTGCGCCTTTGCTCTACTCCTGTTTTAGCTGCTTGGGCCTTACGAATATCAAAAAACCTAACACACTCCATTCCAAGATAACACTCGGCTATACAAGCTTCAGGTTGTGCATAATTCTTTACATATTCTTTGAATGTCTTCATATACCTAGGAAAGTCGCGTATGCAATGATTCTGAATTAATTAAATATTAGTATCTCTAATATAAGTAATTAATTAACTTTCTACACGAAACCAAAAAAACAGAAGTAATATTAATTAAATTGTCATACCTTTCAAATGGATACATCCAACGATATTGTACAATTCCACATAATCGCACTTCTCGAGCTAGGTGAACTGTCAAGTGCACCATGACATCAAAAAATGACGGAGGGAAGTATCTCTCCAACATACACAAAGTCTCAGCAACTTCTACTTCAAGTTCTATTAATCTATGGAGATCAACTGCCCTTTGGCATATTTCGTGAAAATAAGAACATAACCTGAAAATTGCCTCCCTTGGACCTACAGGTAAAAGTCCTTGCAAAGCAACGGGTAATATTTGTTGCATAAGAACGTGATAATCATGAGCCTTAAGAACACCTAAGCAACCATCTTTCGAGAAATGCTTTCTAAGATCAGAACTATAACCATATGGAACCTTCAAATTTCTCATCCTATTATAAAATATAGCCTTTTCCTTGTCATTTAAACAGTATGGTGCTGGTGGAAGGATCGTTTTTCCATTTATCTCTTTTGGATGCAATTCTGGTCTTATTCCCATACTCTTCAGATCATTACGGGAATTTAGACCGTCTTTTGTTTTGGACTTTATATTCAAGAGAGTACCAATGATACTCTCGCAAACATTTTTTTCTGTGTGCATAACATCAATGTTGTGTCGTAGTAATAAATCCTAAGAAGAAGGAAAAAACCTAACATTAGTAATTAATTCTATAAAGAAATAAAACATCAGACATTTAATCTACTTAAGCTAATGATCTCATTATAGCTAAATATGAACAAGTAAGTTTGAAGTTATGGAACTAACCTTCCAGTAAGGCAAGTCGAAGAATATCGACCGTTTGTTAAACACCCGAAGTTCAGTTTCATCATCATTTGCATCAGAAATACCCACATCAGCAACAACATCCCTTTTACGCTTCGCACATTTAGAATTACCCATATTTGAACTTGATGCCGCACTACCCTTTTTTTTATTTTTCTTCTTTTGCTCTTTCTTTTTCCTTATCTCCTCCTCGTTCTTCTCCGCTTTCCCAAAATCATTTGTAATCCTATTCTGACATTCAAGTGCCGCAGCACCAGACATAACAGGTGGCTTTTCTTTCCTCTCAATCTCTCCATTAAACCAGTCCTTTTTCTGCCGAAGAGGATGATTATGACGTAAAAATCTCCTATGATTCAAGTATACAGTTTTAAGACTAAATGGAAACCATTTTGAAAGTGTATTTTCACCGCAAAGTGGACATGCTGCCTTCCCTTTATACGTACATCCAGATAGATTACCATATGCAGGGAAATCGTTTATTGTCCACATTAATAGTGCCCTCAAGTTAAAATCTGTTTTAGTAAAAGAATCATGTACCTGCACCCCTTTCTCCCACAACTCAATAAGATCATCAATCAAGGGCTGCAAGTATACATCAATGTCGTTACCCGGTTGTTTTTTTCCTGGAATCAGCATGCTCAGAATTATGTTGTCACCTTGCATACACAACTGAGGGGGAAAATTATTAACCACGAGCATCACTGGCCAACAACTGTGGGTTGCGGAAAGATCACCAAATGGATTAAATCCATCAGCAGCAAGCCCAAGACGCAAATTACGGGGATCTGAAGCAAACTCGGGATACTTTCTGTCTATGTGCTTCCAAGCCAAAGAATCTGTTGGATGACGCATCTTCCCATCCTTACTCTTGTTCGTCGCGTGCCATATCAACTGCTCGGCCACCTCCGCTGATTGAAACAATCTCCTCAATCGTGGTACAATAGGGAAGTACCTAAGCACCTTCACCGGTATCTTCTTTTGAGGCTTGTCTATCATGTCAGCATCGTCCATGTTAGATGTGTCTGCCTTCCACCTAGAATAATGACATTTAGGACACTCGTCTGCATCTTTCAAATCTTTTCTAAACAAACAACAATCATTAACACAAGCATGCATTTTCTGGTAAGTCAATTGATAAGATTTCAGCAGCTTCTTCACTTCATATGTTGAGCAAGGAAGACAATGATCTGGCGGCAATAAGGAACCAATTGTCTTGAGAAGTTCGTCAAAAGATTTCCTAGATAAACCATTTATTGTCTTGTGCCTATACAATTCAACAATGATTGATAAATTTGTGTGTGTTTTACAATTAGGATATAACGGTCTGTCCGCCTCTTCCACATGGTTTTCCAATCCCTCGTCTTGCATAGGTTCATGTCCCTGACCGATATGTGCATCAGCTTCAACATCAGCATCTACATGATATGAACCCCTTGTTGCTCCCTCTTGGTGTACATCAGTAGAAGTGTGTATAGTCTCCCCATGAAAAACCCACTCAGTGTATGTAGGATCCATACCTCGTTTCAGCAAGTGAAGATGCACTTCTTTCGGAGAAAGTGGGAAAGCTAGATTCTTACAATCAACACAAGGACAACTGAACTCAGAAGGATTTCCAAGTCTCTGACAAACAGTATCTATGAAATTCCTCTTGATTTTAGTTATTTAATTTTGGTCTTTGGTTTTTTCCTTTTCAATCCTTAATTCTGGGTTACTGAAGCAAATCTTGTGGATCTTTTTGATATGATTTATATGAATGTCTTGGATTAGAATTTGTTGAGTATGGCTTATATCACTATGTAAATTCACTATGTCTTGGATTAGGTATGATATTGATGAGTGTTGCTACTTTTGATGTTGGAGGTTCAAATATAGCTATCAACTGATAGCTGTTAAGCATATGTGGTCATTTGCTTATGGATTGATGATACTTAACTTGGATTTTGGTACTGTGTAATGGTGAAAAGAGTAAACTGCTATCTACATCTTAGTTAAGCTTTTGGATATTGTTTGTTCTGTAACCTTGCGAATAGCTCCACTGTTGTCTTTCAAAAAGCTTCTACCAGAACTTCAGTAGTTGGCTTGTTTCTTGTCAGTTTGTAAATTATTTGAACTCCTTTTGTTGCAAATTTTGTTAGTTAAGATATTTGATTTATATAAATTACATTTTGAATTGACACAATTAAAGAAAAACTAAGTGAATTGTATTTGATTGATTAGATTTTCTGCACTTGACTGTAAACATTTAGTGGTTAATCATCACCCTACTGCTAATGGGTTCTGGTATTCATAGTTTATGGATTTCTCGTGTAGGGGTAAATCGTATGGCACTCAAATTTAATTCACTTATATACCCTTCTTGATTGTCTTTGCTGAAGCATATATTGTACATGTACTCCTGTTTTATCTGTTGGAGTCAAGGCTTCTGAAAAATCTTTTTGACATCAATGTACATGTTGTTTGTAGCTTCTGTAACATGATATATAGCTACTAAGTTGAGTGTTAACTTATTTCAGTTAATCTAACTTATTTTTTCTTTGGTTAATGATAATCATGGCCTTTAATAGAACTCATTTGTGTAAGTTTTTGAGCCATATTGATAATTGAATTCTGTTTTGCAAGGCATAACTGCAATAATGAAGACAAACAAGAAAACAGTAAATAAGAAGCCGGTCAAGCTGTTGGCGATAAAGGTAAAGACTTTTGAATTTAAATCCTTACACTAACAAAGAATGAATGAATGAATGAAATGAATCAGTAAGGAGTTGATTCAAAATACTCACTAATAGCATTTGTTCTCATTAGATGTAGCTCAAGGCAATTTACATTTTCAGGTTCTTTCTCCATTGCTTGTCTCATTTTAACTAAGCTATGCATTGTTGTTGCAGTTGAAAAACAAAGAGAAGAATCAACAGTCCCCCCCTAATGAAGCATCTCTTACTTCTGATAGTAGGCTATATGTTACACCTGATGGTAGACGTTCATCACCAAGGAACAAGAAGTCAAGTGATGCATCTCCATCTGAAAGTGATCCACTAACATCAAAGTTGCAGAGTACCAAGGATACATTAAAGATGAAGGTCATTAAGAAGTATGCGATAAAGGTAAAGACTTTTCATCTCAATTTCAGTGTAACAAACTACTTTACTTTCTCATACTAATAACTAATCTACAGTTTTTGCAGATGAAACGAAAGCAGAACACTCAACACTCCCTGACTGAAAGTGCATCACTCACTTCAGAGATGCAAACCCCGACAAAAACCAAGTCCGCAGAACCATCTCTTTCACCTGCAAGTAGGCGAGCATCACCAAGGAACAAGATATTAGAACCAAGTGTTGTTGTTTCCCCTATTTTGTCGTCACCAACTACAAGGAGACATGCTTATAGGAAGAATATTATGCAATCTGAAAGTGCTCAACATTCTGAAGAGGGGCGAAAGAATGTAAAGCGGAAACTTAACACAAGCAGCAAAGGCCCATGCCCGAATGTTCAACTTCGGGATCCACACGACACTCTTGAAGATTTTCAAGATGAAGAGGAGGAAGAAGCTGTGGAAGAGGATAACTCTAATCATGTGGAGCCTGATGTGGAAGAAGTGAATGATAATGTTAATGAGCATGAATTGGAAGAAAATGATAATGGTAATGAGGAAGGTAATAGTTCTGATAAAGAGGAAGGTGAAGAAGAAAAAGAAGCGAAAAAAAGAAAATATGTCCCACGTGGTCCAACCCAGATGTATGCACTGAAGTTAGATTCTGCTGATCCGAAGAGAACAGTTTCCTTCAACTCTAGTGAGCAACCGATTGGTGATCCATCTGTGCAGCTTGCAAGTGTGCTGGGGGTGCTTGTTCGGAAACTTCCATTAACGTTCAAGGACTGGAGACTTGTCCCTTTTGAAGCCAAAGAAAACATATGGAAGATAATCTTGGTACGTAATTGATAACTCTTTAACTCTTTTCTTTAGTCAACAATTATTTAATTCATAACGTATTCTAATTCAAATATTTAATTTCATTTGTAGAACCGATTCATTGTGCCCGAGTGTTATAAAGAATATTATTTCAGCAAAATGGGAGCTTATCTTAGAGAAGCAAGGTCAAGGAAAGCTGGTTTGGTACTTGACGCTTTGGATCGGCTCCAAGGGGAAGAACAAAAGAAACGGTTGGAGAAGTTAATGCCCAGGACCATGACAGTTAGGGAGTGGGAAGAGTTTGTGAAACATGTAGACTCTATTGAATTTAGAGTAAGTAATTTCTATTAAATAGGAATGACTATATATTTGTATTAAAAACTTTCAAGTCTGTCAAATAATTTCTTTACTTTTCTATTCAGGTCAAAAGAATAAAAATGCAAGAAAATCGTTCAAAATACACCACCCCACATACCATTAGTCGAGAAGGATATGCCCGATTGGAGGTGAAATTGGTATGTTATCCAGTAGTCTTGGTCATGCTAGTGGCTTATTCATGAAGTATACTGAAATTATCTACAAAGTTTTATCTTAGAAATATTCTGAGTTTCTATTCTTGATGACTGTCATGTATTGATGCATTTATTTGGCAGCAAAAAGAGCTAAACACAACCAAAGAGATTGATAGAGCTGCAATCTGGAAAGTTGGTCATAAACAACGCGAAGGAAAGAAACCACATCCTGGTGTTGTAGAAGCTTTGGTAAGAAATCTTCTCCTGTTCCTTTGTTTTTTTTGTGTGCTTGAGAAATGAAAAAATATCTAATGTTTTGCACACTTACATAGGAAAAACTTGAAAAAGCTCGAGAAAAGCATGGTGCTGATTGTGGATCATCCGTGACAGATGATCTTCTTGCAAAGGCCTTTGGCGAGGACAAGAAAACTTCATGGAGACTTAAAGGTATTGGTTTTGGAGCGACACGTAAAAAGGTTGTTGCGCAGTCCCACTATAAGATGATGATTAAAGAGTGCCAGGAATCCTATAAAGCACTGAGTGATCGAGTGGTGCAGTTAGAGGTGAGAATTTAACTTGTCTTCTATTAGGTCTCATTTTCTTGATGAATTCGAACTCGATAATTCCCCTCATACTGCTGATTGGTCTTAATGTAGGGAACAAACTCAAAATGTGTCTGCAATGGTCTCTTACCCTCTCAGAGGTCAAGTCCAATCCACAATCATGAGGCTAGCACTAGCAGGAATGTTATCTGTAATGAAAGAGACTCAACTGATACCACTCCAAGTCATGTCAGGAGACATAATGAGGTTCAAGTGCCAAAAAGGTTCCAAGTTTGCAAGCTGTTAAGCTGGTAAAAGGAGGACGAGGTGGTTGCGGAGGCTGAAATTGCTGAAACAGATCCAAGTAAGAAGATACATGGAATGCCAATTGGTCTTGGAGCCTACACTGTATGTGTGAAGGTTGCTTATGTGGAGGATTCCCCTGTCTACCAAGATACTTCAGAAATCAAAACTCTTCATGATGATGTTTCAAATTTTATCACTTGGCCCAAGGATCGAATATCCTACCAGTAGACATCCTAATCTTCTGTTATCTTTTTGGAGACTTATCTTTGATCTTTTTGGAGACTTAACTTTTGGTAACGATTTCTGAAACTGCCACTTTTTTGTATGTCACATTGGTATGTCAATGTTGCATTGGTATGTGAATGTTGTGACTGGGTTTGGTTTAATTTGAATGAATCTTTGAGTTTAATCCATTGTTTCTTTACATTTCAAAACATAAACAGTGACAAAAGTGAAATGTGTTGTGAAATAGTTTCTACAGAACCCAGATATTGGGAGATAGTTTCTTTACAATTATAATTATGTGTTGTCCAAGATAATCCTACTACACATAGTATAGTTGTATCAAGGTACTTCTACAATACTAATAAGTGTTGTGTTAAAAATTTCTACCACACACAACAATTATTGGAAAAACAAATCTTCTACAATGCTTACAAGTGTACTGATTTTAATATTCACAATACTAATAAGTGTTGTGTTAAAATTTTCTACTACCCACAACAATTATTGTAAAAACAAATCTTCTACAATGTTAACAAGTGTACTGACTTTAATATTCACAATACTCATAAGTGTTGTGCGTAAACATTTCTACTACCCTGAACAATCATTGTAAAATCAAATCTTACAACACCAGCAGGAGTTGTTCATAATAGTTATACAACTCAAGCAAGTGTAGTGAGAGGAGTATTCCCAATACTAATAGACGTTGTCTTCCAGTTTTCAACTACAGAAGCTAGATATTGTGATACAGTTACTTTACAACATAAGTCTATGTTGTCAAAGATAGTTCGACAATTCATACAAGGGTTGTGCAAATATTATTCATAATACAAGTAATTGTTGTTACATATGTTTCTACGATATCTTACTAATATTGTTCAAGATAGTTCCACAACACAAGGATGACTTGTGTTAGGCTTTCAAAAAAATATCGAAAGAGAATCACAACTTTGGAAACATATTGTCGAACCATGATTCACAACACAATTTACAACTCTTAGTCAAGTATTGTAGAAAAGCTTGGACTTTCTACAATACCCCCCTTCCATAACCCATGAAATGGAGTTGTCGTAGGGGTACTACAACTCTTAGATTGTGTTGTAAACGTTGTTTTTTCCCGTAGTGTATGCTAGCCACATCACGTGTGCCAATGGAAAATCATTCCAGCCACGCCTAGCCCAAGCTAGCCGCGCCATGCCAATCATACCGTGCCATGGACCTAGCTACGCTAGCCGCGTCTCGTGTGCCAATGGAAAATCATGCCAGCCACACCCTATTGCGCCAAAGCATGCCAACCATGCTAGCCGCACCCCGCCTGCCAATGGAAAATCATGCCAGCCACGCCTAGCCCAAGCTAGTCGCGCCATGCCAATCGCACCGTGCCATGGCCCTAGCTATGCTAGACGCATCTCGTGTGCCAATGGAAAATCATGCCAGCCACACCCTACCGCTCCAAATCATGCCAACCATGCTAGACGCACCCCTCATGCCAATGGTAAATCATGCCATCCACGCCTAGACCAAGCTAGTTGCGCCATGCCAATAGCACCATGTCATGGCCCTATCCATGCTAGCCACGTCTCGTGTTCCAATGCCAAATCACGCCAACCACACCTAGCCCGAGATAGTCGCGCCATGCCTTGGCCCTAGCTATGCCATGCACACATGGAGAACCTTTGGCCCCATATGCCAAACCATGCCAAAGAATTCCATGCAAACCTAGCTACGCCAAGGGATGCCATCATATCCTGGCCCCCCCCCTCATGAAATCTTACTGAGTTTTTCTTTCGGGCTTTTTCCCCCTCTCGTACGAGTTTGAGAAAACCTAAATATCCCCGCATAAGAAGATAGGAAATTCTTTTCAGGTTGATTTGAGGGGCGGAGCATCAAAATCGGAGTCCTTACTAGAATTCAGTAGCGGTTCTAGTGAAGGGAACCAATTAGGGTTTCTAAACCAAATTGAAACCAGGCGCCCATCAACGGTTGCCCTTCAATACCAGGAGGAAATCCTAGCCGTACAAGGTCTCCCCATGACTTTAGCCCTAGCTTGGTCACATACCTAGCCAATCTAGATGTGCCATGCCTCTCCACCATACTAGCCTTCCCCATGCGGCTACCAGATTGAAGCCAGGCGCCCATCAACGGTTGCCCTTCAACCCCAGGAGAAAATCTTGTCCGTATAAAGTCTCCTCATGACTTTATCCCTAGCTTGGTCACGTACCTAGCCAAGCTAGCCGCGCCATGCCTCTCCATGGCCCCTCATGCCGCGCCACCATACTGGCCTTCCCCATGAGGCTACCAGATTGAAGCCATGCGCCCATCAATGGTTTCCATTCAATCCCAGGAGCAAATCCTGGCCGTATAAAGTCTCCTCATAACTTTAGACCTAGCTTGGTCACGTACCTATCCAAGATATCCGCGCCATGCCTCGCCATGGCCCCTCATGCCGCGCCACCATATTGGCCTTCCCCATGCGGCTACCAAATTGAATCCAGACGACCATCAACGGTTGCCCTTCAATCCCAGGACCAAATCCTAGCCGTCTAAAGTTCTCTCACGACCTTAGACCCGAAACTATAGCTTGGTCGCACACCTAGTCCAGGCTAATCACGCAATGCGCCCATGGCAAACCCTTGGCTCCTCACGCCAAGTCTAAACATACCCTATCCGTGCCACCCTGTTGGACCTCACTACACGGCTACCCAAACAAATGCATTCAACGATCAATGGTTGCCCCTCCTCTCAAGATGCAACATCTCGACCGTCGAAGGTCACCTGGATAGCAAGTTCCCCAAGCGACTTGCCAATCCACAACAACGTTTTACATGTTTTCCAAAAACATTCGAGACATCAACACAAACAGGGGGATTCTCTTTGGGTATTGGTTTGGTGGTCTATAGCGTGTGGCGTAAACTACGCCCCTCATAAGGAGGTGTCATAAGGGTGAGGCACCTAGTAAATATGGGAGTTATGTGGGAAACGTTCATGGAATATAAAGCCGTGAGTTAAAAAACTTTATGGACATCAATTCCATAACGTTAACAGTTTCATGAAAATCAATTTCATGCGTTAGCCACTTTATGGGACATCAAGTCCATGCATATGGTTACCACCTCCTCCCATTTACTCCTTAATCTTAATGAGGCCAAAGTACGTTTCTACTACAACTTGTATAAATAGGTCTCACCTATTCCCATACGAAAAAAGAAGAAGTTCATTCAGACAAGAGAACACTCAGAATACTTACCTGCTAGCTCCCCTCGTGAGCTCTGGTACTTTTCTGAAAATAAGTTGTAGAAACCCAATTTCTCTTCTAGAATAAATATTCTGTTCTCACACTCTCCTTGCTTACCTCCCCAAAACCAACCCATTCTCCTCCTCTTTGTGACCGAAGCAAGTCTGGAACGTCCATTTCTTGGTTTAGGCCGGACTTGTATAGATTGATCTCTCGAACTTAAAAGTGCTCAACGTGCAGCACATTTGTTTAGGGTTTAAACCAGTTTCTCACTCACCTACCGAATTTACCGAAATCGACAGAAGCTATTTTCACCTATAAACAGGTTTATTCCTTCAACACTGCCAATTTCTTGATAAATATACTTCCCACCAAATCAATTTCATTTAACACTCCTATTGAGGTTTTATTCAATGTTAAGCCTGATTATAATTTCTTAAAGTGTTTTGGATATTCTTGTTTTCCATGGTTAAGACCCTATACTAGTTCTAAACTTCATCCTATGAGTAAACCATGTGTGTTTTTAGGTTATAGCTCATTTCAAAAAGGATATCAATGTTTAGATCCTTCTAATGGAAGGATTTATATTTCTCAACATGTCGTGTTTGATGAGTTCTCTTTTCCTTTCAAGGATTTAGCTCTATCTACATATAGTATTGTTCTCATAGACGAGTTTCTTTCTCTGAAGCACACAGAATATGATGCATGTCCTGTACCGGAAACTTCTCTTAATTATGTAGGTCCGACTACCATTTTTCCTGATATTTGTCCAGCTATAAATTCTATTTCCACTTCAGTTTCTCCTTCTTCTGTTTCTATTGATTCTTCTCATCTGTCTAGCAATACTACTAATGCACACAACATGCTTACTAGAGCTAAAAGAGGAGTATTTAAACCAAAAAACTATTATTCCTCTAATCATGTCTTGCCAAGGGCTTTTCTCAGAAATATTTGAGATCCAACACCAACGACTTTCGGTCAGGCTAACAAGAAGCCAATGTGGAGAGTGTCTATGGCAGATGAAATTACTTCTCATATTTTAGCTGATACCTGGTCTTTGGTGGCTCCTCATCCTAGTCAGAATGTTGTGGGATGCAAGTGGGTTTTCCGAGTTAAGCATAAATTTGATGGCTCTATTGATACACATAAATCCAGGTTCGTTTCCAAAGGGTTTCATCGGCAACAAGGTATCGATTTCTCTGAAAAATTCAGTCTTGTTGCTAAACCTACCCCTATTCGACTCATCTTATCTTTTGCAGTTCAGTTTGAATGGTCTATTACTCGGCTTGATATAAGCAACACATTTCTGCATGGGGACTTGAAGGAGGAAGTTTATATGCAAAAAGCTGCTGTCTTTATTAACCCTGAGCATCCTGGATAATTTTGTCTTCTACACAAATCAATTTATGGCCTAAAACAGGCACCTAGGGCCTAGTATGAAAAACTCTCCGATGCTCTTTTATCTTTAGGCTTTCATGTTTCTATTTCAGATACTTCTCTTTTTGAGCTGAAGAAAGGCAAGTTATTAGTCATTTGTTTAGTCTATGTTGACTTCTCACAGGCAATGATTTTACATTTATCAAATTTATCATCTCTCAACTAAGTACTTGTTTTCCTGTTAAAGACCTTGGTCCTTTACATTTTTTCTTAGGCCTTGAAGTCAAAAGAGATAATTCTAGGTTATTTCTTTCTCAATCCAAGTATGCTCTAGACTCACTCAAAAGAACTAATATGGTAGGAGCAAAAGCATTTCATTCTCCTGATTGTCCCTCTACCAAACTTGTTCTTGGAGATGGTGATTTTCTTGAGAACCCAACAAAGTCTAGATCTACAAGAAAAACAGCCTTTGACAACACTGCAAAGCCATTGTCGAAACGGTATGACAACGTTTTTCCAGACGTTGTTGAATGGGGGGGTTGTTAAAAGATTTGTGGCTTCGACAACAGTTTATATCCATTTCAAAAAACGTTGTCATATCAACCATCTGACAACAGAAAAAAACCATTGTCAGATGACCTAATGACAACACAAATAAACCATTGTGAGAGACATATGACAATAAAAATAAACCATTGTTATATGACCTAATGACAACACAAATAAACCATTGTGAGGTACCTTATGACAACAAAAATAATCCATTATGATATAGCTAACGACAATAAAAATAAACCATTGTGATATGACGTAATGACAACAAAAATAAACCATTGTGGTATGCGATTATGACAACACAAGTAAGCCATTGTGATATGTCCCAATGACAATAAAAATAAACCATTGTGATATGTCGTAATGACAACAAAAATAAACCATTGTGGTATGCGATTATGACAACACAAGTAAGCCATTGTGATATGTCCCAATGACAACAAAAATAAACCATTGTGGTATGCAATTAAGACAACACAAGTAATCCATTGTGATATGTCCCAATGACAACAGTTTGTTTCCATTGTAAGAGGTACTTGTTTAACAATAGATAAATTGTGTTGTCTAAGTACGCAATTCACAATTCTATTAATCCGTTGTTGAAATGCATTTATATTTAAAAAAATTAATAAGAAATTAAAATTTTATATAACCTCCTGAAAATGTAGTTCACTTCTTTTGCTAATGTTTGAAATAATTGAAAACACCAAGACTCAGCAGTATATAAAGTTGATATTGACTTTCTCACTCCTTCTGGGAAGATGCTTGATGACCCCTCGGATACCTAGCAGCATTGTGATGGTTGGTTGCAAACAATTTAGCATAAAAGCCTGTAACATTCAAGCGTTGTTTAAGTAAGCAAAACATTAAGAAGGAAAATGCATTCTAGCTAAGATTGATGGCGAGTAGAAAAAACATATATATATATCATCTGTATGATTTCCGAGGGATTTGAACCAGACCATGTTATGTCTATGACGCTAAGAATGTGGACCAAGTTCACAAGTAGTTTCAAAAGCATTCCTTGTATTTGACAGACCCTATTGTTTGTGGAAACAAGTATCTAGCAAACATCATCCTTCACATAACATATATATATATATATAGGTGCTCTTAGATAAAAACATGAAAAATAATAGCTCAAGGAGATGACATTACAGTCTATGGAGATGTGTCACTAAAGTACCTAGAAAGGGAAATCCTAAAAGGCTGCAGTGTGACAAGTGATCCTCTTTGAACCATACCATTTTATTTCTATGACGCTAGGAATGTGGACTAAGTTCACAAGTAGTTTCAACAGCATTCCTTGTATTTGACAGACCATGTTGTTTGTGGAAACAAGTAGCACATCAAACATCATCCTGCACACAACATATAGGTGCTCTTAGATAAAAGCATGAAAAACAACAGCTCAAGGAGATAACATTACAGTTTAAGGAGATGTTTCACTACAGTAACTAGAAAGGAAAATTCTAAAAGGCTTTATTTTGACAAGTGATCATCATTAAATGAATGTACCGTCAATAAAAGTTGAAATAACCAGGTTCATACCTTACCACCACGAAGTCCGCCGTAAATGAAAACAAGGTCCTCAATAGCAGCAGTTGTATGCCTACATCGTCTCGTCAACTCAACAGCGTATCTACACCAGCTGCATCAGCACTATATCTGCCAGTCTTGGTGGTTGTTGCAAAGGGTTTTGTGTCACACCAGACTCCAGCGGCAATATCCATCAGTGAACAACGGAAAAAAAAGAGATAACATCCAAAACACTCTTAGTAAATGTTTGGGGACAACATATTTTATAACTTCATTATGAATTTATATCTTCATTAGGCATGCTCAGATGGTAAAATGAAGTGAGTTGCATAAAAGATCAGAAGGAAAATAGTTGAACTTTGAAGTATTACCAAATATAAGTAGAAAACGGAATATTGTGCATCCTAATATCCCTCCACAAAGAAAAATAAGACCATCATAAGTGCACAAGCAGTTGCATACTTACGCTAACACATCAGACAAAACAAAAACGTTAGAAATGAACATTTCATTACAAATATATAAAGATCAAAAAATCAAGTAAATATGGATGATACTGACCCACACACCCTGCATAATATCCAATATCGTCCTTGCCTTTTCCCCTCCTCCTTTATCCGGGCTTGGGACCGGCAATGTAAAACCATTTACATTGGCGGAGTTAAAAAAGGTGTTTACCTACAACAAATAACATGATATTATATACATATATATATATATATAAGCACCCAGAAGTTGTTCACATTACAAAATATACAAAATAAGTATCCAAACAACTTTCTCAAAAAGAAAGCATACCCATAGCAAAAGGATAAAATTGGCATTTCGTTCCACCGTACCGGAAGCATAATACCAACAAAAAGATAGAGCCATCTGAAATGATCTACAAGTTAACATGTCTATCACTAAAGCTAATCAGATGAACTCCTATTCAACGAAAACATACCTATAACAAAAAGAGAAAACTGGTATTTCGTTTCATGGTACCGGAAGCTTCATACCAACAAAAAGATAGAACCGTCCGAAAAGATCTACAAGTTAACATGTCTAGCACTAAAGCTAATCAGATGAACTCCTATACATCAAAAGAAAGGAATGACATATGCCATGCAACAATTGTTCCTTCATCCTCCCCTATTGTATTTAAAAAACTAGTTGGCTTCAATAAATGAGCTTCAGGGACCACTGGATTATCCACCCAAACAGCGCAAGCATCATTTCCTAATGCAGTGCAGTGAACATTTCTATCAGCACCAACGAACGCTACTCTGCCCTCTGCAACAATCTCTCCTTGCCAACTAAGCAACTTGCAAGGTTGATCCTCCACAGGCTTATTCACACCAACATCGCTGTGTGCATTGCTATCAAATTTTGACTAGACAAAGTTCAACACAATAAAAAAAATTAGTACATGGAAGCTTCAAGATAAACATACAAACATGACTTTCAAAACTTACTTGAGGTGTGGCTACTTGTGGCTGATCATTACTTGGGCCGCAATCCGTTTTTCGATTCCTACCCTGTGATAAGAAGCCTAAGTTAAAAACAAATTCCAATATTTTAAAAAATGATTAACTCTACTAAACAATATTTACCTCATATAGAATGTCCACTTTAGATTCCACGTCAGCGATCTTTGCGAAAAGAGAACTGATAAACTTAGTACTTTGATCCTGGGCCTTCAATTTTGAACGTGAAACTCCAAACCCTAAACTCGTAACTCTACCAGGTCGGTCTTCACCTCTAGATTTTGCAAGAGGATCCTTCTTAAGTGATGTTGAAGAGGATTGGCCATTGTTTTGCATCTCCAACATCTTGAGTTTACACAAATCAATACCATCAAGTAGTTGTTTCTGTTAAAAAAACAATATCAAATCAGTTAATGCATTCATGTTCTTACCAAATTTTGCGAAACAATCGAGTTTCTGTTTTTTCCCTTCCCATTTTCTTCGGTCAGATTTTGACGAGATAGTAACCACAACTCTTCTCTAGGTATATTCTTGTTTGTCTTTCTTTCCTTCTTCTGCAAAAAAAAATCGATTCTAAGAGTATTAACATCAACTCACCAACTAACCATAGAACCTGACATTGGTATGAGTTTACCAAATTATCTTCAAAACGAGCATAACCAAGTCGGCTTATGCCATGTGGCTCTGTATAGCTTCTCCTCAACTCTGACATAGCTGCACCTTTGGCCTAAACAAGAAAAGAAATAATTAACAAAGGGAAAGTGTCTTTTGAAATAAAATAATTAATTTTGATCTAAGTCAAAAACATACTTTATAAGATGTTGAGGTGACACGTGCTATAAATTGTTCCCACTCACGATCAGTCATACAGATTGTCTTCGCAGAGGCAAGTTTTGTCTTCCTTGTATCTTCATCTTCAATTTCCATTGCCTTATTTACCTTACTTGCAATATTACATCTATGTTGTCTCAACATGCAACCCATTTTTCCAAAGATGAAGTCTTTGCAGTCCTCATCTAGCTTGTACTTTTGTTGTAATGCAAATATTTTTGTTAGAACAAATTAAACAAAATAGATATTAATAAACTAAGCATATACGGTTGGAACTTATGCAATCAAATTTTAGTTACCTTCAACACAGTAAATATGTCTTCTTTTACAGATTCTTGAACATATTTCCAATTGTCTTCGTTCACCGAGATGGTTGTTCGAACTAACACACCTAACTCACTAGCCATTTCTACAGATGCAGGACCAATTGGCTGCCCCTTTGAGTTCCACTCTACCTCTTTAGCTTTATTGGGATCACAAGCACCCTTCAAATGTGTTGGACCTCGAACCGCTTGGTTCTTCTTTTCCTTGTCAAGTTCATCAGCATTGCTGTATGAGCTGTCATTTTTCTCTTCACTATTAGAGGGAGATTGATTTACGACATTATCATCAACCTGTGGCTGATGTGGTATTTGTTCTTCTATCTCCACTCTAGCCTTCGTCTTAGCTTTATTGGGAAGACCAGCATCCTTCATATGCGTTGGACCTCGATCCGCTTGCATCTTTTTTTCCTTGTTAAGTTGATCATTGCTATGTGAGCTGTCATTTTCCTCTTGACTATTAGAGGAAGATTGATTTGGGACTTTATCATCAACCTTTGGGTGCTGTGGTATATGTTGTTGTAACTCCACTCTGTCCTTCTTCTTAGACTCTCCACATTGTCTTTTAGAACGCTTATTTTTAGTTATTGTTATCTGTGGCTCCTCCGGTACATGGTTGACTGTAGTTCCTACTAGAAGAGTCCTATTTTTCTTTGGACTTGGTCGTTTACTTTTAATAGGAGAAGATCTTGTCTTCGATATCTTGTTTTTACTAGGTGAAGATCTTGTCTGTCAAAGAAAATTACATGCACCAAAATGACAAAATGTTCAAATATTAGTACTCACCAAAAATACAAACTATTATAACTTCCAAGGATAAGTTATAGGTCTTTACCTGTGGTGCCATAGTGGTTATAAGCTCCAGAGAAGGTTACTATACCCAGCTGCTATTATAACAAGAAACTGTTAATTATTGAGATGCAAATAATTTTAAATAGGAACAAACACAAACAATGAAATCCAAATACACACATAAACAACCATTCAAGAGTCATAACCAAAGGCTACAAAAAAGCACAACAAAGATAAAAGCATCCACTTCATTCACAACCATCATCGCTATGAAGATCAACGTTAGGAAGTGACAAAATATCTAATGGTTGATAACCCGTATCAGCACTTTCATCATATAGTTCTAATTCATGGAAACCCCTAGGCGGTGGTTTCAAAACCACACACCAATTAGAAGCATCTGACTCGCGAGAATAAAAAACTTGTTTCGCTTGTGTTGCTAGGATGAATGGATCGCTTTCAAACTGGTTCCTATACTGGTTAAAGTTGGCTAACGTAGAACCATCTTCAACTTTTACACCACGAACCATATGAGCCCAATCACAACTGAATATCGGTATTTGGAAGTTCCTATAGTTCAATACTATAATTTCACGTAAAACACCATAGAAAGTGTCAGAGTCTGAACGGGCATTGTTTTCTGACTGATTGTTTCCCGAGTCTGCTACACTTGTGATGTTTGATTCAATACAAACTCCGCTACATTGAGTGGATCTTTCAACTGAAGCAATACGGAACCGAATGCCATTGATAACGTAACCAGTATATGACTTGCATTGTTGCAAAGGTCCATATGATAACCACCTCACTCTATCTGATACAGTTGTGCCCATGCATATATGTGATTGCACCTGTCAAAAGAGCACTCTCATAAAGATATAAAGCTTAATATATTTGTATATAAATACACTTAAAGTAGGATATATTAGACTAACCTTTTCTTTAAACCAATCAACAAAAGTATCAGAGTGTGCCTTCTCGAGTTGGGCTGGATTTCTACATAGTCTTCTATCCAAACACTTTAACTCATCCATATGCATACTAAGATTAAAACTGGATTAGTAGAAGAGAAAGTCACGAGTTAAGGGATTTTTTAGAAAGGTATGTATAAATTTGCACTTACTCTTCATAAGGACGAACTTCTGGTTCATTGAACAACACATATCTATGCGCGATATTCAACATAACGTTATCCATTAGTACAGGAGTGCCTTTAGAAACTGGACGTCCTAAGGAAGATAAATCACTTTGAGCACCTTCATTTCGCTTCTGGCGTTCACCTATTTCAGCTGCTTGTGGCCCGAGTTCCTTGATAAATCTAATGGCAAAAGTGTACCAAGAATACTCTCACCAACATTCTTCTCAGTGTGCATGACATCTATATTGTGGCGTAGTAATAAATCCTACCACAATAAAAGATTATAGTTGTTAGTACACAAAAAGGTAAAATCAGTAAGGCAGTTCAAAAATTAAATAAGCATACATTACATATGGTAGATTAAAGTTACCTTCCAGTAGGGCATTTCAAAAAAAATTGACTTCTTCTTCCACATCTCAAGTAACTTCTGACCATCAGTTAAACCGTCACTCCTTTTACGACGAACAATCTTTTTCCTCTTTCTTTTCTTGTCCATTTTCTTGTTTGCTTTCTTGTCTTTTTTCTCGTCTTTGTCTTGTTTTGGCTTACCGTAATCATTCACTATATAACTCTGAGCTTCCAAAACTTCAACACCAGACATTATATGAGGCTCTTTATTCTTCTCTTGTGTTCCATGAAACCAACTTTTTTTGTTACGCATAGGGTGACTTTGAGGGAGAAATCTTTTATGATTCATATAGACTGTTTTACCACTAAAAGGCAACCATTGTGAAAGAGTTTGAACACCACAAATAGGACATGATGCCTTTCCTTTGTAAGTACAACCAGCTAGGTTCCCGTAAGCAGGGAAATCATTTATCGTCCACATTAAAAGAGCACGCAACTTGAACATAGAACAACTAGAAGAATCATAAACATCTACACCATTCCATAACTTTTTCAAATCATCAATTAATGGTTGTAAAAACACATCAATGTCATTACCAGGTTGTTTGGGACCTGGAATTAGTAAAGACAACATAATATTTTCTCTTCGCATGCAAAACTCAGGGGGGAAATTGTACACAGCAACCATCACAGGCCAACAACTATGCGACGGAGAAAGGTCACCGAATGGATTAAATCCATCTGCAGCAAGCCCAAGTCGTAAATTACTTGGATCTGCAAAAAAATCAGGCCATTTCTGGTCGATTTTCTTCCAAGCCATGGAATCCAATGGATGACGCATTTTACCATCTTTACTCTTCCAACTTTTATGTGATTGCAATTGTTTAGCTGTCTCTAATGAACCAAACATTCTTTCAAGACGCGGAATAATAGGAAAATACCTAAGAACCTTTACTGGAATCCTCCGTTTAGGACTCTCATCTTTATCATCATCTTCATTGTTGGACTTATCTTTTTTCCAACGAGAAGCATGACATTTTGGGCAAGTATCCATATCTACGAGTTCATTTCTAAATAAGCAACAATCATTCTCACATGCATGAATGCTTATAAAACCAAGATCAAATCTTTTCAAAAACTTTCGGCATTCATATGTGGTTGTAGGAAGACAGTTATCCTTAGGTAACATCTCATGAATTGTCTTAAGAAGTTCATCAAAAGCAACTTGATATAACCCTCTAACTGTTTTGTTCTTATACAATGATACTACGGCAGACAACTTGGTATGACCTGTGCACCCTAGATATAAAGGAATATCGGCGTCTTCCACTAATTTTTCCAATGGATCTTCATTAGTACCTTCATTAATAACAGGATCATCAATCAAAACATCTTGAATATTTGTATCGAAAAACATTGCATGGTCAGAAGTTATCGGGTCTTCAGGATCTTTCATAGACGTACTAACATGTTCACCGTGAAAAACCCATTCAGTGTAAGTAGGATCCATTCCCCTAACAAGTAAGTGTTTATATACCTCATTCAGGGGTTCACTTCCTAAATTATTACAATCAACACAAGGACACTTCAGTAATGGTGGATTGCCTAGATTCTCACTGACAGTTTTCAAAAAATTTGCCAATGCAACTCCATATTCTGGTTTTGATCTACATTCACGTAGATATATAAAACACAATTAGACTTGGAAAACATAAACAAGCAAGCATGTTAAAAAAACACAACAGGTTTAGCTTTAAAACCTTCGCAAGTAAACCCAGTCTTTCTCCATCATGGAAGAACGCAGTTCAACCTAGCTAGTATAAATAACAAAAACATGTTGCATATCAGCATAATATCAAACGTATGAGTAATACCCTAACAACTCTTACAGGATCAAATACATCTATCAGATGACACAACAATATGCAACAAATAAAGCATTTCAAATAATCCATACAAACCACAAAAGCATTCCAAGAGAGATCTGTGAAACTTACCAAGTTGTCTAGATTTCAAAGCCTGGAGACAAATAAAAAACACAAAAACAAACTTATAAAAATCAGGAGCCACATAAGTATAAAAAATCAGTTAAAACAAGCATTTCAAGAAAAAATAATTACAACCATACTTTCCTCTGAAATTGTTCACCGATTCCAAACTTCAGAGCTAGCTGCAATCATCCACAAAATAGTAAATTAACAAATTTAGGTAAAACGAACAAAAATATTTCTTTATAATAAGAGACCCAAAATTGCCACATGCCAACACCATAATCACTCTTGATTGTAGGAAATCCACATCAGCAGCACTTTCCAAGTCATCACAATCTATTTGGCACCTCAATTGGTCATAAAGGATAAAGGAATTATCATTCTTCCATCGAAAGGCAACCTACGACAAATGTGTTGAAAACAAATATATGTATTATGGGAAGACGGGAATGGGAAGAGAAGACAGCTTAATGTCACACAAGTAAAGTGCAAAATCCAGATTCTTCGGCGAAAAGGTAGAACCTAATACAATGAATTGAAAACTTCTTCTACTAAATTTCCATGTCAGTGCACTGTCATCATATCATTAGACCCAGCTCCTTGCATAAAACTTGCATAACAAACAACTAATAGTCGAATACAAAAGACATCTCCTTACAACTAATTTCCATGTCAGTGCACTGTTATTTCCCTTCTAACGGGTTGGTTTCAACCCAAACATCTCAAGGGCTCTTTTACTGATTTGGGTCAAACTATTAGATTCATGGTTAACAAACCTTTCAAAGCTCTTTTGCTGGTCCATATAAATTGTTAGAAACATGGAAATGTATGTAAGTCTTGAACGGTAAAAGCAAATCAACTGAAATAAAATTTAAGAGAAAAGAAAACAAGGAAAACCCCCTTTCGTGTAAGTACATGCATCAAAATCAATAGGCATAAACAACAAAATTGCGAGAAAAAGAACCCCTACCTTTGTAGAACACAAATTCAGCCAAAAGCGAAGTGTGGGTTGAGCTCAAATAAATTTAGAAAAGAGAAATACCGTTCAGAACAACAACAAAAAATCAATCAAAAATTAAAATAGATGTACATGATGCTGAAATCATGTCCTACATAAGGTCAATGACTAACCTCAACCATTATTCTTCTTCTTCTAACATACAAACATCATCATTCAGATACATGATTCACTAAACATGATACTGATCTTAGTAATCAAATCACATAAAACCATCCTAAACATGATATTTCAGGGATCTAAGATTACTTGCAACAGAAATTGAAGTAACTACAACAAATGTAAATACTAAGATTAATACTAAAATACAATCTATTTGCTGCTTCAAATACAAGATTGACTAAACATGTTACTAAGCATACAAAATCATATAAAACAAACAAATGTAGAAACTAAAATAAACAACCAACTGTAATAAAAAAAAAATTGAGCAGGGAAAAAAAACAGAAACTCACCAATACAACATAATCCACTCCAAATCTTACCTGAAAAGAATAATCACAAACCATTAAATTAGTTTCAAAAATAAACACCAAATCAGTAATAAAATGTAAGATTTAACAAGAACCTTAAAAAAAATATCCAGAATCATCTAAAGAAACCCATAAAAATTAGAAAATCAAAAACCCCTATATTCTAGTAAGAGTACAATTTATCAAAAAGGAAAAATACAGAACAAATTAAAATCAATAAGAATTAAAAACACACACACACACACACACACACACACACACACACTAGACTCTATTTGGAATCTCAGACAGAAAAAGAAAAACCTTAGACTCTCTTTCCACCCAAACCGCAATATCAGATAAAGATTAACCATTAAAAGGTCAGTAGTGGTACGATTAGCATCCATTTAAAAAACACTTGTTGTAAAAATGAAATCTTATTAGCTCTTATAGTTCAAATCGAGCAAAAAATGATCTCAAATACACATGCATTCCAGATCTAACAAAACCCCTAAATTTTTCTTCAGAAAATTAAATTTTTTTTTTAACATGTTTCTAAATTGAACATAGACAAGACCATCTAGCAGTATTCTGGTATTCTAATCTTAGATGAACTTAGAAAAATAAAAAGAAAAAAAAATCAATCTGAAACTCTCAATCAGACGAAGAATAGAGGAGGGATTGATTGAGAGAGGAAAAAAAATACTTAGAGAAGAAATTCCAGATGGAGATGATGGAGATAAAGGAATAATTACTAACTATACCTTCTTCTTACTCCACTACTGAAGAAAAGGGGAAGAAAGGGGGTTTTTGGTTTTCTTCTTACTCGCAACCTAAAGAAAGAGGTTTTTTTTATAGTTTCGTTTTTGGTTATATCCGGGTATGGACCAAAACAAAGATTTTAAGGAAATATAAAAAGGCCCACGCGGACCATATTTGCCGCTAACCAAGTTAAATTTTGCCGCTCACTTTGCCGCTCAGTATTTCACCCAAATTTTAACTTTGCCGCTCATGTTTTGGCAAGTAAATTTTTTTGGCCGCTCATTTTTTTACCTTATAATTTTAACCAAAAAAAAAAGAAACTCATGTGGTTTGTTTTTCCTAGAAATTTTAGTGGCGACCCCAACACAATTAGGGGCGACACAAAACGGCAAATATCCTATAATTAGGGGCTATGCCCCCCCGGACCCCCCCGGACAGCGGCGAACAATCTTGAAAATATCTAACACATATAACTACCGAATATAGAGTTTCCCCAAAATGAGATTTTGCAAAAATCCACTATTTTGGTTGAGCCTATAATCGGTAGCAAAAATAGTTCATATAACTCCCGATTATGAAGGGGCATATAAGTATTTTCAACCTATTAATTTTGTCTTTTGTGTCGCCCCTAATTGTGTTGGGGTCACCCCTAAAAGTGCCAGGTTGTTTTTTCCAAAGGAAATGCCATGCACAATCTAATTTTTGTTTCATTGAATGCATATTGTAAAGTGGAATTTATCCGAGGTATTCTTTTCAATGACTAATTTATATCCATAAATATTGCTTAATTCGGTTCACCAACAAATAGGCAGTTAGTATTAGTCTATGAGTTTTTGATGCATCCATGTCGAAGATTTATTTAAATTTATTCTCACATTTATTTTGAGGATCTCTAAACTCCGGGAGATGATAGACTCACATTAGTAATTATTACCATAAACATAGAGGTTATAGAGTACTCGTACCGATCGATATTGACAAACTCTGAGGGGACATGTAAACTTTCAAAGTGTCGAACCATCTTGAATGCTTTTTATAAAAAGCTTAATTAATTTGTTGTTCTTCTGCTAAAACGATTAAGAAGAATCATATTAGAGATTCACATCTCCACAATGTGAATGTAGGCCTTTCATGACGAACCTCATAATTTTTCTATGTGATTCACATTACAACTCATATTTACTAACTCAGCTTTGATTCCTAGTTTCTTTTCCTTCAAAAAATTTAAAATAAACAAAAAATTTAACTTGACAATGCACTTTAAACGTTGTGAAAATATAGGATCAACAACGTTTTTAAAAGAAACGTTGTCGAAAATCTACCTTCATAACTGTTGTTTGGTTGGGATAGGATTCAACAATGGTTTTATAGGGTAAGTGTTGTGGAAAGCTTATTTATCGACAATGTTTCGGAAAACGTTGTCATATATCCGTTGTCAAAGGCCATTTTTGTTGTAGCAGTACCTTACTTGAACCAAACCTGAATTCATCTTTGTTGTAAATCAGGTCTGTCAACATATGAAACGACCTACCACTACTCATATGACTACTACTAAATGTATTCTTCGATATATTAAGGGAACATTAGATTATGGCATCTTATTAACTAATGGTAAGGTTGCTTTGCAAGGATTTAGTGATGCCGATTGGGAAGGAAATCCAACTAATGATAGGAAGTCTACTCGTGGTTTCTGTCTCTTCTTTGGTCCAAATCCAATTACCTGGTATTCTCGCAGCAATCTATTGTTGCTAGGTCTAGCACATAGTCTGAATACAAATATTTAGCTCAAACTGCAGTTGAATTAGTTTAGATTTGTCAGCTTCCCAGGGATCTTCATATTTTCTTTCCTGTTGTGCCTTTAATTGGTTGTGATAACATCTCTTCTATATCCATGTCTAGAAATTCTTGTTATGCACATCACGATGAAACTTGTTGCAATTGATTTTCATTTCATAAGAGAGTTGGTACATTTTGATCAACTATGGGTCTTTTACATTTCCATCTTGGATTAAGTGGCGGATATTTTTACCAAAACTCTGCACGGACCAAGATTTAATACATTGCGTCACAAGATCAGAGTCCTTACTACTCATGAGATTGGGGGGGGAGGGGGTGGGGGGTAGTGAAATGTATTTATGTGTGTCTCCTGTGTACTGTAAGTGTGTGTGTAGAACATGTGTTGTTTGACTCTTTCCTCTTTTTATATTCTCTCAGGTCTGTTTGAGAAAAATAACTTTACTTTTCCTTTTTCAAATTACTTTGAGATTCGCTTTATCTTTCATCAAAATGTTCTTCAAATTCATTATGTGTTTATCGATTTCAGTTGATTGAAGCTCTTCTGGTTTCAAGTTTATATTAGGTTTACTATGAAGAAGTTGGAAAATGAAAATGTTGAACATCATATGTAACTTGTATTCATGGTGAATTTGAGTTGCGTGTATCCGGGAGAAGCATCCTCGTAGACCAACTTTTAAACTACATGGATAGGGTCATGTGAAGCGAACCAATAAAAAAGAATTTTGTCTTGGAAAACAAAAAGTTATTTCCTTTACATTTGATAATTTAATCAGGTGAGATTTTTTTTCTAATCATCCATATTTCCCATCAAAAAACGACCCCATCAAAGATTTATCTCAAGAAATTACCATATTTCCCACTAAAATTTTCTACCAAGAAATAAGTAAAAACTAGGATATGAAAACTAGTATATTGACCAAGTAATTTGGAAGATTGATGGTGCATATGAAAATAATCTCAACTCCGATAGAGAACCATCAAGTGGTCTGATGATTCTCATGCCCTCCCTGCAGAGGTAAGGGTTCAAACCGCGTAATTACCATAATCCACTCCAATTTAAGGAGTTTGGAAGTAGTCTAGGGACCACTAGTGTAGAGTATCAAAAAAAAATCCAATTTTTTTTTTATAAAACTACAATTAAGCAAGTAATTTATTTATGGCGGAAGGGTAATCTATCCCAGATAGAATAAAATTTGACTAGCAGAGGACACGTGCTTTGCACGTGTTGTATGAGTTGATAAGTTAATAGTGCGTTTGGATAAACATTCAGAAGTGACTTTTTGACTTCCAGAAGTCAAAAAGCAAGAAATCGGTTTGGGTGTAGAATTTCAGAAGGACTTCTTGAAGCATAAAAGTCGACTTTTTGTGAAGAAAAATATCCGAACTTTTGACTTCTACTTCTGGAGAAGCAGAAGTCAGAAGCAAAATTGTATCCAAACGCACTATAAAGAAATGGTAACCCATGAATTAAAAATTTTCATGTTCCTGACTATAAAAACAACACCACTCATAAATAAATGCTCTTAAGAATCCCCCGCGAACTGATGTTACTGATCGTTAGTGCCCCATATTTATTTAAGAAACATGGCATCATCGGTCCTTCGAGGACTGCAAGACGGATCAAGCAATAAAATCATTAGGAAAAACAACCAATTAAACTAATAGGAACACAAAGTATAGAAAATTTTGGCTAGAATGCTACCTAAAACATATATAATTAGCATAATGCATCTAAAAATCTACACAAATTGAAATCAATAGAAAAAAAACTCTATCGCTCCCTTATGATGGCATTGAATCATTTTTATAAAGCATAATAATGCTTACCCTTTGCATCAAAATTTTCCAGGAGATCGATGATGTGAAAGTACCATGACCGCGTATACTCTATGCACTTGATTTAAACACTGTTATAAGGTATATTTGAATGTACATATTTATCCCATTCATATAACTTCCAATATCTTCTTATTAATAAACGCATGTGTTAAATCTCTACATAAAGGATATTATCAGATTCTAATTGTAAACTTCCAATATGTTCTTATAACTCGTTAACAAAACTTCTGGTGTATGTGTTATTTTTTTTCCGCCTTATATTTTGTTATATCATTGAAATATTACAGGTTGTGCGTTGAATCAATCAACTGGGAAATCCGACCTTTGGTTGTTGATTAAATTGATTGATACTTGATCATTGGTCTTTGGTACCGTTCAAGTTAATTTCTCTTGTATTCAATTAGACTCACAGATTTCTATTTGCTTGAGTAAGTATTGAATTGAGAAATTGAGATATAAATCCTTGATATATTTTTTATTAAGATTGAGTCTTTGATTCTCTTAAAAGTATATCGGAGTTAGTCCATACAGATTTCTAAGTGAATTATTGGGTGAGGTTATTATACCCCCACTTTTTCAATGCCCCCTCCCTGCGGAGATATGGGTTCAAACCACGAAATTTCCAGAATCCACTCCAATTGAAGGAGTTCGGAAGTAGTCTAGGACCACTAGTCTAGAGTATCAAAAAAAAAATCCAAAAATATTTTTACAAAACCACAGTTAAGCAAGTAATTTAATTATCACGCAAGGGTAATCTATCCAAGATAGAATAATATTTGATTTTCAAATATATTTATAATACTTGGAGAATATTATAGAAATCTATGCAAAAATGGTCCCTAATTAACTTGTATATATGAATACAAGTTGAGAGGATGGGTATACATATATCCCACTTTTGTTTGAATTTCCTCTCATAGGGTTGAAAGAGTTCATCAATTTTTCATTCCATCCATACCTATAAATCTTTTCATTGTTTTATGCTTAGGTATGGTTCATTATTTTATTTTGATCGATAAAGAATTCGGTGCTGGCGAGTTTTGAACTCAGGTCAGTTATAGTTTTTTGGTTAAATAGGCCCTTAATTTGAATTCCCGGATCTATAAGACAAATAAAATTTGACCACTGTTCTATTATCCTGAAACCCAAAAGCTACTTTTTAAATACCCTAAATTGGTTACTAAACCCAAAACTTTATCTATAGCTTTCTAAAGTACCCATGTCGTTTATTTATTTTCGTCGAGCGGCAAGAAAATATCCCTTTCTCTAATGTCGTCTTTGTATCTCGCACACCACCAAACAATTATCTGTTGGAATCAATTGCCGGATTATGCCTGCACAACAAATATAATCAAACACGAAACAAATAACGTTATGGCTGAGTCGCGGACTAGGTCGCTTTCTTTAAGATGTTTCGCCGCTCTGCCCAAGATTGTGCAAGAAGTTCATCGTTGTCGCGTCGTCCCCAGGATAAAACATCCGAGTTCAATCTCTTACACAATCACTCTTGCACGGTGAGGCGATGTGAAACTTCTACACTTCATTCTTTCTCAAAATCTCTAATAGAAAACAAATGATGCTCACACATTGTTTTCTTTCACAAAAAGTATTTCTTTTGAAAACACACAACATAATAAAAACTCTCTCACTAAAAATATGTTTCAACAACTCCTCAAAAACCCAATACTAAAATTCTGATATATATTTTTAATTGCCATGAATAAAATAAATATAGATTAAATGAAAGGCATTATTAAGATATTAATTAGCATCATTAATTCGTTCAACAAAAACGGTTTTGACATTAACACAAAATATTTATTTTCTAAGAGAGAGAATAATTATCACATTTAAACCATTTAAATGAAACACTAATTTTTGGAAATCAATAATGTTTTTAAAACATATATTCCCAACAATCCCCCACTTATATTTTTCAAAACATTGAGCAAGAACGTATAGAGTTGTGCATAGGCAAAGGTGTCTCGCGACTTGAACCTTTACGTAGTGTTAATAGGCTCTCTTAAAATCTGACCATAGAGTGAACATAAGTCTTGAACTCTAGGAGATAAAAAGATTTCTTAACACACACGACTACACTAGTGTAAAGTCTAAATCCAGCACATTACGGCCTTGTGCTTGTATCCCAGTTTTAATGAATGATCTAGAGAATTGCCCATATTCTCATAGAAAGTGGCCACACTTTAAAATTCATATAGGTGAGTTTATCAAGAGTACTCCTGAACGTACCCCACTCCAAATATAGATATAAACATCATTAAGAGTTTAAAAATTAAAAATTAAAAATAAACTCAACCTCTATTCGATTCAGGATATCATGCCGTGGGATGAATTCTTCAAAAGCATGATTCTCGCATCTCCATATTATCTATGACTTGGTGTCCCATTTGAACCTATATTTTGGGATCTCACTCCATAGGTAAGGGTTACCCTTTTGAACCTACTTTTGAGATCTTGAGTTATAGGTTGTAACAGTATCATAAATAACTCAGTCTCAATGATGCTATCATCTATGACTTCGTCTAGTCCCTTTGAACCTATTTCTAGGTTGGGTATCCATCATAGATGATTCAATCTCAATGGGAATCAACCTCATCCCTAAGATATATTGAGATATTCTTATCAATCCTTTCGTCAAAGGACTAACGAAAACACTTTTCAGACACTATATAATCCATTCTCATAATATCAACTCTTATCGTTGTCGTTACGTTCTCAATTCTTGCAATAGCCGCGGTACTATCACATTGGATTAATATATCTTTTACTATATCTATTAGAGGATCGAATCGCTCCATCTATTAGAGGATTCATTTGAGAGGATATCTCAATCAGCATCGCAATATCCATAAAGGATTGGTAAATCTGAATATAAAACCCCCACTGCGGAAGTAATATATTAAACCCCCACTACAAAAAATACTTATACATAGTCAATCACGTAGCAAAGAAATATATTAAGATACCATACTCATGTCTAGTGCAATCACACACAATCTCAAAAGCATTAGTACTAAACCAAATGAGTGAAAACTAGTTTACATTCAAACTCTATATATTTTATCTTTTTTTTTTAAAAAAAAACTCTATTTTCATGGAAAAGAAATAGATCCAAAGAAATAAAGAAAAATTTATTTCAAAAACATACACCATCTTCACTCAAGTCTTTCATGTCAAATAGTAAACTAAGCATGTTCTCAATTTCATTTTCATCCTTTAAGTTAGAATTAAAATTTCAACAACTCACTTATGCATACTAAACAAAGGGTATTATGTATTTCACTTTCATCAATTCTGAAATCATTCTAATGAATCAAGTCAACAATTATTTTTAATTGTTTTTAAAGTTGTTTTTCAGAGTACAAATGTAACTTATCTAACTTATATGATTTCTTTTACTGTAGAAACTACACAGTTTTCCATGCTTGGTTTACATAGATTCTCTTCTTTAACTTAAACAAAAGTATATATTTCTACTTATGACTATAACAAATCATACATCGTAGAAACAACATCAACAAAACAAGCATGTAAGTTATTTAGCGACATGAATGCAAGAGTCAACAATTTTTTGTTTGCTTTTCTAAAAATAATAGGCTCATAAAACCTTTTTGCCAAATATTTAATTTTTTAAGAACAAAGTTACTCTTTATAAGAAGTTATTTTCCAAAATATAAGCAACAAAATATTCATGACTAAAATTTAGTCTCACCATATATGCTTTTCTAGGTTCATTTTAGTGAATTACTTGTCACCTTCATTTTTCTAGTTCCTCTAATTTAAATCAAAGTTGGTAAAACATAGGGTATGGAACCCCCACTATTTTTGACTCAAACAAGAATTTCAAAACAATATAAAAAGACTCCAAATATTGTGAAAAACTAATGAACCAATAATTTAAACCCAAAACGTTTTGCAGAATATAGAGAAAAAATTCAAACAATTTTATTGAAAGAAACATTGCCTAATGCACTAATCAAAAATCATATTTGATATCGAGACAAGTTACTCGAAGCATCTTTATAAAGTTCTCAAATACTTTATTTCATCCAATATCATTGCAAGTTGCGTAAGATTTGAAAATTTACATGCTTTTATGAGTTAGGTAAGATTACATACATGTTACTCACAAAATTCACCAAGTTTATAAAAAAATATAACATGCTCATATTCATCACTAACTCATTCATTTCTTAAAAGAAGAACAAAAACTCATATTTGAAATATTCAAAATTCAATTATATGATAAAATTGTAATATTATATTCAAACATTTTATCCATAACCTATCTTTTGTAGTAGTGCAATGATCAAACTCAACAAATTTCTAATCTCTATCTTGTTAATAACAAGATATGTGGAAATTAGAATTTTTTTCTCATTTCGGAAGTATGAACATCTTTAACAAGATTGTTCTACCCAAAGTAAACTTTGAGATCATACCAATACTGAAAATCGTAGAGATGTGAGTATATCTCAACACCACTTTCTTTCAAATGATTTGGTTCAACCTTTGAACCATAACCTATCAAAACAAACATGGTGTAAAACACCAATATATACCAACTTCTCACCGTATCCACAATTCACATTAACTTAGCTTGAAAAGCATTGTTAATAACATTTGATATCCTTAGAATGCCGTGCAAGAAAATCAAATAAATTCATAATCAATATTATGTTCATTTCTTGGTGAGAGTTGATATTCATATTAGTTTTGACTAGGTTTCTAATTATTTCGGTTTTGGGTTCGTATAAAATTCCATCTCATAATTTCCAAACTTATATGAGTCACATGTTTATTGTCATACACAATAATTCTTAATATCTTGTTTCCCTAAAATTTATTCTAAGATTGAACAATCAATTTATTCAATTTAGAATGCCATTATTTGATAACTACAATAACTACAAATAGTTCATCAAACATACCTCAATTGCTTTTAAAGCTCAATTGGTTATAAACCATTGTCCATTCTTTGCGCACCAACAAAGAAACCAGCAACCCTATTGCTCCTCATATCAATTAATCTCCCGCAATTTTTATTTCATTGGAAATTAAAAACTTGCTCAAGTAAGTGAATTTTCACCTGTCACAATCATGTACATGTGAGCATTTGAAACCAAAATATAAGTAAGGTATGCACTTACATAATTTGAAAATCAACTAATATAGTACTCCAAGTTTCTCTCAATTTTCAAACAAAGATTCAAAGTTATATAGTTATAACATCATACATATACTTATAACTTTCTATTAAGCATATTATCAAACATATGGGGTGCATTAGTTTGATTGCTATCAATGATAATATTTTTCATTACCAAAAAAAGTGTATGAAGTATAAAGTCAAAACATGATTTTTAATATAGTTTCTTACATCTCCAATCTCAAGTATCACGTCTCTTATTTTGGACAAACATACACAACGATTCTGAAATTACCAATTCTCGCAAACTAAATATCCAAATAGGAAATTTCAAAATGTGTTTTGAAGATAAGTCCATGATCTACAAGTTTCGTGTGACATATGGATTCAAAAAATTTACACAAAGATAAGGAAAAGTTGTTTAATCAGGATTAATTTTCTGCCCGTCAGAATTTTTCAGATACGTTATGAAGTTTTCTAAAATACTTTAAAAATAGTTTATGGATTCCAAAACTTCTGAAACTTTACATGGATGATCCTCATTATGTATAATATACTCGGTTAAAATTTCAAGACCCAATTCGTTTTTGTTAAAGTGATGCACATAAAATTATATAACATGCCAAAAACGTTCGTGTATTTTCAACAACATTTTTCTGTGCTAAAAATTCATGAAAAGATATCAACCATTTTACAATCCTAGTCCATAACATAAAATTACTCTAGGTATAAGGTTACCTAAAATCTCAAGCATCATTTTCAATCGTCAAAGAAAAATTATACCGATTATAGTTCTATAAAACAAAATCAAACAATGATACTTATCGCGTTTCAGCAATCGACTTTTTTTGATATCTGTGGAAGAATAAAATGTCTTAAAATTGTTGGAATCAATTGACGGATTATGCCTGCACAAAAAATAAAATCAAACACAAAACAAATATCGTTATGGCTGAGTCGCGGACTAGGTCGCTTTCTTTAAGAAGTTTCGCGGCTCTGCCCAAGATTGTGCAAGCATTTCATCGCTGTCGCGTCGTCTCCAGGATAAAAAATCCGAGTTCAATCTCTTACACAATCACTCTTGCACGGTGAGAGGATGTGAAACTTCTACACTTCATTCTAGCTCAGAATCTCTAATAGAAAACAAATGATGCTCACACATTGTTTTCTTTCACAAAAAGTATTTCTTTTGAAAACACACAACATAAAGAAAAACTCTCTCACTAAAAATATGTTTCAACAACTCCTTAAAAACCCAATACTAAAATTATGATATATATTTTTAATTGCCATGAATAAAATAAATATAGATTAAATGAAAGACATTATTAAGATGTTAATTAGCATCATTAATTCGTTCAACAAAAACGGTTTTGACATTAACACAAAATATTTATTTTTTAAGAAAGAGAATAATTATCACATTTAAACCATTTAAATGAAACACTAATTTTTGGAAATCAATAATGTTTTTAAAACATATATTCCCAACATTATCCATCGTACTCCACCATTCCATGTGTCTACAATTTTTCTTCTTTCATTGTCATTATTCCAAATAGAATCAACGAATTCCAAAGAAAATTAGAAGAAGAAAGAAGATAAAGTGATTACAAATCAATCCAACAATTGAACAGACCAAGGTGGAAAGAGGCGTGTTATGATTAGTGAAGGGGGGTTTAGTAGAAGTTTGATGATTGGTGAAGGTGGTTTTGGTTCTGATTACAGAGGTGTGGTTAAGATGAAAAACACAAATGATAATGGTGATCTGTGGCAAGTGTTTAGATGATAAGAAATTGGATTTTACTGTTTAACAGCACAATTGAACAAAGTGTAAGCAAGGTATTTGATTTAATTCTCCCTTCATCGATTTCATCATGTTTTAATGATTTTTTTTTAATTCTTGATTTTCATCGTGACAACATTATATACTTGGGAGGATCTTTTGGGAAGAGACGGGTTTTGTAACTTCCAGTAGTAGTGGATATAAAAACAACTCCACTATCAAATCTTTTCTTTTGTCATTTGTCATGGCATAAAGAGTGGATTACAAAAGTGAATTTCTTGGGAGTGGTTAAACATCCTAACCTTCTCTAATTTGTGGGATGTTTTGGTTAGGCTTATATAGTATCTAAATTAATGCTTTGAACTATACAAAGACATGGAGGAACATTCGGTTACCACTATGTATAGCTAGTGATTTTGGTAGTGTCAAATGTATTAGGATTAACCTAGATTTGTCTAAGAAATACACAAAATGCACCTGAGTGCATAATGCATATCTAACAAGAAAGATATATTTTGGCCGGGTTGCATTCGAGTACATAATGTATTTTTTTTTTTTTTTGTTGTTCTTTGTTTTGGTTAAAGCTTTGATGGTGAATGTGATGATAATGATACTTGACTTATTGTTCGAGATTATGAAATAGTGATTTTGGTTTTGTATGATTAGGCCGACCGAGCGAAGTGAGGGAGGACTCTATATATTGTGACTTTGTGTTAATATGGGATATGATTTTTTTCCCAATTTGACAAAAAAGATTGGATTTGGTGTCTGTCTATTAATGAACATCCGAAAATGCCCCTCAAAAAGGACGCAGGCGAAATTTATGTTTTCTTTTCTTTTAGACATTTTCGTAGATAAGCTGAAAAGATAAGGGTAATCATGTAAATTTATTGGACGAAAAAAGGACACGGAGGTTGGAAATCATTTCATTATGGAGGGGTATTTTAGTAAAATTCTAGGTAGAGGTTAAAGGGTCGAATCCGACCACCTCCAAAATTTTAATTTTTTTTTTCTTTTTTTTCCCTTCTTCGTCGTCCTCCCGATTTCTATTTTCTATCAGTTTTCGTCTAGAATCGCCAACGAGCTCTTCTTCTTCCCTCTACCTCAACTTTCCACCATTTTCCGACAAATAACACCGTCAAAATCATCTCTGATTATCAACACCGTACTCAGTTGATTCCATTCACAAAATGTTCTGCTTCCGATTTCCATGATTTGGGTAGATTTGGATTCACAGTTTTGGAGGTTTTAAACATCAAGCTTTCTGCCGAAACTTGAATTAGATAAGTTGGATCATGAATTTGCAACACGTTCAACCTGAATTTGATATTTTTATTTTATTTTTTGGATGAATATATTTTTCGACATTCGAATTTGGGAAACCTAAATTCTATATTTTAATCTTTTGGTGTGTTATTGACCTAAATTCTATAAAATGTATCATTCCTAATTAATTTTCTTTATATAGGGTTTGAGTTGATGAAAACAGAAAGTTAATACATAATTTGGGGCTTGAGTTGATTAAGGTGTTGATGTTCATGGGTATGTGTTGGGTTTAAGTTACAGTAAGAGTAATTCGAGAATTGAAGCCAAGAAATTTGCACAGGTGTGTTTGAACTTAGGGTGATAAATTTGAGTTGATAATGATTAACTGCTGCTGGTAATTAGGTCAAGGAAATTGAGGAATTGGTTGGAGACTTGGGAAGATGGTGGAAACTGTTATTGGTGGTTGTGCTGGAGGGTTTGACTCAATAAATAGAGTTTCAAAGCTTGTACAGATGGAGAAGACATGGGTTTTTCTCAGATTCGAAATGGTAGTGCTGTTTCTATGGGTACAGTTGAAGCTGCTGCAAGCCATGGTCTTTATACAAGAGTTAGGAGGTGCACAAGATAATTTGCTGGAGTTTGAATTAATTAGTATGGTTGTGACAATGTTGTGGTTACTGCTTCATGGGTTAATTGGTGGTATGTGATACAGAGAATCTGGTGGAGAGTTTGGTCAAAAATTTACTAATTTCATGGGGTTATATCTAGTGGGTTTAGTGGCCCAGTGGTAGTGATAGTGGTCAGAACTGTAAACCCACTATAAAGGAGGTAATGGTGGTACATGGAGGTGGAGGTGGTAGATTTGTGACCAGAAATGTAAACCTTATTAGTTGTGAAGGTGGTGGTCGGAATTGTAAACCTCAATTTGGAGATGATAGGATTGGTGATTTGATTTGTAAACCTGATCATGGAGGTGATGGTGGCTAAAAAAGGCTTCCAATGGAGCGAATTTTAACTAATAGGTGGAGTTAGAGGTGGAGGTGGTGGTTACATTGGTATAATTTGTTCTGAAATTTGTGTGACATTTTATATCGAATAAATTTATCGGCTTTGATTGGTCATGTGGAGTTTTTTCTGTGATGATTAATTTCAGACCCTCTTCTTGTGACAGGTAAATGCAGCTAACGAATATATGCTTGGAGGTGGTGGTGTCGATGGAGGTAAACACACACTAAACCCATGACAACAAAGTTTCTTTGTAGTTTGTAATTTATATTTATGAGACACTAATTGTATTGGTTCTTATTAGGTGGATAGATTATCTCATACTTTGGGATTTTGTTTTGGTTAGCGATACATAGAGTTGCAGGACCCGAGCTATGAGCAGCGTGTTATACCGTTGCAGATGTTCATCCTGGAATTCGCTGCCCAAAAGGAGAAGCCAGAATTACTCCGTAGTTGTACCTAATATAAGATTTAATTTAAACCTTTAAACATGAACGCTAGTTTATGTCAATTTGTGTAGGCTAAAAATTTTATAACATTTGTGCAGAGCATTTAAGTTGCCTGTTTCTCATGTGATTCACATTGTTGGTCCTATTTATGATATTGATAATCACCTAGAAGTTACTCTAAGAAATGCATATAGGTATGTCTATATTTATCCTGGAAAATTGAACACATGTTGATATTTAATGGTTACTTTTGTTGTGCTTTGTTTATTTTTCTGTAATTGTGGTTGTAGTTTCCAATGGCAAATTTTTACTCAATTTTTTGCAGAAACTGCATAAAGCTTATAAAAGAGAGCAACATAGATTATGTTGCTTTTCCTACCATATCTTGTGATGTTTATGGGTAAGGTTCACATGAGCACTTAAATATTGTGTTGCTGATATTATATATAGCACATTCAATATGTAGCTATGTGTCCTTGAGTTCTCAAGTCTTAGTTGTGAGGACAAAGTAGTTCAACAAATCTTATCATTTTGCTCTTTGTTTGTGGGTGAAAATGGTTCCTCCTGATTTCAGAAATTTCGGGTGTGCGGGTGAGAAACGAATTTAAACCCTAAACAATGTACTGCAAGGGAGTACTTTAGATTCGAAAGATCAATCTGTACAAGTCCGGCCTAAACCAAGAAATGGTCGTTCCAGATTTGCTATTCGGTCACAAAGTGGAGGAGAATGGGTTAGTTTTGGGGAGGGAAGCAAGGAAAGTGATGAGAACAGAATAGTTGATTCTGGAAGAGTAGTTGTGTTACTACGACTTGTATCAGAAAAGTGGGAAGGCTAACAAATGGTAATCTAGCAAGTATTTTATGAGTGTTGTATGCTCTTTACTGAACTTGTTCTTCGGTGGGAATAGGTGAGACCTATTTATATAAGTCAAGGTGTAACATACTCTAGTCTCATTAAGGAATGGAAAAATAGGTGAGTAAACGGGAGGTGGTAACATTAGCGCATGGAATTGATGTTCCATAAAAATGTTAACGCATGGAATTGATGTTCCATAAAACCGTTAACGCATGGAATTAATGTCACATAAAAGAGCGTTTCACCATTAACTCCTTGTATTTACTAACCGCCTCACCCTTATGAAACTTCCTTATGACGGGCGTAGTGTACGCCGCACACTGTAAACCGCCAAACCAATACCCAAAGAGGATCCCCCAGTTTGTGATATGTGTTGATGTCTCGAATGTTTTTATGGAAAACATGTAGCATATTGTTGGTGCCTGGAAAGTCGAGCTTGGGAGACTTGGTAGCTTGGTGACCTTCGATGGTTGAGATTTTGCATCTTAAGAGGAAAGGTAGTCGTTGATCGTCGTACGCTTTCGTTCGTTGGTAGCTGCATAGGGAAGGCCAGCATGGTGGCGTGGCTAGGTTGGCATGCCATGGTGGCGCGGCTAGGTTGGCATGTTATTGGCATGGCATGCCCTGACGCGGTTTGGCATGATATACTAGGGTTATGGGTCAAAGATTACCATGTATCGTCTGGTAACCTTGGACGGCTATTATTTGCTCATGGGATTGAAGGGCGACCGTTGTTTATCGCACGCCTTTGTTTTGGTAGCCGACTAGGGAAGGCCAGCATGGTGGAGCGGCTAGGTTGGCATGGCGTGGACAAACTTAAGTTTTCGGGCCAAAGGTTACCATACGTCTTCTGGTAATTAATCTTGGATGGCTAGGATTTGCTCCTGGGATTGAAGGGGGACCATTTATTGCCGCACGTCTTCGTTTTGGTAGATGCGTAGGGAGGGCCAACATGGTAACACGGCTAGGTTGGCATGACGTTGGCATAGCGTGGTTTGGCGTGACCAAACTTAGGTTTTCGGGCCAAAGGTTACCATGCGTCGTCTGGTAACCTTGGATGGCTAGGATTTGCTCCTGGGATTAAAGGGGAGCCATTGATTGTCGCACGCCTTCGTTTTGGTAGCCGTGTAGGGAAGGCCAGCATGGTGGCGCAGTTAGGTGCGTTTGGCATGGTGGGGCCAAGGGCTTGGCATGTCGTTGGAACATGGTGCGGCTAGCATGGCTAGGGCCAAGGCAAGGTGCGGTTTGTCTTGGAATGGCGAGGCCAGGGGTTTTCCGCGTGCGCATGGTGCGGCTAGCTTGGCTAGGACCAAGGCAGGGTGCAGTTTGGCTTGGCATGGGTTTGGCGTGACCAAGCTAGGGTTTTGGGCCAAAGGTTCCCCTGTGTTGTCTGGTAACCTTGGACGGCTAGGATTTGCTCCTAGTATTGAAGGGCGACCGTTGATTGTTGCACGCCTTCGTTTTGGTAGCCAAATAGGGAAGGCCAGTATAATGGAGAGGCTAGGTTGGTATGTCATTGGCATGGCATGGTTAGGTCCAAGGCAAGGTGTTGTTTGGCTTGGCATGGTGGTTTGGCCTAACACGGTTTTCCATTGGCACATTGGTGCGGCTAGCATGGTTGGCATGCCTTGGCGCGGTAGGTGTGTCTAGCATGGCTTGACATTGGCACAGTGGTGCGGCTAGCATGGTTGGCATGCCTTGGCGCGGTAGGTGTGGATGGCACGGTTTTCCATGGGCACATGCAGTGTGAGAATTAAGGTTTTGGCTTGTCTAAACCCTAATTAGCATTTTAAAAAAAGGTACCCCGGTAATTTTCTCGCAGAAAAATTAAATGGTTCAATAAATGTGCTTGGTTTGGACATTATTACTCAAGTTCTGTGACGTCACTGTTTGACTAGGGTTTTACGATTTTACCCCTAAGCTAAAACCACCATCAACACTCTCCTTTTAATTTTTTACATATTTTCTCCTAATAAAGTGTCGTTCTCCATTTAGTTCTCAACCCTCTATAATGCAGCTACTGGAAGATACAAAGAAGAAGGTTAAAGCTACTTACTGTAATGAGTTGATGTAGTTGGTTTTAGAAATGTCACGATGGGTTTTTGGTGGTTGGTTTAGAGAGTACAGTGAATCCACGAAGTTGGCGTTGCTGCTGAGAATGGGTTGAAGAAGACAATGATAGTGAAGCTGCAATATGGAGGTGCTTTACGAGATCTGGTGTAGCTGAAATGGGATAATTGAGTGGTGATTGTCGCAGTGACGATAAAGTTGATATGGCTGAATTATAAGCACTGAGCTATATGATGGAAGTTAGATGGTTGAGCAACAAAGAATACTTGATTTAGTGTGGTGAATGAATGGTTTGCAGGTTGTCTGGTATGAAGTTGGAGGAATGGGTTGTTGCAGAATTGAGAAAATAAAGGGATCTGGAACTGTAGATGTTGAGTTTGAGCTGAAGTGAAAGTACTGATTTAGATGGATGTTAGGATGTGCAGGGAAGGATCTGAATGGACTGTAATTGGTAGGAAATCAGCATAAACAGTGGAGATTATATCTGAATCGCTGTTCAGACGAGTTAACTAAGTGATCCATACGATTCACCTAACCCGGTTTGATCCAGAGAAGGGATTGGACTTATATTGACTGGGCTATTGGCTAATTGGCTGTGAGGGGCTTAACTTGGCCTGGAGTCATCCGGGAATAATCAGATTATAGGTAAAACTCGGTCATGATCGTATTCCGGCGAGTTAAATCAGTAAACCATGCGAGCTTTGCAATTTCGCTTTACAAATTTACAAGTCCGACTCCATGCCATTATGGTGGAACTAAATTGTCAGTACAAAATTTAGTTTTGCGTCAATTTTTTCGGTCGGCTGTCCCACCATGGCAGCGGTCATCTAGTATATTGCAAGTAATTTCTAGGATAAACCTATATTTATCTAAGAAATACACAAGATGCACTTGTGTGCATAATGCATTTTTTTAGAGGAAATAAGTTTTTGGCAGGTGCACCCAAGTGCATAATGCATATTTTTTTGATTCTTATAGGAAAAATGTTTTGGCCGGGTTGCACTTGGGTGCGTAATGTATATTTTTATATGAAATAAATTTTGGCCAAGTTGCACCTGGGTGCATAATGCATATTTTTATAGTAAATAAATATTGGCCAGGTTGCACCTGGGTGCATAATGTATCCGCGGAGACTGGGTTAAATTTTTTTTTGAATTTTATATCAACAATGGATCTTGTTTCGTAGAGAATTTCGAGCCCTTTCTAGAAATATAAACTTTATTAATATCCGACTTATCACTACACCAAATTTAAAGTTTAGCAACAACTTAAATTTGTTGCTGACCGGTCTTGCAACAGATTTTTTCCGTTGCTAAACACATTGTTGCAGTTTTTAGCAACAGCTCAAGCTCTGTTGCTAATTTTGGTCAGAAACGGCAGTAGCAACATATTTCTGCTGTTGCGAAATTAAAATATACAAACAGAAATAAATTGTTGCTAATTTTAGATTAGTTACGGGATATATTTTAGTGGAACAGGATATAATTTTTATGGTTTAGATTTAGCAACATATTCTAGCCGTTGCTAATTTTTCGTGAGAAAAAAAGAAGGGTCAAGTCTTTGTTGACCTAGAGAAAACTGATTACCCCCAGTGCCCTTCAATACCCCAGTTCCCTACAAATCCTTGATTCATCTTATATCAGGCAATTGAATATGATAGTTCTCACACATATATCATTCACACAAGTTTACACCTCAAAGAAATTCTACAATAAAAAGCAGGGAACTCATGACATAAAGGAAATTTTACAGGTTGCATTAAGAAAATAAAGTGTCAAGTTGTACAACTGAAAGATTTCATATGAAAATATGTTCTTGTTTTTTACATTGTGTTGGTGCTACTATGTTTGTTTTAGCTTCTAAGGATTGCATATAGAAACATAATGTTACAATCTCTTACACTGATCAGTAATCAGAATGCAACAAATTATTGTGGCTTTGAGAGGATGATCACATGAGGATGTTGAATTCTTGTAAAGTAAATACGACCAAGATGATGAAGAACCTGTCACAGATACATATAGTTAGAGATAACAAATAAAGAAAGTAATAATACTTCAGAATTCAGGGTATATATATTCTACTGCTAATGATTTTCTTATATACCCGAAAGATACTTTAAAACCTAAAGAAAAGAATCGTCTAACAACTTCAGATGATTCATAGTCCAACACTAAATATAAGGATTCAAATTGCAGAAAAGTACATACCTTATGAATGAGAAATGATGATATCCTGGTCCAAAATGATTCCACAAAGTTTTCATGTGAACTGAATCTGAAAAGCAGAGCATAATGTCATAATATGATAAGAAGTTGCAAGTATTGGAAACTGAAATAAGAAACTGAAAGTATTTACTGAAGGTAATCTATAAATCCATTAATCTGCAGTTTCCTTACGAAGTCCCAACTGGTTCGAGCTAGGTTTGTTTTAAGGGTGTTCCTCTTATCGTTAATCTACTCCCCTCATATGAAAAAGTGATTACAAGCTTAGAAAAGAATATGATAGTTATGAAAACAACAACATAGTCTTAAGTGGTAAGATACAGGAAAATTCATCACTAATTATTAGCATACAACCAAGAATTGGGCATCTAAATACATAGATGTAGAAAACCAAAAATATGCAACCAATTGAATTGATAAAGGAAAATTTACCAGTTGGGACTTCGTAAGGAAGGATCAGTGTCCTCTCACGAGAAGAAGAAGAAGAATAATCCTTTGATTTAATCCTTTCCTCGTACATTCTTCTGTCGGGCCATACATTTAGGAAATCTTCCCTTAAAAGTTTTCTTAATTATTCCTACTGCAACATCATCATCAAACAAATACTATTCCATGAGCACAAAAACTATGCAATCAATTGAATAACAAAATTTGAAAAAAATGATTAAGAATATGAAAATCTACCAGTTGGGTGGTGAGTACGGATCGTAAACTCGGTTGTTGAATTATAAAGTAGCATCAGTACCTCAAAGAAAATAAAACCGGAGGTTAATATCCATAAATTTCAAAGTATTAATATAAGTATCTCCAATTGAAGTACTTACCATGGATTGATATTCCCCCAGCTGGCTACTGGCAATTGACTCTAAGTATGGTCACCTGCACCATCAAATATTACAGAAGACAAACAACAAAACATTATCATATACCAAAACCACACACATAGCAAAAAGGTTGATTCATAATATTCGGTTTCTGTTCACAGTATTACATTAGGTAAAGCTAAATATTCCTTATGCACAATTGCAAAAAAGACATTCTTATGCACAGTGCAAAAGAATCTACATGTCAGCATGTTAAGTACATGCACAAAAAAGTGAACATAAGCAAAAAAAAAAAAAAAAAAAGGTAAAATAAGCCATATATATATGTTTATCGTTATAAATGCAATAGACGATGGCTGAGCCAACAAAGCCAAAAAGTGTGAACATGTTAAGACATTCTTAAGCCAACTAATCATATATGATGCACATCCTTGGATGCACCACAAATCCTCCAATTCAAACATCTTTGAAGGTTTCAGCAAGCTTATTAGCTTTTATGGTCTTCTCAAATGGAATGACAATGTCATCCAATTCCAATTCCAACAAAACTTTCCCAAGATATGGCGGAACAACTGAGCCGTGAGCCATTTCCCCTAATTGACCTGTTCAAAGTTTACCGACATCAGTGACTTCACCATCCATGTTCAACAATGAACACTTCGGCATACCAGCACCTACTGTTGATCGAGCTGGAGATATGGGCTGACCAGGTGAAGATAGTTGAGCAGGTAAACTTGTATTAGCAACATAAGCATCTCTAGCAGGTGAACTATCCATGATGTTCGAGCCGACAAATGATGGAGGCATTGCAAATTGGAGATCCTTCATAATGTGGAATAATGTTCCAAATCTTTTGAGATGAACCCTCATTTTGCTACCTAGATCTTCCACCTGATTCTTAACACCTCCATCCTTAGACTTCATTTCCTGAACTTTAGCACGCGCAGGACCATAATATACATATTGCGTACGAGAAACATGACCAACAGCACGAACTCGTCCCCTAGAATCCATTCCAAAATCTTTACTCAATGCATCCAGTTCTCCTACAGAAACACCCTCAACTTGTTTCTCCTTGATCTCTTCTTGCGCCTTCAGAAGACCCTCCTGCAACGTCGAGCATAACACTGAGTAAAGTATAAAGATGACTGGTAGATAGTCTAGAAAGACATGATATAAATAAAAAGAAATATGACTCACAAAGTAAGGCTGCGAACTAGGTAGAATTTTCCCACCCTCTTGAGTATGAACTTTAATCCACACATCAGAGGTAGTGATTTATACTCCAGGATTCTCGCACTCCTAAGTTTCAAATACCACGAGTCGATTAATATTAATCAATCCACAGAAGTATGGCAGTAGTCATATTGACAATAATTGTTGAGATTCAGAATTGAGAGAACATTTGAAATTATTACATACCAGTTCAGCTCTAACCAAAGAATGAGGTTTACGGCCAAAGGTATGAGAGTAATCATACTCTCCCCTTTTCCTCTTGTTTTCAACTCTATGTTCTTTTGCTTTTTCTTCATCTTCATTCTTGCAGAATGTAGTCCATTCCTCTTGTTTTATACCTGGAGGCATGTGAGATATCCTTGCTTCGAGAGTAAGATTCTTTTCGAGATAGTCTCTTCGTAACTCATACTTACGTCTCCTCCATGGAGAAACCATCCCCTTAATCATAAATATCTTACAACTAGGAGGTAGGTGATATGATTTCTGAAATAACATAACAATGTCTTACTAACAGAGCAATGGTAAATGATATGTGAACATAAAACAAATTTAAATAATTATTTATACCTTCAGTTCAGTCCAGATATCCTCTTTGAAAGTCCCAGTCACATCCTTCCATGTTTTCAATGAAATAGGGACATGTGTACGAATCAACACACCCTTAGTGTGGCCGAATATTGTTGTGTTATCTGAAATGGGAAATCAATTTTCATCTACCTCAATTGCTTCCATAATGAACTATAAAATAACATGCAACAAACATCTGCGTGAAGCCCCATAAATCGATAACACCCCCTTTGTCACTTTCGGCAAAAACATAAATCAAACATCTCATGAAAACAATGAGTGGTCACTGATCTCATCTTCTATATTAGCAGCATCTTCATTTTCCCATTCAGCTTTCCTTTTACGCTTAAGACTTTCTTCCGATGGTTGTTTCCCCTTATCCTTCTTAGTTCTGATATTACGAACAATCTCTTGTATTTGCAGACCTGTCAGTGGACAAGGTGTTGGACGATGATCTACCCCTCCATTAAAATTCTTTTTTATCATGTCGATACTTGTGCTTTAACGGCAGCCATCTACAGTGTCCCATATAACAATTTTTCTTACTGAATGGCAAATACTCGACATCTATTTATTCTCCACAAGTAGGGCAGGCATAGTAGCCATGGGTTACACATCCAGACAAAGTACCCAACAAAGGAAAATCATGTATAGCCTATAGTAATCTTGCTTTCATTACAAACTCAGTTTTAGTGAATGAATCATACATTAATACACCTTCAATCCATAACTTATTCAACTCATATATAAGAGGTTGTAAATACACATCTATGTCCTTACCAGGTTCTCTAGGGCCTGATATCAACAACACCAGCATAATCACTTAATAAGTTTTCACAATATTAAAACTCACATTAAACTGCTAATAATTTGTAATTTTGACAGAACTAACCAAGCAAATCAAACTTTATGCAGAATGAAGGTTTAAGTTCTAGGTTACACCTAAATCAAAATCAAATTTGACCCAAATATGCCATCAAATTCAAAAATAAGAAATGAGCAAAAAAAAAAAATTAACAACCAATTTCAAAGCAAAGATTGCATGTTGGCCAGTGATTATGCAACCTTTAAATTTAGCAGTGATTATACAACTATGAGCGACGCCAAAATATCCATTCGGGTTGAACCCGTCAGTTGATATGACAAATGTAACATTCCTAGGTTCCTTAGAAAACTCAGGAGAGAAGCTATCTGCACATCGCCAGGTTGAGGAATCGACAGGATGATGCATAATGTTTATATATGACTTGGCTCTAGAATCAAGTCATTGCCTCTGCTATCCATGGTTCGGTATAAAACCTTTGCAGTCTTTTAATCACAAAAAAAATACCTTAAAGTCTTCTAAGAAATTGTGGTCAGTTTTCTCTCATCATTAAAAACATTCTTATACGTAGGTTCTTGAAAAACGGGACACTTCACTAAGGATGCATCATCCTTCCAATATAATATGCAGGTATCATAAGTTACGTAGTCCATTCCTAGCTCTTGGATCATGTTTTTTATATCTGCGTACTTAGAAGGCAGTGTATTTTCTTTGGGAAGTAACTCCTTAATCAATTTTAAGAGCGCAGTGCAACCATTGTCTGAAAACCCATAATGAGTCTTAATGTTATTCAGCTTTACGGCAACATACAATGATGTCTTACCTTTAGGACATGTGGAGTATAACGGTGCTCTAGCACGCTCATATAAAAATTTCTTTTTCTTGCTTCTACTCGTTCAAGCATCAACATGAAACCTACTATCTAGCCCAACATTCTCAGCAACAACTCCTACATTATCCCCTGCCTTTGATACATTCTCATCTACATTGTTACCCATATTTTCCTCACTAGTGTTATCCCTATGTGAATGTGTTTCTACTTCTGATCTTTCCCCATGAAAACGCCATGTTGTGTACATCTGATAAATACCATACTTTAGCAAATGATATAAAATCTCAATAAGCATCACCAATCCTTTACTGTTCTTACAGCTACCACAAGGGCATGAGAACAACGCATTTGCACCACCTTTTTCACTAGCAAACTGGATGAATAACCTAACCCCTTCTATGTACTTATCTGATTTATTATCACATTTCATCCACTTCTTATCAGGAATCAACGACATTTCAATACCATACAATTGTGACTCCTAAAGACAACACGTATGTTAGAATTTAGAAAATATTTGTATCCAACATCTTCATACAACTCAACAATCATATCTATCATTACATCTAGATCACATCAAATGAAAAATTACTTAATTAACTTCAAGTCTACCCATACAAATATTTCAACTTTCAAACTAAATCTGCAGTTTAATCTGATTTTTAGTAAAGTTAAAACTTAATAAGTTTTCACAATACTAAAACTCACATTAAACTGCTAATAATTTGTAATTTTGACAGAACTAACCAAGCAAATCAAACTTTATGCAGGAATATGAGCTTTTTAGGTTTAAGTTCTAGGTTACACCCAAATCAAAATCAAATTTGACCCAAATATGCCACTCAAATTCAAAAATAAGAAACACCCAACTCGTAAAAAATCAAAAAAAAAATTAACAACCAATTCTCATTGAAGCAAAGATATTAAAAAACCAGACTATCATAACTTATATGAAACACCCTAGCTTATTATGAAACTTAAGCAGTGAAGCAAAGATATTAAAAAACCAGAGATGCCACCTGATTTACCAACAGAAGGAATTAATAACCAATCCTTGGCATGTAATTTAGATAAAATTTGCTCCATGAAAGGAATTTTGGCTTTAGTTTCTACTAAGAAGAGAATATCAATATGACGTGTCTTTATCAAATAATTTAAGTGATCTTGTTTTAAGCTAGACCTAATGCCTTGAAAATTCCAGGAGAGGATCATAATATCATATAGAGATTGATAATAGGTGAACCCATAATGTAAAAACTTTGAATATTGAGACTAAGAAAAAAACAGCAGTGAAAAGAGAAATTTAACCTAAAATTTAGGGAACAGGTAAACCAAATTGAACAGAATAGAAAGAATAGCAGAGAACAAATACTTTTAAAAATGAAGTAGGGTAAGAAAATAAGTACCTCTATAGCTATAATCTTTGAGACCTCGTTACAAATTTAATATAATTATCCTGAACAAATACTTAATCAACTTCAAATTTAATATAATTTCCCTTTACCTGAAAAAGTACTTAGCAATGATATCTATCAGTACATCTAGATCACATCAAATGAAAAATTACTTAATCAACTTCTAGTCTACCCATACAAATATTTCAACTTACAAACTAAATCTAGCAGTTTAATCTGATTTTTAGTAAAGTTAAAACTTAATAAGTTTTCACAAAACTAAAACTCACATTAAACCGCTAACAATTTGTAATTTTGACAAAACTAACCAAGCAAATCAAACTTTTTGCAGGAATATGAGCTTTTTAGATTTAAGTTCTAGGTTACACCCAAATCAAAATCAAATTTTACCCAAATACCATTCAAATTCAAAAATAAGAAACACCCAACTCGTAAAAAATCAAAACAAATTAACAACCAATTCTCAGATATAAGCTATTGACCTAAAATATAACTCAAAACATAAAACTAGAATAAAAAGATAAACCATACCTAGGTTAATTATGCTTAGCAAGTTCCCTCACAACAGTGCTTCCTCCTGCAGCAATATAAGTGAAAGTCATTAAAAAAGAAAAACCCAAACCTAACTGTCGATCTAACATAATAAACCCTAATTTAACTATTGAAAGATAAACCCTAACTATCGAAACCCTGCAGTAATTAACTAAACTACCTTGCAGTTGTACTCGGTCGAGTTTTAATGGCAGCAAGTTCTTCAGATCCAGAAGAAGATGATAAAGGATAGAGAGAGGGCGAGAGAAGATAAGAGAGGTGGAAAAATGTTTATGGATAATAACAAGGCAGCTGTCATGTACCCGATTTTTGGAGGGACAATTCGCTCCTAATGGTGGAGTTTTTTGGACACCACAAAAATTAGTATGGATGAAATTGACACCAAAAAATACTCCCTCCGTTCCACTTTAGATGATGTTTTTTGGAGTTTTCACGCAGATTAAGAAATGGAGAGAGATATGAAAATTTTCCATCTATACCCTTCAGAAAAGTCTTCAAACATTACTTACTATTAATGCATTTAAAAAAAAAACTTATAGTTCCAAGACAATATGTAAGGGTGTAATTGGTAGTTTTGTGGAAAAATATGAAAACATTCAACTATTGTGGAACAAAAAACTAACCCTAAAACACCATCTAAAATGGAACGGAGGGAGTAGCAAAGATGAAACTGGATTCATCTTGGCTTAAACTTAAAAAATAACTAGGATGAAACTGGATGCATCCTGATATGAATTAAAAATAAGAAAAATATTTAAAAGTGGGTAGGATGAAACTCTTTACATCCTGGCTATTTTCTAATTTTTATCCATTTAAACAGTATTAAAATCTAGATGTTTTTTTCACCCAGAAATTATTAATTTTGTGTAAAAAGAAGTGCACAACCCGGAAAAAGCTGACTAAGCCACTAATAAAACGGGTGAATGTGGTCTCTCAGACGAATCAGATTCCTAAAGATAGAGTCGAGAAAACAAAAGAGGAATGCCTTGCCAATTAAAGAGGAATGTCTACAGAAAAAGACTAAAAACTGACTTGAGCTGTTACCAATTCAACAAAAGAAAGGTAAGAAATTCAATTCAAAACTTGGGTTTTCCCTTTTCTGTAGAAATTATCGCATTTGAAGTTTGGGTTCTTATTGAGGATTTTAGATCTAAGTCTTGTGAAGATGGAGGGAATATGTAGATAGAATCGTACATTACGGTGGTGGTGAGCTTTAAATTAGATGTGGGGGATGGAGATTAATTTTATGGAGAGATATAGATTGTTGATCAAATAGAAGGGGTGATGTTAAATGGAATCACCAGCACTTGAAGGGATTTTAGACCGATGGCGTTATGTGGTATTCTTGGCTACACATTAGCTGGCGTAGATGGAGTTTTACCCAATTTTGGCGTGGATTAATGGGTCAATTACTATGATTTCAGATGTAAAATGAGATGACAATCAATGGTCCCGTATACTTTATTCTCATTCTTCTCAGTGGAGCAATTCCTAGTGCAACTTCAATGGAATTTGGGTGTTTTCTATGTGAATTGTATTATAAAACTTTGGCGCTTGGAATCTGAAATTGCAACAAGAATTATGTGTTAGCGGTGGTAGTTCGTCCATGAATGTAGAGGGGTTTGGTTCTTACAGGTCCGATTAAAGCTTTAGAGATAGTGCAGGCTCATTTGGGGCAGGTTGATTGAGCAAAAAACTTAGTAATGGCCGGTTCTCTTACTTTGAGTTGTTTGGTCTCGATTAAGAAAAAAATTGGCAGCAACCAGGCTAAGTTCCAAGACAGATGGTAATTTGCTGAATCAATGGTTTCACCGGCTAGAAATCGTCTGTGCCCAAAAGTGTTGCTTGTCCCAACCAATGACAGGGTGACAGATGGTAAACTAGTAATGTTAAGATTAATAAAAAAATAATAATAATAAAAAAAAGAACCTCTAAAGATATGTTGGGACAGTGGGATACGGGGGTTTGGGGTACAGACGATTCGAGCCTGGTTTCACTGGGGTTGTGAATTTGCATTTAGAAATCAACCATTATTAAGTGTGTAAATAATAATAAATTTAAGGGTATAATTGTAAAATTATGAAATTTATTGCAATTTCTGAATTTCTGGTCAAATGGTAACTTTAACGGTCAACGGTGAAGCTAGGTACCAACCCTTAATATTTCAAATATTAGGTACCAAAGCTAGGTATTGGACATTTGGTGGGTACCAAATTAAATATCATATAAATTTTCACTTTGCAATTTTTCCTCATGACAGTAAAAATGTAAATTGGTCTTCTAACCTGCATTATGGATTGAATAATTATTTAATTTGATTGATTGTTGCTGGTTCACAAAATCGTCAAAAGGTTAAAATTTATCGGCGGTTTCACTGTTTTTACCCAACAAGAATTCTGCCGTTTGCGCATCTCACCCCACGTTTCCAAAGTGGGATAACTGGGTAAGTGATTTCAAAACTTTTATGGTTTAGTGTAGTTGGGCCAAAATCAAGAGTGATAAACTGAAGATGGAACCAAGTTGGGCTAAAGTCAAAGAGTTCAAATGAAGTAACTTCTAAAATTTAATGTCATGAATTTTATCACCAGCCACTAGTTACGTGGCAAGTATGAAAATGTTAAAGGAGCAAATGATAAAAACAAAAATAGACAATATCTTTTTTTTTTTATTACATTTCCATTTGATGGGGCGGTTTCTGCGTTGTCCCTATACGCAATCTGTTACGAATAATTGTTAATAAACAAACAATAAGTCTTAACATACTAAAAGAAAACCGCCCCTCACAGTTTCCCAATGATGGCCCATAATAATGGCACCCTGCTAAATTCCTGAAGGGCGGAACCACCCCCATGTGAGGGGAGCGGTTTCTGCGTCGTTCCTATACGTGGTTTGTTAAGAATGATTGTTAACAAACAATAAGTCTTAACAGACCGCACAATCAGACTAAAAGAAAACCGTCCCTCACAGTTTTACAATGATCAGGGCCGTCTCTGACGGTTAGAAAACCTTGTGTGAAAGTTCTTGGAACTCCCTTTAATGGTGGGGGATCTAACACTAAGACGAAGGACTTTATGTCCAATAATATGGCCAAACTGTAGCATGACTCATCTGGAAATGAAATGTATCTTATATATATGGTAAATAAATTGGGAAATTGGAAACCTTTCTGTAAGAAACGAGAACAAACTTTAAAAAAATGAAGAAGTCGCCGTCCAATTACTCTTCGCTTTAGAATCATACTCCCTCCATTTTTTTAAAAAGAGATACTTTTACTTTTTCAATGTGGCTTATTTTTAGGCTAAAATGAAAAAGTGAAAGTATCACTTTTCCAAAAACAGAAGGAAAATTAAAGTTAGAAAACAGCTAAGACAAGAAAATTGACAACTATAAAAATATTCCACTGGGAAACCATTTAAGACACCATGTAGTCGGACGATATGGTCTGAAAAGTAACAATACTGGAATACTCTTTTAGTAACATTTGTATATGTCATGCTACCAAGCAGTTAGGAATTGCATAGTAAAAGAAGTAAAATCATAATCGAAGAGCATTTAGCATAAGATAGTGACCTCTCATTAATTTTGCGTCAAGCGTCACTTGAACTTCGGCCTCCTTGCATTTTAGTTAGCAAACTGTTTCATCACTTTTCGAAAATTCGTATGTCTACAAACCTAATCTCTATCGATATCAGAGCCACAAACATCTAGATGCAAACAAGAATTCACAATTCAATTCAATGTGTCTTTAAAATTAAAAAATAAAAACCACGACAGTTAGATACCTAGTTCAACTGATATGGAAACCAGTCTAAACTAGCAAAGTGGCAAATTGATCACACAAGTCTATCAATGGATGCACAAATTCTAGTTATTAGACCTTAGAACTCATGAATTATGACTCCAGAACTTGGAATTAAACTCGGCTTAATACCATATAGATGCACAGGAAGAAACGACAACGCTATGCTTGTGCTTCGATTGATTTTATTATCTCCCGGTCTTGCCTGTTCCTATTGGAGTTTGACGGGATAACTTGGTACTTTTGCTGGTTTTTTTTTATTTAGAAGAAGGCGAGTATTTTCCGTTCCCATTTCTCTAAAATTTGAACAACCAAAAACTACTGGGCCATAGAAATACAATCCCATGCTAACTTAGAAAAATTTCCGCCTTGTGCAGGTGCACAACTTGACGGGAGTCAGATCTGGCCCACAATAGTGGCACACTGCTAAATCCCTGAAGGGCGGGACCTACCCTCACATGGGGCGGAACCACCCCCATGTGAGGGGGCGGTTTTTGCATTGTCCCTATACGCGGTCTGTTAAGAATGATTGTTTAACAAAAAAGAAAGTTATGGCCATCACATTGTGTGCCACTTGGTTTTACATTTCTAAAATCGCATTGTTTACAGAGACTCGTGTCCCTCAGTGATTCATGAAAAACACCACTAGTAAATAACAAATGGAGCATGAAAACTAAGTGAAGATGGCGACTATATAAACTCTATAATCACAGACAAAAATCACTAAGATAGTTTAAGACAAAACGAAAGGGAACCCGATAATTCACTCAAGTGTCCATTTAAATATTTAAGCGAAATTCAAAGATGTTGGAGAAAGCTTGAAGGAGAAAATCGATAGGTGATTAAGATAATATTGTTGGGTTTTACTCCTTTTGGACCAAACATGTGGAGTCCCCTTAACCATTCAAGGGAGGAAGTTAGTGACTTCCTTGTTATTTGGTTTTGTGTACAAAAGGAATCAGGAGGCACTCTTTTTGTGTTACGGGTTTTATCTCTTCATTTTTGAAGAAGAAAGAAAGAGAGGAAGAAGAGAAAGAGAGTGAGAGAGAATTAAGCCACCATTTTTGGTGAGATTGGTGTCATCTTGAAGAGAAGAAGAAAGGGTTCTTAGCTAAGGATCTCTTTGGTTGTTGTGGTGAAGATTGAGCTATCCATTTCCACATCTCTTCAAAGGAGGAAAAATCTAGGGTTTGTCAAACCCTAGTAGTAAGTATCTCAAATCACTTCTAATTCTCAAATTGATAGTGAATCTCATATTATATATGAATGAATTGTTGATCCATCCTTAGGGGTGAGTGTAATTAGGCAAATTGATATCCAAGTGCTATAGGCACCTTGAAGAAGAGTTTATCCCCAAATTTGGGAGAATTGTGTGTAACCCATTGTTTGATTATAGTGGAAGATTTGCCCGTGGTTTTTTACCCTTCACCTTGGAGGGGTTTTTCCACGTAATTGCTGGTGTTGTGTGATTGCTTCTATATCGACATAGTTGTTTATTTCCGCATTTGTATGTCATTGCTTGTGTAGGTTTCGTATTGCGCATAGCGGCTCGGATTTCGTAAGCCTCCCCCAACAAGTGGTATCAGAGCTTTTGGGTTGAGCTAATCATGTGCAATGGCGGAAGCTAGCACTAGTAGTAGAATGGTCAATTAGACCGGTGAGAACTTTGTGATATGGAAGGAGAAGATGGAAGGCTGGTTATATTGTAAAGATCTCTATGGTCCAATAGAGACTAAGGGAGTAAAGCCTGAGATGACAAGTGAAGGCGATTGGAAGGTTATTAATCGAAAAGCAGTCGGTTTTATTCGTCAGTGGATTGATGATGGTATTTTTCATCATGTGGCTAGTGAGACACTAGCATATTCTTTGTGGACCAAGTTAGAGGAGATATATGATCAGCAGTCTCCTTGTGAGAAAGCTCTTCTATTCAAAAGGCTTGGAAAGTTGTGTTACAAGGAAGGGAGTTCAATGGCGCAACATTTAAATAAAATGAAGGGTATCATGAATAAGCTTACATCTATGGATATCAAAATTCCTGAAGAGGTTCAAGCTTATTTGTTTCTAAATACTTTACCAGATAGTTGGGAGCCATTGAGGAATTATCTCAGTTATTCTGCTCCAGACAAGAAGTTGAACATGACTGTTGCAACTAGCAGTTTGCTGAGTGAAGAAGTTAGAAGAAGGCCATTAGACTCATCTCATTCAGAAGCTCTTGTGACAGAAAATCGGGGTAGAAGAAAAGACAGAAGACAAGTTGGCCGTAGCAAGTCAAGGGGTAAATCAAAGTCCAGGAAGGAAGTTGAATGTTTGAACTGTCATACGAGAGGTAATTATTCAAATGAATGCAGAAAGCCGAAGCAAGAACACAAGAAGGGGAAAGGTAATGATAACCAAGGCAATGGTGTTGCAGCTACTGTGACAAATGATGATATCATTGTATTCTCAGATTGTAATGATGTTTGTGTGAGTTTTGCAGGTTCTGATTCAGAATGGATAGTTGATTCAGGTGCATCTTATCATACTACTCCTCATGAATATGTATTTACCTCCTACAAGGCTGGTGAATTTGGGTCAGTCAGAATGGGAAACAGTGGTGTTGCAAAAATTGTAGGAATGGGTGATGTGAAGGTTGAGACCAGTGTTGGTTGTACGTTGGTTCTCATAAATGTGCGACATGTACCAGATATTCGTTTGAATCTAATGTCACCAGGAGTGTTAGATGATGAATGGTACAACAATCACTTGGGTGATGGGAAATGGAAGATAAGCAAGGGATCCATGGTTATTGCAAGAGGCAAGAAGTGTGGCACATTGTACAAGACACAAGTGAAGGTGTTGAAAGGTGAGTTGAATGTTGTTGACAAAGATTCAATCTCCAAGCTGTGGCATAGAAGACTTGGTCATCTTAGTGAGAAAGGAATTCAAATCCTCACCAAAAGACAAGTTTTGCCAAATGCCAAAGGTATGCAATTGGGTAAGTGTACTCATTGTTTAGTTGGTAAACAAACTAGAGTTTCCTTTCATAAAGCTTTACCCAAGCGCAATTCTGGTATTATTGATCTTGTTCATTCTGATGTATGTGGACCTTTAAGGGTCAAAAACCTTGGTGGTGCTGTTTATTTTGTTACTTTAATAGATGATGCTTCAAGGAAGGTTTGGTCATATGCAATCAAGACCAAAGATGATGTTGTTCCTGTGTTCAAGATGTTTCACAGCATGGTGGAAAGAGAAACAGGTAGAACCTTGAAGTGCCTTCGTTCTGACAACGGGGGAGAGTACATTGGGCCACTTGAAGTGTATTGCAAGAGCATGGGTATATGTCATGAACAATCAGTACCGAATACTCCACAACACAATGGTGTTGCAGAGAGGATGAACCGCATTATTCTTGAGAGAATCAGGTGCATGTTATCTCATTCCAAGTTGCAGAAGCATTTCTAGGGTGAAGCAATGAATACTGCTGTGTATTTGATCAATCGATCTCCTTCAAGACCGCTAGATGGAGAAGTAGCAGAAAAGGTATGGAGAGACAAAGAGCCTACTTATGATCACTTAAAAGTGTTTGGTTGCAGGTCATTTGTTCATATCCCAAAAGATCAGAGATCAAAGCTTGATGAAAAAGCAAAGCAGTGTGTGTTCCTAGGCTATGGAACCGAGAAGTTTGGTTACAGATTTTGGGATCCAGTTGAGAAGAAGGTTATCAGAAGTAGGGATGCAGTATTCCTTGAAGATCAGACTATTGAAGACTTTGAGAAGATTGAGATGCCAAAGCTTCAAGATGATATGACTTTGGATCCAAATCCAGTTGTTCCTACTCTTGAAAAACATGATGATGATGTTGATGGTAATGGAAATGAAGATGAATCTCATGAAGATGTTCCAGTGGGTGATGTTGAGCAAGAAGTGCAGCAATAACAACAACCAGAAGCTGAGTTGAGAAGATCCAGAAGGACCAGATTACCTTCAACAAAGTATACACCACATGAGTATGTGATGCTCACAGATGCAGGTGAACCAGAGTCTTATGAAGAAGCTCTTAGTGTTCTTGAAAGTCAGAAGTGGTTGAAATCCATGAAAGAAGAGGTTGGCTCTTTAGGTGAGAATGACACTTTTGATTTGGTCGACAAGCCTGAGAACCAGAAAATTCTGAAGAACAAGTGGGTGTACAGAATCAAGACTGAAGATGGTAACTCACAACCAAGGTAAAAAGCATGCTTAGTTGTGAAGGGTTATGAGCAGAGAAAGGGTGTTGACTTTGACGAGATTTTCTCACCGGTGGTGAGATTTTATTCTATTCGGGTTGTCTTGGCAATAGCCGCTAGTTTGGATGTTGAGATAGAACAACTAGATGTCAAGACAGCATTTCTTCACGGTGAGTTGGAGGAAGATGTGTATATGGCACAACCCGAGGGTTTTTAAGTCAAAGGCAAAGAGCACATGGTGTGCAACCTAAAGAAGAGTCTTTATGGTTTGAATCAAGCTCCAAGAAGATGGTACAAGAACTTTGAATCGTTCATGAAGGAACATGGGTACAGGAGGACAGCTTCAGATCATTGTGTATTCATTCAAAAATTTGCTGATGGTGATTTTCTTACTCTTTTGCTATATGTTGATGGCATGCTTATTGTTGGCAAAGATAAGAAAAAGATTGACAGGTTGAAGTCAGATCTGAGCAAGTATTTTTCTATGAAAGACTTGGGTGCAGAAAAGCGTATTCTTGGCATGGAGATCACTCGTGATAGTAAAGCGAGGAAGTTGTGGCTATCACAAGAAAGCTACATTGAGAAGGTGTTGCAAAGATTCAACATGGACAAGGCTGATCCGGTAAGTTGTCCACTTGCAAACCATTTTAAGTTATCTCGTGATAAATTTCCTGTGAATGATGTTGAGAAACAGAATATGGAGAAAATTCCTTATGCGTCCGCAGTTGGTAGTTTTATGTATGCAATGGTGTGTACAAGGCCGGATATAGCTCATGCAGTTGGAGTGGTAAGCAAATTTCTATCAAATCCTGCTATGGAGCATTAGGAAGCAGTGAAATGGATACTACGATATTTAAGGGGTACTTCTAATATGTGTTTGTGCTATGGAGGTAACAAGCCAGAGTTAGTTGGTTACACAGATTCATATTTGGCAGGTGCTCAGGACAGTCTCAAGTCGACATCAGGTTACTTATTTACCTATGCAGGGGGAGCTGTATCTTGGCAATCCAAGTTACAAAAATGTGTGGCATTGTCTACTACAGAGGCAGAGTACATTGCAGCTACAGAGAGTTGCAAGGAGATGATATGGATGAATAGGTTTGTTAGAGAAATCGGTGTGAAGCAACAGAGGTTCATCGTTTACTGTGACAGCCAGAGTGCCATCCATCTCAGCAATAATTTTAGTTTTCACTCGAGGTCCAAGCACATCAATATTAGGTATCAGTGGATACAAAAAGTTCTCGAGGAGAAGGTCTTGTATATTGAGAAGATCCATACAGATGACAACGGTTATGATATGATGAAAAAGTCGCTACCAAAATACAAGCATGTGTATTTCTGCAGCAGGGCAGGTTTGGTGGTGACAGGTACCTTGCCATAAGTCGTAAGGGGGAGATTGTTGGGTTTTACTCCTTTTGGACCAAACATGTGGAGTCCCCTTAACCATTCAAGGGAGGAAGTTAGTGACTTCCTTGTTATTTGGTTTTGTGTACAAAAGGAATCAGGAGACACTCTTTTTGTGTTACGGGTTTTATCTCTTCATTTTTGAAGAAGAAAGAAAGAGAGGAAGAAGAGAAAGAGAGTGAGAGAGAATTAAGCCACCATTTTTGGTGAGATTGGTGTCATCTTGAAGAGAAGAAGAAAGGGTTCTTAGCTAAGGATCTCTTTGGTTGTTGTGGTGAAGATTGAGCTATCAATTTCCACATCTCTTCAAAGGAGGAAAAATCTAGGGTTTGTCAAACCCTAGTAGTAAGTATCTCAAATCACTTCTAATTCTCAAATTGATAGTGAATCTCATATTATATATGAATGAATTGTTGATCCATCCTTAGGGGTGAGTGTAATTAGGAAAATTGATATCCAAGTGCTATAGGCACCTTGAAGAAGAGTTTATCCCCAAATTTGGGAGAATTGTGTGTAACCCATTGTTTGATTATAGTGGAAGATTTGCCCGTGGTTTTTTACCCTTCACCTTGGAGGGGTTTTTCCACGTAATTGCTGGTGTTGTGTGATTGCTTCTATATCGTCATAGTTGTGTATTTCCGCATTTGTATGTCATTACTTGTGTAGGTTTCATATTGCGCATAGCGGCTCGGATTTCGTAAGCCTCCCCTAACAAATCCCACATCGGAAATATAATGTGGAGTTAAGGTACTTTGTTGGAATTTTGAACTAGTTTTTGGTAAATCAGTTTATTATCTCTAATTTGTTATAGGGCCTATGGCCCATGGATGTGCGGTCCATCTAGTTACCTAGAGTTTACCTTTACATATATATAAAGGATATTGTATTCATGTGACCCTATTATCCTGATCAATAGAAAGCTGTCTTTGTCTCTTTACTTTCTCCATATTTTCCACTGCAACACGTTATCATGCACGATTCTACCAACTGGTGCAATTTTTTTTTTCTTCGTTCAAGATTGGTTATGGATTATTACTTGAAGATTAGCGTGGTTCTGATCCTATTTGATTATCATCATGGATGCGTTACCAGGTATTTCTTTTGAACAAAGAAATTTCGTTTTCGTAGTATATATTAGGGTTCCACAAATGTATGATTATAAAACCTAGAGATTTCACCGTTAGATTTTCATGAAATTTTAATATGTTTAACCCGATCAGTCTTTACTATGTGTTTTAAAATTTCAATCAAATCGGAATAAGATGCAATCTCCAAATATGGAGTTTAATGAATCTGTGTACGTTCAGGAAAACCCTAATTTATAATAGCGTATAAAAACATTTGTTTTAGGAATTACAACCGTTAGATTATGCTGTATTTTTGTTATGTGTTACATATTGTTCTCCTTAAATCATTTTAAAAATTTATTAAGGATCCAACCATAAAAAGTACTTCAAAGTACGTGATATGTTCTGCTGTGTCCATAGAAATGTGAATCAGAATAGTCATACGGCGTCATAAATATATTTTTATAGAGCCGTTGGATGTCTTTGGAATTTGAATATGTTTGTAAAAACATTGTGATAAATCTAATGTAAAACATATATCATGATCGGATGACGATGCATATGTCTGTCGATCAGAACAGTTGAAAGAAGAATTTTGTCAACTTTTAAGGTTAACGATATGTTTTGGGCTCATATACTAATAGTTTCAAACTTATTATCAATGGGCCTCAATATTTCATATATAATGAACCATATATGTTTATATTCATTAGCCATGACCTTGTCAACCTAATGGACCAGGTCTTGACCAAATAGTTGACCAGACTTTGACTAAACCAATTTGGCTCTAATTTGACCTTTTGAACTCAGAAGTACTTGAGCACCATTAAAGAGTCTATGATGTGGAAGTATGGGTGCACAAGTACAATACTTTCATCATAAAAATCTTCAACTTGTAAAGATACACCTTTCAAAGAGGAAGTCATTCCTTCAACATTTCCAAGGCGACATATTAACTTCATACGATGTAATGCTTTGAAGGAAGTTTGTCGAAACATTCATTTTCCCCCAAACTTGAATGTTCAGTGGGATGTAATCCACTTGTTAGACTTTAATGATTCAATAACTTCGACAATGATATGTTGTAATTAAAAGCAAACCTCACTTTTTGTGAAAAGAAACTCACATGAGTCAGAGATGTAATTCTGGATCCAGTAATAATGATACAAAGTAAATGTATCTACATATTATGGGACAGAGATGTAATTATGACTCATATGAATGAGAGTTGAAATTATTGGTATAAGCATTTTACTGAGAATTGTACAAGTGTTGTAATGCAAGTATCATATATTAGTAGTCAACTATAAGAGTTATGGAGAGTTTAAAGGAAAACGAACTCACTGTATTCTTGGAGAAGATCATATCATAGTTAGACGTCAACATTAATGGCAACAAGAACTTTGCCAATTTTTATTATTGTTTATCTTTATTCAATCGAATTCGTATGGTTAGATTCTATATTTTGCATGATTTGATCCTAAACTATTGTCTACATGATAGTTTGACCGATATTATATTAGCTAAAATAAAGAGTTTTTTTTGCGAATAATTATATCCATTGTATGCTCTTACGGAATGAATAGTATATCAATTCCATAAGACTGAAATTTTTCTAAAGCACTTGAGATATACTCAAAAGTACTTGGGTTAAAAGGATCATTCGTACATTATGATGAGAAGTATATCATCTTCATGAACTGTAACACTCTAAAGTAAATGAGATAATTTTTCTTTTGTTACGTAATAAGGCCACACCACTTATTACACGAAGCTCTTAAGGAAATATATTAAACTTCTTGTTGAATTGTTTCCTTATATAATACCATGTGATGATTGGATCATTACATGTAATAGTTGAGCGAAGAAATTCTCAATCTTTGTTGCCTAATTGGTATAACGATTAAAAGTTACATAAGATCTATAAGAACTAAGTGATAATCACACCTTGTTAAATTCCACAGAAACCCATGCAAGTGGATATCATGTGGTAACTCACAGTGATGAGAATATAATTTGATTGCATCTTTTTAGTCTTTAATATATTTGGAAGGAAATTAGAGAAACTAATGAGTCAATCTAGTGAATTGTAAATCACTATAGTATTTGGATTATTGAATCCATATTGACACCGACGATGAAATGTTGGGAATTGACTCATAAAGGCTTTGACATAACCATAAATCCACTTTGGTTGTGACATGATGATTGTTTTGAAAGGACTCATACGAACATCAATTTATTTGAGTGAACAAAAACGGAAGAAAGATTGACAGAATGCGAAGTCACGGCATATCTCTCAATAAGTGTTTTCTAAAGTACCAGATGCACAACCTCCTTCTCCCTCCCATTATGCTTTTAAGTAAGATAGCGTATCACTTATTTTACAAAGTCTTCAGTAAAACAGGATCGAGACCATCATAAGATGCAAATGGTAAACAATCCATATTACAAAGATAACAAGGTGAAATTTAGAAAAATATTCATGTAGAATGCGGACCATTGATGTGACTGATGGATCTGGTGAATGTTTTGACATTTTGGACTAATTATAGCTCCAAAGAAATTTGCGTTTGGAAAACTACTAGCACATATTTTACATGTAAGGACTCACCACCCCTTGTAAATGCTAGCGAGTGTACATCAAAAGGACTTGATGGTTATTGCATGTTTAATAGGATCAAATGCAGAGTATCCTATACCCCAAGGTCTCGAAAAGACTATCATTAAAGGTTACAGATGGTGCCTAAGGCATGGTTATGCGTACAAACCTACCTTTAACTACTTGGGGAATATGCAATATTGATGCATCTTTACTTAATTCGTTTTAGAACCCAATATTAGTCAACCGTTTATGCGTACCAGTGGTAACTGGATTTAAGCCTGACAATTGTGTTTTTACGCATTTTTGGTTGCACTATATATGTGCAATTACGACTCCACATCGTACTATGATGGGTCTTCAAAACTGTTAAGTAGATATGTTGGAATGAGTTCCCAACAATTATCCGCATTTTAAAACATTTGGCAGGCGATCTCTTATCGCTAGATTTGCGGGTTGTCATTTTAATGAGACAGTCTTCCCGTCGTTAGGGGGAGATAAGAAAAAGTATTTTCTAAGGAAACGACATGAATTGTCGTGGTGTGTTCCAACTGTGTCTCATATTGATTCTTGTACTCCACAAATGAATGTGAAATGTCAAAGAATAATCAATTTTCAGAATATACACTGATGTCACTAAAGTGACAAGATCACACATACCAGCTGCAAATATTCCTACAAGGTTAGAAATCCTCAGAATGGGGTACACCATAGACTAAGGTGTTCCAATTACACTTAGTGGAAGTGTAGTTGAGGCCGTGGCTCCATAAAGGAAGATGGAGAAACCACCAGGTTCGATCAATGCTCACCTAGAAAGGAAGTAGTTGAGTAAGGCACAACCTAATTTGTATCATTAATGAAATCATCTCATTTGATTGTCTCTGACTATGTCCATGAATCAATACTGGAGGACGCTCCGAAGTTTTAAATGATTCTAGAGAACAATGAAATCATGACGGATTATGAGAATGCACATGAGTCAATGGAAGGATCATGCGTGCACAGTGATGATATAATCTATATATAGTTGCTCCAGAAGTAGAGCACAATGAGATTGAACCATGCTTTATTTTGATTAATTTCAAATAAACAACATATTTGGCCTACACAATCCAGGTAGAACTTAGTTCTTTGGCAAATATATGGGTATTTGGTGTGGTAGTGCTAACCAACCAAGTGTAAATCCTATTGGACATACATAATTAATTTTTCATAAAGCATAATGAGAAGAAATTAGTCTTAAAGTACAATGACTCGCCTTGTGGCGCGAGGTTTCTCACAAAGCCCTGGAATTGTTCTCTTGTAATGAACGTTATAGAGTTCCGCTACTTAGTTAGATTGGTAATTTCAAAAGGACTTGAAATGCAGCATATGTATGTGGTTGTTACGTATCTCTGAAAGAATGAAGAGATAGAAGATATTTACAAAAGTAATTGATAGACTTTTGTTGCCCAAATCAAATGACTCTAAACCACAGAGGGCATTTACAGTTAGATAAAATGCTGACTTATAGATTCAAGCAATCAGGCGGATGTGGTATACCCGTCTAAGTGACTATTTGATTTGGAGGGGATAGACAAGTAAGTTATTTATCCTTTCGTATTCACAAGAAAGTTCCTGATTTGGAATTATAGCTATCTATGTCGTAGGTACAGACATGATGGGTACTCTTGATGTAATAAGAGATCTTAAAAGCTATTTGAAATCCGAATTTGAGATGAAAAATCTGGGAAAAGCTCGACCGAATACTGATCTTGTGGTATATTATCCCACCAGTTTGCATTTGTCTAAAGTTTTCAGGAAATTTAATAAAGACATGCATCCTGATAGCACTCCCATGATTAGTCGAGGTTCAAATGTAAGTAAGTGACCATTTCGTCAAAAGGAATGTGAAGAAGATGTGTTGGTAGATAAAATTCCCATATCTAAGTACAATATACGCATTGTTGTACTTAGTATAATAATGTACTCGGTTAAATTTTACATCCTCAGGGAACTTGTTAGCTAGATATAGCTTCGCGCCAACGCAACGTCATTGGAATGGTATAATGAATGTAATCATGTACTTAAAAGTAACCATTGACAGAAATTTGTTTTATCCCCACAAAGACATTAAAAGGAATGCTAATGAAAGTGCAATCCAAAAGTTGTTGATTATGAAGGAACAATAATCTCTTCTCCAACGAAAGTAATCAGAGGGAGATATGGTAGATTATTTTTTAGGTTATTACTGATATTCAGTTTCAAAAAGTACATGACTAAAGGAACTGTCTGGAATAACTCTGAAAGTAATCAGGGGGATATGCCGACATCAGGGGGAGGATCCAAGGATATGATGTCGACATATTTACTTCAAAATTGAAGCTGTGTTGTACTCTTTTTCCCTTCGATCGAGAATAGTTTCCCAAAGGGTTTTGTTACTCGACAAGGTTTTTAGCGAGACAACACTAAAAGCATCAAGTATGTTGAATGTTGAATACATAAAGATCGCGTTGATATTACTGAAAATATCTGAATCAAAGAACTGAAACGCGATAATCTGTTAAGCAACGTAACTTCAAGAATCAATAACAAGGTCTTATAAACATTCAAGTCACCAAAGTAAAGTGTGATAAACTTCTTCTGACTGCATTAGACTAATGAAAATTTTCTGACATCAGGGGGAGCATCTAATAGTGTGTTGAACTATTTTCCTTCACCGAGGTTGCTTTTTTCCTACATGGTTTTGTTACTCGGCAAGGTTTTTAATGAGACAACAACAAACACCAGAAATGTAATTTCCTATCTAAGGCTATTGTCTTTCCCGCGAAGATTTTCTCCCTTAGGAGTTGTGAAGCAACTAGTCAACTTCAACGGAGCAAAGTGATCATCCACAACGGATCACCTTTACATGCATCTGTCACGTTATACTCTTTTCCCTTCGTCAAGGTTTTATCCTAGTGGGTTTTCCTTGTCAAGGTTTTAATGAGGCAACGTATACGCATCCAACTATGTTCCAAAGTTAATTAATATTATACTCTTTTTATTTAGTTCATGTTTTATCCCTATGGGTTTTCCTGACGAAGTTTTAACGAGACAATTAACTTAGACTCGTCGATCTTTGAAGATCGTATTTCATGTGACAAACTACATGTAAAGTACGAGACAACATGTGAAGTAATACATGTGAAGAGTTATACCAAGGTTTTGTCCCACTGGATTTTTTCCTTATCAAAGTTTTAATGAGGCAATTGATTTCGGCACAAGTGATCAAGGAGGGAACGACATTTAAAGAACAACATTCAAAGAACTATATGTGAAGCACTATGTATAAAGTTTTCTTATTGAACCGCACAAGGGGGAGTGTTATAGGGCCTATGGCCCATGGATGTGCGGTCCATTTAGTTACCTAGAGTTTACCTTTACATATATATAAAGGATATTGTATCCATGTAACTCTATTATCCTGATCAATAGAAAGCTGTCTTTGTCTCTTTACTTTCTCCATATTTTCCACTGCAACATAATTCTAATTTTGAATTAATTGTTCATTCAGGATGCGGTCAAACGATTGACACTTCTTAGAATGAAGTAACCGCTAAAATTTTGGTATTTCAACGTGATAACTTTATAAATATATTACCATCCACCTTCATTTTCCTCACTTAGTAAACTCTTTTTTTTTTTTTTCGGAAAGATTAAATTGAAAAATGAGGTATTTAAGGAGTATGTCAACCCAATAAATACAACCGATAAAAAAAAAAGAAAAAAAAATATGAGATCGATTTAGAATCGATCACCCAAAAAAGAAACAAAGAAAAAAGAGCCAACTGAGATTAATAAAAATACATACACCAAACGTCATACATCCAAATCAAAATGGCCGATAAAAATACACAAAATTGGTTAAAAAGACCAAAATCAATAATTCTTAGGTGAAAAGGATATTTAGATTTTGACACTGTTTAAATGGACAAAAATGTAAATATAGTCAGGATGTAAACAGTTTCATCCTACCAATTTTCAAATATTTTTTCTTATTTTTAATTTACATCAGGATGCATCCAGTTTCATCCTTGCTATTTTTTAAGTTTAAATCAGGATGAATCCAGTTTGATCCTTGCTATTTTTTTGGTGTCCGTTTCACCCATACTAATTTTTACTCGTCCCTTTGAATCATGTTTTAAAAATATTTGGACAAATGACCCATTTTCCGATAAAAATACGAGTCCCATAACCATGTTAAGTAAATTAATTATGAATTAGATTAGATTTACGTGTGGAATAGGTATGAAAATGTAAAGGGAATAAATGAAAAGAATAGAAAAATTACATTTATGGGGAGACTAATCGAGTGGCTGATTACCTCGTCAACTAGCAACCTCATGGAGTTCCATGAGATAACACCGTTGCTGAGTTCGATTTATCCATTACCAGTAGAGGTGTAAATTAGGCTGTGCCAGCATGAGCACAACCCAGCACAGCACGCTAAAATTTGAGCACAACCCAGCTCAGCACAACACGTTAGTTAATGGGACGTGTTGGGTTTGACTAATTGACACATTAGCACAGCAAGCGGCACGGATTAGCACGTAGCACGGCACAACACAACACGTTAAGAAAGCACGTCATAACATGTACAAATACACCATATAACAAGGCATAATACATCACATTTTTTGTATATTTAACAAAAGAGTTACTATTCTTGTTAGTTTTTAACATTTTATGCTGGCTTATTTATAAAACACATATAATACCTTAATATTTGAAAAATATATTTCAATATCGTTGTTATAATGTCGTCACCTATATTTAACTAGAATATTAATTTACATGACAATAATCCAATTTTATATTTGATGGGCTATTTCTTTTTATTAAATAAACTTGTTAATTTTACTTGAAATAATTTCAAATAATATGTTGTCTAATTAAATTCGTGTGATAGTGTCCGACTTAATGTATACTTTAAGTGATTTCAAATTGTTTATAGTACGTGTGCCAGCACGGCATAACACGGTACGTTTATTCGTGTGATGTGTCCGTGGGCTGTGTTGTGCCTAGCTTTTGACTAGTAAAACACAGCACGACACAACACGTTTAAATCGTTAGCACAACACAGCACTGCACATGGCACATGAAGCACGCGACTTCGTATGTCGGGCCGGCACGTTTTACACTTCTAAATACCATAACCAAATAGTCCTTTTGATGATAGAGCAAGAAAAATATATTATCGATGTCATTCGTGATTCATTTTATGCTTGGCTTTTTATAAAAAATAAAATAAAATAGCCAAATCTTAATATTAAACTGAATGCCAATTGGTAAAATCCTGCTAAAAGAGTTACAATTGTAATTCTTGTTTTTTCTGTTCATCAAATTATTATCGAACATGCACTAAGTAGTAGTCATCAGACCTCATCTTATTTGGGCACCATTTATGTATTAGATGATTATTATTTTTAAATGTATTAAATGATTCATGAAAATGACTAAATGAGTAAATAACAAATGCTTGCATAATAAAAATTAAGTGAACATGTATTTGAGATATCCACTATAAAAGGTTAAACGTATTGACGAAACTTTCTAGTTACAGAGTTGGTAAATGCATTCAAATTACAAGTTCAGAAATCTGGGATGTTGGAGTAAACTATGTAGACAGAAGTAAACAATGCATTGCAAAGGTCGTTGCATGGATAGATGTTGCTTTCTCACAAACAAGTTTAGATTTCTGTTAGCTAGTTGTACGACGGAAATTTTAAATATTTGATTCATCATCTATGATACAATTTCGACTCTATATAGACAGATACACATACAGTTCATCCTTTAACTGTGTGATTACTGTTGATAGTGATACCATGTTAGAACATGTGTTGGAGGAATGTACCCCTGTTACACATATATTGAACGAAACAAACGAGATTCGGATTACCCATGTACATGAAGTCTCAATTTCGCAATGGAAATTAGTACTTTTTTCAACCAACAAATCTGAATTCAACCGTGCTATTTGAACAGCTTTCACAGCTAGCTTTTGTGAACAGCTGCTTATTTGTCAACCATCTGGATAAAGAAAACAAATAGAAAAATTCAAACCTTGACTTTGCGAATTTCAAAAATCGATCCAATTAAAAATAGTTTCCCTCTCATCAGAACTCAGAAGTTATGTTTCTTCCTTTCTCTCTTGTTTACTGCGAAGTAAAACAAGAGCCAGAAGTTATGTTACACAATATATAATGGTAAACATATTTACCTTTTACTTCTGGCTCTTGTTTACTGCGAAGACCAGTGCTTGAGTTCTAGATTTGTATACAAAGTTCTTGTTTAGGAATATACTAAGTTCTGATTTGAGGAATTGTGAATAGTGTAAACTATACTTGCAAAGTATGCTTGAATAAGGAACCAAAATGGATCCCATACTGTTAAAACTAGTTCTACATGATGCTAATTAACAAGCTGTAAGAATTAACAAAGTTTGGAAAGTTGGGAACTTAAAAGAAAACTAACAATGGAACCCAGATCGATAACTCTCATTCATCCCAAATAAGAATTAGAAGGAAAAGCAACAAAAATAGCCAAAACATTTGGTGAAGCTGACCACACGGACAAAATAGTTGCCTAATAGTAGTACTGTAATGATAGTTATTCATCAGATACAAAATTAAATTGGCTGAATAACATGTAACTGGCTACTTTCTCAAACGCTTCCTGCGCTAAAAACCCTGAAGAATTATCAAACACTATATCTTCAAATTTCACTAATTTATACACCCTTTGTACCAAGTTTTTCAATCAATGAGGTCTTTAATTTGATGTGATTCTGTTCACCACTAGGTATTCTTCTTCTTGAAATTTATAGCTTATATTTTGAAGAAGACAATAGAGAAGAAGGAAGAAAGATAGTTTCGGAGTTTGGATTTGAAAACGGAGGAGAGCTAGTCTGATTCAGTAAATTCAGATCTACTTCTGGGTTTAAGAATAGATAGAGAGAAATTATATTTACTTCAATTCATTTTTTAAAGCAAGAAAGTCAACCAAAGCAGTTTTAAATTCTCTTCTTGTCTTCTAGTCCAGATGGCGGACACATAAGCAGCTGTTCATGAGAGCTAGCTATGAAGGCTGTTTGAAAATCATTTTCGATCTGAATTAGTATCCCATGAATTTTCTCAACAGCGCTTGATCAAACGAGCCTTAACTTATATGGTCAAATCTTCGTAATTAAGATGAAGTTCACTGCTGTGATTTTGTTATAACCAACATAATTGAATGTATTCAAAAATTTATATAATTCATTGATAAATTTACCGTTGTATGCAAAACAGTAAAACTATAGAAACGACGTAATAAAAAGTACTCTTTCTGACCAAGGAGTATTTTCTCATTTTTTGACAATGGAGTACGTACGATTGAGATATGTAAACCAATCAACATCTAAAATGAATAGATCGTCGACTCGTGGGGGAGAGAGCTCAGAGTGAAGAGGTAGACGAGTTGAACGAGGTTGTTTATTAAAACTCAAAATGCTAAATGTTGAATTATATATACAGACGGGGTGGGTAACATTCTGCTATATAGAGGCAACTAGCATTCGTAGGGAAGTTGGAGAATCTTGTGAGTGCATTCGAATACCACTTCGTCTGAAATGTGAAGTTCAGTGTAAGAGGTAAAGCAGGAACCCTTTTACCTTTCCTCAAGAGATCTTGCAGGTTGATCCTCTGTAAGGTTAAGACAGCTCTAGTTTCCTTCCAAACAAATGCAAGGAGGCCATTTTGGTTTACAAATAAAGAACCAGGCTTAGATCCAGGATATTGGAAACTATCACCTTCCGCTAGACCTTCCCCTGCGTAAGTATGTATTATGTCCAAAGTAGAAAATTCTCCGTCTGTCTCTAACGGGAATGGATCCGCTGATAGCTCGTTGACCTTCACGGTAAACATTGTCGAGCCATTTGGATAATGAGCATACTCCGTACCTTCTAATATTCTGGTTGCAATCAGAAGCTGTTGCCCCTCCGATTCTTCATAGGAAAGCAAAAGAAAGAACAAGGCTTTTCCCTCCACTTCACTAGATCTTCCATGTGGCCAGCCAAAAGTTCCACCCCATAAGCCAGCATACTCTTGACCAGTTGTTGGGATCCGTGTTGGCAACTTGTAGAGGGCATGTTCTTCATCGTGCATCTTCGGCCATACACTATTATTAGGTAGCTTCACAGTACTCGAGGCATGTAGACTGAGGCCTATCATGTCACCTGACCAAAGTAACTCATGAATCTGTGATGAATGCTGAAGGTCCGAGCACAATGAACCCTTTTTTTGATTCACAAGTCCACAAGTTGAAATAAACTTTCCAATTATCGGTTTCAGGCGGTCCTTCAAGTAACCGACAACACTTCTTCTCTTCGAACAGTTCAAATGAACAATTTCATCCCCATTAAGCAATTCACCAGTACTACTTGGGGGTTCAAGACTCTTTTTTAGTTTGCTTGCAACCCCCTTAGTTGTATTTGATGGCTTCCCATGCATTGTTTGCAAATCTGTGTACCCTCCTCCGCCTAGTTGATACTTCATAAGCAGTAACTTTCGTTCCGACAAAAGCTTTAAATCTTTCTTCACGCCATCAGTACCCCCATCACCAAATCGAGGGAATAGTGGACCAGATTCACCAGAAGCTAAATGAGGAGCTTTCGAACCTACTTGACTCGTTACAAGTTTAAGCAATTTCTGTCTGTCTTTAAATGCCAAACGGTCAAATGCAACTACAGAACTGTTTGATCCAGCCACCTTTTGTGACTTACTAAACCCACCCCCATCTGACCGGTGAATCCATCTCATAGACTCCCAATCTAAACGAGGACAACCAAGGCTCTTACTGCGCAATAATTTACGCTCATTATTTTGCATTCTTGGCTCAACCTCGAGTAACAAAACATTGCAACTCCTATCAACAGGTTTAATGGAACCAGGATAGAGGTAGTCACCATCTATCTCTTGCCCATGAAGGAAAAATATCAACCCCCCATACATATCACTGATAATCTCAAAAACCGGCGCCCACAAAAGTGATCCATCTTGAAGCCCTAATGGACCAAGCTGTTGTGGCAAAATTCGGCAACCGACAACTGACAAAAACCCTGGCATGACAAACACTACATTGCCAATCTCAGGATTTTGATGAACCCATATTCCAAGTAAAGGTTGTACACTAAACATAAACTTACATAGACATTTATACGACGTAACACCAGTTCTCCATTCAACAACATCTTCTTGTGAATTAGCAATATTAAGGCTTTCACACTGTGATGACCATAGTTTCTCTGAAGATACAAGGAAAGAATTCAAATTCTTGCAACACAAACTGATTGAACAGATATCTCTAGGAGTTAGAGAATTAGACATGATTACCAGTACATCTTCCGGTAAAGAGAGAAACAAACTTGAACCACACACATCAGACATCGTAAAGATTTTTCACAAACAAAAGTAAATTATACAGAACTCCGAATATGGGTTTGTCTCTAACATAAAAATGATATCAAACTGATCGAAAAATGAGACCTGGGAAGCAAAGAAAAACTTGACCTCTTTTATATAAAAAATCATGAAGTAGACCAAGCTCCATAACCATCACGGCTCTTTCCATTGTCTTTGCAAAGATGGGAACACCAATGGGATTTATATATTGTGTGTTTGCTTTATTCCTCTCCTTTATCTTTTCCCTTTGTTCCACTAGTTTTCTTTTCTTCGAGTTGAAGTTCTTTTCTTCCACCGGCCAATATTCCCTATTATTTTCTTCAATATGTTCTTTCTTGGTCTTTGGTAGGTAGCTTCTTCTAGGGGTACATCCCAGTAAGGGCAAGTGCCTTGCCAACAGATTCCAGAACTTCGACCCTAAGCCTAAACTTATAAAATTCTCCCATACACTCTCGTAAATTTACACTTTTGTCTCTCGTTAGTCGTTAGCCTCTGTAAAATAGTTCGTTCCTTTTTACCCTCTTTATACAGAACTCTGGTTTGGCCACTGACGCCTTCAGTTTGACCTTTGCTCACCGATAATAGATCAAGCAACTGGCTACCTGTTTTTTCTTAGCCAGTCTGCTAGACGCATGATGATTAGATTGTGAAAATGTGAAGTGTGAAACAGAAGAAGAATGAAAAAAGCTTAACTCCTCGCGTGATAACCTTGGACACACCCCAAAAGTAATCACAAACGCAATGAACCTTGTTTTTCTCACTTTGTTTATTTAATATCGAAAAGAAAAATAAAGAACTTGGATTTTTTTATTTATTCTTTAATTATTTATGAAAAGATAATGGGTATATCTTGCAACTTAAAATGTGTAAAATGTGGTGTAATTGTAACACAATCCCATGATGCAAATCGACCCAAAGTATACCCTGTAACCCAAAATCAGCCAATGACCAACAGAAATATCGCCAACACCCAATTTTTATTCAGCCTCCCAAAAATTTGCCTTGTGATCTAGAAATTATTCCTGACCCAAAAGATCCACCGATGTATATTGTGCCAACCCGTTTGAGATCAGTTTGGAACCAGCTAGATTTTAATATGTTTGGAACCAGCTAGATTTTAAGATTAAGATTTTGTTCAATCTCTCTTTTAATGTTAGGGAGATAAAATAACGGAAAATGGGTCATTTGTCCAAATATTTTTAAAACATGATTCAAATGGATGAGTAAAAAAATTTATGGGTGAAATGGACAATTATTTTTGAAGGACTAATTGGGGGATATGAAACAGTAATGTTACTGTTCATACCGTCAAGGTTTTTCTACACAAAAAACTATGCCAGTATGAACAGTAACAATACTATTCGTATCCCCCAATTGCATGTTCTTTTTTTTTTTTAGCAAGGATGAAACTGGATGCATCCTGGATGTAAACTAAAAATAAGAAAAAATATTTGAAAATGGGTATGATGAAATTGGTTACATCCTGGCCATTTTTATATTTTTGTCCATTTAAACAGTATCAAAATCTAGATATCTTTTTCACACATGAATTATTGATTTTGGTCTTTTTAACCAATTTTGTGATAAAAAAATATAATCACTAAATAGTGAACAGTGCTTATAACTGTGTACGGTGTAGGAAAAAACATAGACGGTTCTACATTGGGATTCATGCGCACAAAATGATTCATGAAAAATGAGTACTACTGATAACAAATGGAGTATAAACCACGAAGTTTAAGTGATCGCCTATTTGAGATGCCAGATATATAAGGTAGTGATGAAATTTCTTAATCACAAAAAAAAATCAGATTAAGACAGTTCAAGCCAAAGGGACCAAAAGTAGTTGTTGAAAAACTCGAACTAAAATGCTAAGATGTTGGAGTAAGCTGGAAAAAGAAAAACAATATTGTGAAAAGTCTGGTTGGAATTGGATAGTATGACTAGTTTAGGTACTTAATTCTCCTTATTGGTGCAGTGATTCTTTTTGATTTACGGTTGTTCAAACCTACTTCAATAGTTGATTTTCATATGGAATTTGCCTCTTATTATTCTCTTGCAAAACTAAATTTAAATATACAATGTCCGATATATTTTATCGATCTTGAAGACTTTTTCAGTTTTGAGCCCAGCTAAATAGCTAATAATATTATGTAAAAAGTAACGGGAATTCTCTATTAGAATTGGAAATTCATTAATCCGAAGAATAATTGCCAAAAACACACTAACCATTACGAAAGACCATAACTAACAATTCTCTGTTAGAATTGGTATTATGATTATTAATTTATTGAAGTTTTATTATATAATGGTTGGAAATAGACATTTTGTTCGGGATTTATATGTAATGATTAAATAACAGTGGCAACATTTGCTTATAACTGTGCCAACCCATTTATTATCTTTGGATTTTTCTTGCTCCCTGCTCCATAACTAAGAAAATTGATTAAGTTGTGAGAAATTTCTTATGGGATGACGACAATAGGAAAAGAATTCACAATATTGGTTGGAAATTGGCTTGAAAACCAAAAGAAAAAGGGGGTCTTGGTATAAGAAGAACTAAACAAGTGAACTTGGCTTTGCTTAAAAAATGGTGGTGGTGCTTTGGAGTAGAGAAAGATACATTGTGGAGGAAGATTATAGTTGAAAAATTTGGCGAAATATTTACCGGATGGGAAACTCTCCAACCCAAAGGACCAAAAGGTGGTAGTTTGTGGTTTAATATATATAAAGATCTTGAAGATTTCAACAAAGGTATTAGATTCAAGATTGGAGTGGGCAAGGAAACTCGATTTTGAGAAGACTCTTGGCTAGGTGAAGGAAGATTATGTGAAATGTTTCCATTGGCATATGAAGCTTCAAGGACCAAGGAGTTTGTGGTGGCTAGTATGTATGAAGTTGGTGGAGATTGTTTAAGGTGGGGGTTTATGTCAAGGCAAAGATACTCTCAAACCATTTCTCGTGAAGTAACAACTATATCAAATCTTGTTTCTTCAATCTCTATTCAAGAAGGTGTTTTGGATATCCGAGTTTGGATCGGAAATAATCATGGTCAATATAGGTTAAGGATGGTATTAGGAGCGATGAAGATCAAGATGAGCCAAATTTTCCAATCGATGTTGTATGGAGCCGGGAGTATCCTTACAAAATCAATTTTTTTCTTTGGCTTCTTTCTCATGATAAGATAATGACGGCGGATAAGCTATTAAGAAGAGGTATGGATGTTTCTAGTTTATGTTGTTTTTGTGATGAAGACGATGAAACTAGCTCGCAGTTATTCTATGAATGTTGTAGAACCTGGAGAATTTGGGATTACTTTGTTGAAGGATGTCGTTTTGGTTGGACTTACAATTCAAATGTGACTACAAATGTGAAGTCTTGGAAGTTTAATTGGGGTGACGAAAGACTTAGTCAAATTTGGAATAACATTCCGGTTGCAATATGGTGGTGTGTATGGAGAGAGCGAAATGCAAGGATCTTTGAAAACAAAAAGAAAAATTTGGTAAGCCTCATTAGAAATGTTAACCTACAAGCATTCTTTTGGGCCGAGTCGAACACACGTATGTTGGGTCTAACGGCGAATATGGTGATTGCACTATGGGACTCTTTATTCCAGAGTTAGTTAGTTTATTTTTTTGGTTTTTTGGGTTTTCCAGGTTGTTCTTCGCTTGTATTCATTGGGTTGAGGTACCCATCTTAAGTACCTCTTTTTTCATTGAATTTTACCTTTGACCGATAAAAAAAAAAAAAAAAAAACAGTCGCAATATGGAAATGGGTACATTATTTATATATCCTTCCTTTTGAAACCCAACAAATATATCATTTCCCAAAATAAATATATCCCTACTAATTTTAGAAATTAGAATACGGAATTATTAGATTACTAATATGCCCTGCCTATATATTTCACATCATACAAGATAAGACACATTTACTTCTCATTTCAGTTACTCGGTTTCTCTCACCTACTCACTCTTCTCTCTCCCTCGTTTCCATCGCTCCCACTTTCAAGATTTGAAAACTGAAAACCAGAAGAAAAAAAAACTGAAATTGATGGAATAAATCCACTATCCGTTGCTCATAATCAACCATTAATACACTAGCCGTTACTAAAAACTTATTTCTACTCTCTCCGATGAAGAACAGAAACTGAAAAACGGGAGAAAAAACTGAAAAAATGAGCGGAACCGTATTCATCAACAACAGAAAGCAGCAAACAGGAATCTAATCAAGTTTCATTTCGTTTAACTGAAGATTTCAATTTGAACAGGTAAAAACGCTTTTGATTTTGGTCTTGTTTTGTTAGTTTTGATTTTTGGTTAGAGTTCTTGAGATTTTTGTTAGATTTCGTCAAATATGATATTCTGTGTGTGACTAAAACAAACATGATTTGGTGATTTTGAATGTTTTGCTTCAAATCTTGAAATTGTTGTTTTGGATTTTTCTAGGTTGAATATGCTAGTTATGTTGATAATGAATAGTAGTGAAAATTGATTTTTCTCAGATGCTTACCTTAACTTGTATGCAAATTTGTTCAACTGGTAAATGGTTGAAAAATGTAATTTTGGAGGTTTTGTTGGTTTAGATTTTTTTTTCAATTTACGGGATCAACAGCAGTAGTTGATCCAAATAAAAATTGAATCAACAGTAGAAATTGATCCAAATTAGGGGATAAACAACAGCAGTTGATCCAAATAAAAATAGGATAAACAATAGAAGTTGATCCATTGTATGCAAAATTATTCAACTGGTAATGGATGAAAATGTGTTTTCTGAAGGATTTTTAGATATTTTTGTATCAACAGCAGTTTTTGATCTAAATAAAAAAAGGATCAACAGTAGAAGTTGATCCAATTTAGGGGATTAATAACAATTAATAGTTGATCCATAAAACTGAAATGTTTGCTAGTTATGTTGTTTCCTAATATGAAAATATTAATGCTAACTACAATAATTGTTGAACTCATCTTGGATACCATTGGGTGGTGCTGGCGTTGGTAAAAGGAAAATGGATAGTGTACAACTCTGCAAAGCGCAATCCGGCTTACAATTGGCAGTATCTTGTGATGATAGTACCATTGACTAACATGCTGAATGAAATGGGCCACAAAGATCCAGAGACAGGTGGTGATATCGAGACAAGCTTTTCAAACTACAATGTACCAGCACAAGATGGATGCGATTGTACATTGCACACTTGCATGTACATGAAGAATTTAGTAAAGCGTGGAAACTGTGAACACCTATCTGAAATCACCAACTTAGATGAGAAGTTGAACAAGAAGATAGTGAATATTGCAACAAGAATCTTGGCAGAATTGGGTTCATGGAGGAAACAGGAACAACCTCCTGATTCAGCTATTGACTCTATTGAAGAAACAATGCAATTGCAAGACTCGGTTGAACCAATAGTTGAACTATTAGGGTGAGATTGATGTCATAGTCTGTTCATGGTCTGAAAATAAAATCTAATTGTAGTTTTAAAAATATCTATCTTAGTAAGTAAATCTTATTCTAGGTCTGATTATGAATGAATTATTATGAACCATTATGAATGTATTTTTGGTCTGATTATGAATGAATGTTACAGGTATGTATAGCTTGAGGAGTTTACTAGCAAATACAGACAGAACCATGCAAAAATTTTGTTTGTTTTGTGTGTCAACAACCATTTTTATCCATTTAAGTTGGATAAACAACCATTGTTGATCCAATTAAGTTGGTCTGATTATGAATGAATGTTACAGGTATGTATATCTTGAGGAGTTTACTAGCAAATACATATAGAACCATGCAGGTTTTTTGTTTTTTTTTGTGTGTCAAAAACCATTGTTGATCCAATTAAGTTGGAATCAAGGAACAATGTTTCCAGAATATAGTGTCAACAACCAAAGTTGATCCATTTAAGTTGGATCAACAATGGAAGTTGATCCATTTAAGTTGGATCAATAATGGAAGTTGATCCACAAAAAAAAGATCAAAAAATGCAGTTGATACCATTTTTATAAGTATGTTTCCTGTAAAATCAATAAACCTGGAACCTGCCAACTGACATATATTTGAGAAACAAAAGAATAAAATTCATACCAACAAACAAGAATGTATGTCATTAAAAAAAATAACAAGTGCAAACCAAAAAAAGCAATAAAAAAAAAAAAACACCCAACTAGTCAGAAACCTAAAACAAGTTGTTCAGAATATGAAAATACCAAAAAAAAATTCAGAACAACATCCTCTTCAAGAAGTTGATCATCCTGGAATGAGATTCCTTGCGAAACGTTGGTGCACGAGGAGCCAAAGGAGCTCTGTGACATGTTCGACGATTGTGAAAGCTGGGCATCCCATATTGGCCACACTTCCTCTTCTTGTGCACCTTTTCACGACGACCCCTATACCTTCCACCTTTAGGTCTTCAGGAATATAAGGCCACTTTTGTTTCACCACACTTATCATCTCCTTGATAGTAGTTGATCCTGAAACAGGATGAGAGACGGTCTGATTGCAAAATTTGAACTCTGCAACTACCATCATTGGCCTGCAACAACCATAACATATAGTGGTGTGCATAAATTTGGATCAACAATCACATTTGATCCAATAAATCTGTGTAAGCAATCATAGTTGATCCAATAAATCTGTGTAAACAATCACAGTTGATCCAATAAATTTGTGTAAAATATCATAGCTTTTTGAGTCAACAACCATAACATAATAGTGGTGTTCAGAAATTTGGATCAACAATCACAGTTGATCCAATAAATATGTGTAAACAATCACAGTTGATCCAATAAATCTGTGTAAAATATCACAATTGATCTAATAAGAAGTAGTTAAAGCATGAATTTCAATGAAAACCAAAAAGAAAGCAGTCTAAACTACCCTAAGCTACATATAGTATTACGTCGCACCTCACTCGGGGGCAACGCCCCCACGTGAAAGTTAAATTCAATGTAGAATGTGAGAAACCTAAAATAAAAGCTATATTATCAACAAAATGAATGCATAATAATTACCTGCAATCTACCAAAGAAATAAAAACATTTTGTGTTCAAAAATTTGGATCAACAACAACAGTTGACACAAATAAACTAAAAATCGTCCCAATTTTTGTATCAACAATCAAGGTTGATCCAAAATAATATCTACATTTCATCAAAAACATAATCAGTAGTGTGTAAAATTCATCACAAACAAGATTCTTCAACATTTGATGAGCAGATCTAAGAAAAAAAAATATAAATAACAAATCAAAAAATTAAAACGTACATGTTTAAGAGATGAATCAGGATCTGGAGATCAGACTATATCAGTATCAACCAAACAATCTAACGGAATAATCACGAAATCAATCTTCCCACATAAATCATGATCTCTACAACATCAACAAAAACACAAAACGCTGAAATCAAAAGTAAGGACATATAAATCTATGAAACGAACATGCAATCATCAAAGATAGCTTTATGAATCTTCAAATAAACATCAACATTATCAATTTGTTTCAGGAAAACAAATCTAGTGGTTTTTGTTGATTAATACTAATTGAAAAACGGACTGAAAATCTTTGATTATGTTGATTAAGATGAAGAATAAGGAGTAAAAGAAGAATTTCAATATCTGTTTGCAGTTGTCATCGATTCACAGAAAAAAAATTCAATTTTTTTCACGATTTCGTCTGCAGATGAAACTCTCTCTCTCTCTTTCAGTTTTTAATCTCGTTTACAACTGAAATTTGATTTTGTAATTGAATATATAGTGGGGGTATATTTGGAAGTCCCTAATTTGTTATTGGACTCCTGATGGGCTTGTACAAGGAGAGAGATATATTTATTATGTGATAAAGATATTTGTAAAACCCATCAAAAATAGGGATATATATTCAATTACCACTATGGAAATTAGAAGAAATTACGCTACTTGTTTATCAGGCGGAGCCTGTTAAGAGCATGAGTGTGCACTTGGCACATGCACACGCACACCCAGCATAAAATCTCAAGGAAATTGCGCCTCGTAGCCCATTTGTGCTTACTTGCTCCACCAGCAAGAGTTTCTTCTCCATAATCATAATTCTGGCTCCGCCTGTAAACTTGTCTATGACCTCACTTAACGACAAATGAAAAAGGTCACTGGAACAGTCCTCAAATCCGGCAAATTTATGGGGGTACAGTCAACACTATGTCAAATGAACAAGTATCAAATTATTATCACACCGTGTCCAATTGTCCATAGATCAAAAAAATTCATTGAAAGAAAGCCCTTCAATAAGGTACGAAATGAACATTTGTAAGGGCTTCATGTGCAGTAAATGACCCATGGAACAAGAGTCGATACTAATAACAAGAACATTATTTTAGGGACCACCCTTTTTTGGGGGACAATTGATTTTAAGACACTCTAACCTAAATTGTTAAGGGTTGTCCTAAAAATGCTGAGATTACTAATTTGCCTCTTACCCTAATTGAAATTAACCCTAACCTAATAATTGCAATTAACTTAATCTAATATAAAAACAAAAGCATCTAACCTAGCCGCCACCTCCGATTATCACCACCACCCACCATCGCCCACCACCACCACCTCCGATTATTGAGTGAATAAAGTGATAAAAGAAGAAGAAGATGGAGAAAAAAATTATTTTGAGATGGGTGAATATGGAGAAAAAACATCATCTGGGTGCTAAAGTATGCTTGTAACTTAGTGAATGTTGCTATAAACGGCCTAAAATATCTTGAAAATCAAAACTATAACAAAAAAATTTCAACCATGTCAACAAAGTTCGGTTATATTATATGAAGAACATGTAACCGAACTTTCTGCAAATGCAGTTCGGTTAATAAATCCAAAATCACAGGCAACCGAACCAGAGCTTTAATGGAGTTTTTGTTTGTTCGGCTAGCTGATGAAAAATCAAATGTAACCGAACTACTATGCTTGAGTTTACAGAGTTTTGTTCGGTTCAGTCGACTAGACCACGTTGTAACCGAAATTTAAACAACAGAGTTCGGTAAGTTCGCAGAATTCTATTTTTGGCGATTAAACCGAACTCAACATTTGGCTATATAGAGAAGAGTTCGGTTTTGAAATTATTTTTCCGAGTTAACTGAACTCATTTACCTATGTTCGGTTGGTTCGCAAACTTCAACGCAATCAAATTCCCAACCGAACTGCAGGTTAAAAGTAACCTAGTGTTAGAAGTTCGGTTGGTTCGCAAACTTCAACATATTTTGCGAATCAACCGAACTGAGCTTGTATATGCATATATGCAACTAGGAAAACGTTCGGTTAAAGTAAAAACTTAACAATTTTTGTGATCCAATCGAACTGCACTTGAAAATGCATAAATGGAATTAGCCCATAGTTCGGTTAAAAGTATTTTTTGCGAATGAACCGAACACTGAGTTCGGTTCAGAAAAAATTAATCCGTGATAACCGAACTCTTAGTTCGGTTAAGATTTTTTTTTTGCGATGTAACCGAACATGTCTCTGGAGAAAAAAAAACCTCCATTAAACCTCTCTTCAACTTTTTTCCATTTTCAACTCATTTTGATACTTCTCATTTTTTCAACCAAAAACGAATGACAAGCAATGAGTTTGTGAGAATATCTTTGTTAATGATTTAAATTAAGCTACATATATAGAGGTGGTGGTGGGTGGTGGTGGTGGTAATTGAAGGTGGTGGTGGTAATCGGTGGTTGGTGGTGGTGATAATCTTAGGTGGTGGTGGGAGGTGGTGGTGGGAGGAGGTGGTGGTGGTGGTGGTAATCGGCAGTGGTGGGTTAATATTATTTTTTACTTAATCATTTCACTAATGATTTCACGAATCATAACCAAAACATAATCAAAAGGATAGTTTAGGTATTAAGAAAAAAAAATTGATAAGGGCATCCTACCCTAAAATAGACAATGGTCCCCCCAAATATATCATGGTCCCCAAAATAAGGTTCAATAACAAATGCATGGGGAAAATAAAGTGAACATATATTTTATTAGATAGCACTATAAGAGCATCTCCGATGCTAAGGGTGGAAGTCTTAAATAGACATGACACATAATATTTAATACTTTTTCAACCAAAATTTGTCTCCAACACTAGTGTAGTTGCAGGAAATCCCACAACTACACCCAGATAAGAATTCAGAAATATCCACTAAAACTTCTAAGATTAACAATCAAATCTTATTAATTTCTTTAGGAATTTCTTACAAGAATGGTAGGAAAATCAAGAAATACAAATAGCTCTCAACTCTCTCTCTCCTCTTTGTTCTCTCCAAACTCTCAAAAAGATCTCTCTACTCTCGAGTCTACTTGGTCCTATATATAGAGTATTACATAGTGGATGACAGATAAGCCAACCTTTATTTTTGGATCTAGCTTGCGACGTGCTCGCAAGCTTACCAGGGTTTATTTCACAATGTTCTTCAATCTCGCAGGATCTTCACACTTTCCTCGTGATCAGGCTGATGTCACCAACTGCGTCACCTTCCAAATAGTCTGCGATGGTCTTCGTAAACTCTTGTTACTATAATTTCGCGGAGATATTGATTGTAGGAGCGGAATATCACAACAAATGATAACTTACGAAATTATGGAAAAAAAAGACATCTTGCGAGCAAGGAATATTTTTCGAGCAAAGGAAATCACGAGGAAACCAAAAGAAGTTCGTGAAGTGAAGTTACGAAGGTTCGCAAGATAATTCTCAAATCCGAAATGGCGGGACAACACAACTGTCATATTTTGTAAGATTGTATAAATAGCCATTTAGGCATGAGAAGTGGGGGAGGTCTTTTTTAGAGAGAGAGATAATTTTAGGAGGAGAGAGAAAAGGTTAGGAGAGATTTATTATCTTTATCATCTTCTTCCCTAAAAAACTAGAGCTCCAAATATTCTTTAATGGAGTCTCAATTGTAAAATCATGTAATTACATATAATCACTAGTGAAGCACCGTGGATGTAGATCACATTGATCGAACCACGTAAAAATATTTGTGTCTCTTTATAATTTTAGAACCTTAATTCTTAGTTTCATATCAAATTAATTAGGTTTAGGAATCATTTTAATGGATTCTTATGAGGGTGTAGTTGTGAGATAATCCGCAACTACATAATTGGCGCTAGAAACAGGGAGAGAGTAATGGATTTATCCAACCTGATATTAAATTCAAGAAAATTCCAGTAAATTTTAGTAAAGTTGAGGGAAGACAAGGTAGTACAGGGAAATATCATTGGAGAAAATCGCAAAATATCTTGTAAATTATTTACAACAGCAGGAAATGACGAACAGGGTATTCAACAGTTAACGTAGAGTGAATACTACACAGAAGAAAAATTTCTACGAAGTAAATAAATCTTGCGAAGAGGAAGGAAAAGCTCACGTGCATCATTTCAGCTTCTCAGGACGAAAGAATATTATGACACTTTTGATCCTCGTTTTTCAGGCTAGAATATTGAAAGTTGTGGATGTTTCTTGTGGTGGTGAAAATGGATTCAGTCAAACAATTAAACTGTCTTCAGAGGTTCTTGCGAATGTGAAGTTTGTACAAGAGATGCGTCTAATTGGAAAGTACTTTCAGGAGATTGAACATGACACAGGGAAGTATGTGTCGGGTACACTGAAGGCGTTGGAAATTGGAGCCGTTAAAACTCCAATTGTATGGGAAAACCTGGATATTAACAGATACGTTATGAAGAATTGTATTACCTAAGCATTGCTACATCTTTTGTTTGTTTGAAGATTAATAAATTGTGGATCATGAGCAAATAGTTAAACCATAAAAGGACGAAATATTTCTAAGTCAAAGAAATCCAGCTCGTTCTGCGAAGATGGAGAAATGAAACAGTACTACAACAATTAAAGAAGAAAAATTTTACGAAAGAGTACTTAATTAGAGGCAACATACGGAAAAGCTGGCATTATATCGGATGTTTGAAGATGGAAAGCCAAAACATGCATATTATACTCATATTCCTTCTTCATCACCATTATGCATATTATACTCATATTCCTTCTTCTGCGAGCCATACGTGAAAACTGCACCTCGAGCATCGATGTCATCTTCCCAATGGCTGTTTCCCAAATCGTCTCCACCTGATCACTAGTTAATACCCCCCCTGCAGTTCTTAGCATCCAATAAAATGCACAGAAGATCTAAGAAAGAGCCATTCTCGCAAAAGAAAGGGAATCTTAATTCGTGTTCAACATTAATTAGTGAACAGCAGGCAAGGACGCCTCATCGATCAAAGAAACTTGACAATTCCATTACAATCACATCTAACTTCACCAAGGCATCACCCGAAATGACGAACTTATAGCCAGACAAGGAGATTTCTTCGCAATATTTATATTACCCATATTTCATTACGAACATTCGCAGAAGATGCTCGTTATTTTCATTACCAAGATTCAGCAAGTCAACTAGCCGTAATAAGCAATACAATAACTTGCAGTATAGAACGCTACTTCACCAATCTGAGCCAGCCAAAATTTCAACGAAGGAATCATTTCAAATGACGAAGTTACCTTATCAATAACTACACCAAAGCAACTTATCAAATGTGAAATATATGATCCGAAGAAGAGTTCAGAAAGTGGAGCAAAATCTCACGACTATAATTTCAACACAACCATTAACCAGACAGCGAAAACAAGTTCAATCCAAGCTTCTGCTTGTCAACAGATTTGGCGAAGTTGAATACCCATTACTTCGTGACAGGGAAGGAGTTCTGCGAAGCATAACTCGTAAAAAAAATAAATTCAAGCAGTAAATTTACGTTAAGGTATGAAAGGGGAAATCATTGACAGCTTGGAAGAGTATACTCAACACCAATGAGCAACAAATAATTCAGTTCTGGGGCGATCGATTCATATAATCAATTCTTAAAATTTAGTACGAGCAAGTAAAAATTCTTGCGAGGATAAGCGAACTTGCTATTGAAAAAAATGCAAACAAAGTGGAATCAATTAGATAAACAGTGTTGAGAAACGAATATTAACTCATTTTTGGAAAACAAGATTATGCAGGAAACTACAGAGACGTTTATGATGAAATATCTCGCAAAACATGAAAAGAAAAGGAGTTCAGTTAGCTTCAGCAGCCAGCTCACTTTGCCAACCAACAAAATTAACAGTTGCAAGAAACAAAAATCGAAAGGGAAGTATTTTTTACCTCACCAGAAGTGATCATTAAGGAAAACATGAAGGTTGCTAATAGATTTATTTCATTCAATTCTTATAATTGTTTAATCGCTTGACCCATGAGACGTAGGTACATCAGCTTAGCCGTCAGTCGGTAAGATAAGCTAAATCATCACTTGGGAAGAATGATAGTTTGCGACATCCACAAAGACTGAGGACAAAATGAGGTCAGCAACAAGGAATAACCAGCAGCCAAAGATGCAAATAGGAGTAAACTTTATGAAATAGCGAAAACAGATGATAATGTTTGTGAATCAAGCCACATCAACACAAACAGAAGCTAGCATAAATGATATTCGCAACTTTTACTACAACCGTCTACCTTGCGAACATTTGCAACTACAACAAGCCTAGCCCGCCAAGATATCTCTTACTTCGCAGAAGCAAGCCCAGCCCACTAATACAATTGTTACTTCGCAGCAATAAGTTCTGCTCACAAAAGCCTACAAACCGTAACAAGTCGATAACATTCTGAAATCAAGAGTTTAGCACAATTGGTATGACACAACATTATACAAGAATTAGATTAAGAGACAACAACAAGCCGTAAAAAGGTAAGTACCATTTCCTTGAATATTTTATTTACGGAAGACAAAAGATTTCTGATTTTATTTACTAAAAACGATATACTCGTAAGATTTCTAAAATAATTAAGCTTTCAAAACATTTCAAAGATTTTTTAGATTGATGAAAAGCAATACAATCGCAAGATTCAAAAATGAATTCATCGCAAAAATTTAAAGATCTCAAATTTTTTTCAAAGACTTCAAAATTACAAAAATAGAGAAAATTAAATTCTTATATTTCTATAGAACAATTTTGATTAATACTTCTCATACTTATCATACTTCTTATACTAAACATTTCATGAAAACATTCAACATTTTATACACATGAAAAATTTACGATGAATTTTTAAAAAGGCGAAAAAATACCGCCAAAAATCAATTGCGATTAAACTTTCATTAATTTGCGAATAAAAGACCGCAATCTGTGATCAGCCTCCAAAAAAGAAAGAGAGCCGCAGAAAATTTTATACAGGCAAACCTTTGTGGCGTACACCCTAGTTCGCGAAGCTATATTTCGTAAGAGGCAAAGTCCTAAAGTGCGTCATTTAAGGGGGTACCTATAAACGTGGCTAAGGGTAACCGGAACACCACCAAGGACCCTTAGTACATGGTAAAAATTTAGGGGTACAACCCAATAATGGGGTACCTATCCGGGTTAGACACCTTGTATTCTCACCTAATCTAGCGACATTACGCAATATAAAATGCGGTGTAAGAGGATTTAGGTTGGGCGACTAAGGCATACTGTCTTTCCCAAGAAGTGCAGAAAACGATCAAGGCGTCGAGGTACACGGTTGAGTCAAGAGTTCCGGGTGAGGTTGAACCACATCTTCCATTTTTGACAAGTCTTGGCAAATGATGCACTTGGCCCAAAGATACCCCATAGGGTGCAACCTCATAACTATAAGCCCTATAGGCAAAAAGGATAAGAGGTTGCGATCAAAAGCTGGTTTTTGGAAAAACCGGATGGGAAGAGCTAACCTTGTATGGTCGATGTACGCTTCCTTGAAGGGGCAACCAGGGGGAAGATAAAGGGCAGCACCCTCCATTAGGGAGCTGATACGTGCTATAAGACGCAAATGTCACGAAGCTTCTTGTTTGCGAAAACATAAAGGCTTGTCATATTTGTGCAACAATTGAACTTCTGCGAGCCTTCTAAAAAAAAAAAGAGAAAGAAAAGAAAAAAGAACTCGCAGAACATAACAATGAAGATAAGATGAGATCAATGGGTTTTTGCATGAAAGTGTAAAGACGTCCTGCGATTTCATCGCAAGACGATAATGTCACGAGGTTGTATATTCGCAAGAATGTTCAGACTTGTCATATTATCGCAAATACAAAATATTATCACAAAAGAGATGGCAAAATAAGACCTTTACTTAGGAAGGCATGATAAGACCACAGCAATTCATGAAATTTATTCCATCAATATCATTGAAGAATTTTTACAAGAATATATATCATGAAGTCCTAACAAAGAAGACAATTCCATCAAGATCATTGAAGAACTTTGAAGAGAATATATATATCAAAGAAGACAATTCCATCAAGATCATTGAAGAATTTTGAAGACAATATATATCAAAGAAGACAATTCCATCAATATCATTGAAGAATTTTTACAAGAATATATATCACGAAGTCATACTGTTAAGAGGCGATTTCATTCGCGAAAATACACAAGTAAACTTGCGAAGATGATTATATGAATAGAGGCAATTCAAAGATATATCAATTTTACTGCAGAAAAATGAGTTAAGTAACACAAACATTAGCTATGCATTATAATAAATAAGTATTAACATCATACAAGCATCATATTTGCATCATACAAGCATCATATTTGCATCATACAAACATCATATTCGCATCATTCAAGCATCATATTTGCATCATAAATGCATTGCATAAACATTTCATGGCATAAGCATCGCATACATATTTCATAACATAATCATTACATAAATATTATATTCGCACAAGTATTGTACAAAATTTTACAGGAAAATACCACGAAACTTCGCAGAAAAGTTCATAATTCGCAGGACTATTCATAGTTCGTAACACTATATTCGTAACAGTACATTCGCAACACTATGTTCGTAACACTATATTCGCAACAGTATGATTCGCAACAGTACATTCGCAATAGTATGATTCGCAACATTATGTTCGCAGCACTATTCGCAGCACTATTCAGAAGTTCAGAAATGCGTAGAAAAACTCAGGAATTCGTAGAAATATTCAGAAGATAACTGGGTTACCACTTGAGGCAGAGGCAACATAACAATAGAGATGCAATTTAATTATTCAACATTTTCTCGAGAATTCTCCTTCATAGATAAAGAACAGAGGCAACTATGGATACCCAAGAAAATATTTGATGTTCTTTATCTTCTCAGCAAGAATCCTCACCAAAAGTGGAATAATAAACAGAGGAAATATTTATCACTCTCATCAAGGATATTTTATACTTATTATATAATTCGAGGATTAAGTACTTCTTATACTTCTTCAAGGATATTTTATATTTCTTATACTTCATACTTCTTCAAGATACTTCACACACTCCATACTTCGCAAGATGATACTTCTAATTACTTCTTAAAGTTTCAGAATTTCGCAAAAGAATAGAGGCAAGTATATACTTTTCGAGTTTGATATTCTTTCGCTTGTTCCTTCAACAACAAAGATCAAAGACTACTACAACGGATTTTTTCTTAAAGATCACTCTTCAATCAATATTCAAGAAAAAAGAGGCAAGATGTAGGAGCGGAATATCACAACAAATGATAACTTACGAAATTATGGAAAGAAAAGACATCTTGCGAGCAAGGAATATTTTGCGAGCAAAGGAAATCACGAGGAAACCAAAAGAAGTTCGCGAAGTGAAGTTACGAAGGTTCGCAAGATAATTCTCAAATACGAAATGGCGGGACAACACAACTGTCATATTTTGTAAGATTGTATAAATATCCATTTAGGCATGAGAAGTGGGGGAGGTCTTTTTTAGAGAGAGATAATTTTAGGAGGAGAGAGAAAAGGTTAGGAGAGATTTATTATCTTTATCATCTTCTTCCCTAAAAATCTAGAGCTCCAAATATTCTTTAATGGAGTCTCAATTGTAAAATCATGTAATTACATATAATCACTAGTGGAGCACCGTGGATGTAGATCACATTGATCGAACCACGTAAAAATCTTTGTGTCTCTTTATAATTTTAGTACCTTAATTCTTAGTTTCATATCAAATTAATTAGGTTTAGGAATCATTTTAATGGATTCTTATGAGGGTGTAGTTGTGAGATAATCCGCAACTACATTGATTTTGCTCCTACATGTTGCCTCTTCTAATGTCTTCTCTGCGGAGAAGAGAATGATATGAGAATCTTTATTTCAAAATTCCACAACTGCTCATCTCTCCATATTCTTCTTCACAGACAATCTTCCGTGAATCAAGCATGACTGCCTACACGTGTTTATTATTTCCCTAGTTTACCGGCACGCCTACATTCAACCGGTCATCTTTTTTTTTTTTTTTTTTCTATTTAAAGAGAAGGTTAGTGGAGAAATAACTTTCTTCTTTTACTTCATCTTCCTAATCTCCCAATCCTATGCAAATCTTAATCTTCTGCAACTTTCTTCATCTTGGATATTCACGATCTCATTTACCTGCTGCTGCTTTCATGGATTCACCAAGGTTAGTTTCTTCTTCTGATTTTGCTGGAACTGATCTTATCTTGCTGTTTTCCTTGATTACTTTTATTACTCTGTGTAATTCCCATACTGGTTCTGTTTCAGCAAAAGCATTTCTAGCACCAAATTCTTCGTCCCAAACCCTAAAGTTTCTAAAATCCCGCAACCCAAGGTTGTCGTAGGCAAAAGGAAGCTTGCGAATATCAAGGTAGTAAGAAACATTACTTCTTTAATAATAATATTGTTACCTCTATTTGTTATCTGAGTTGATATTCGCAGGATGGTGAATATGTTACCAAACCCACAAAGAAATCCCGTCATTTAAAGACTGTTAAGTCTTCAGTTTCATTCCCTGACTTCAGACCCCTTGAAGTTCCTATCATAACTTCGCCAGTTGTGCCTTTACTCCCTACCACCACTATTCATGAAGATGTTACCAAGGATGCCACCCCTTCTGCTGACCCTCATGCGAATAAAATTCCTTCCTCCCCCTTAGTTGATGCCTCAAGGGTTGATTCCGCCTCAATCTCATTTAACAATCCTCCTCATCATTCACCTGCAAAAGATACATCCATTTTGAAAGATGTCTCAATTCCCAAACTCTCAATGATTACTACTTCTTCGTCTGAAACCCTCCCTGTTAACAAAGAAACTTTGGAAGGAGTTGATATCGCCTTCAAGGTTTTATCTAATATTCTTGATGACGTTCAAAAATCTTTTGTAGACCCTGTCAAACTTAGTGTCTGCGAAACTCTGAACAAGTATTTTAGTCATGATAAAGTAGCTTCGCAAGCATATCTGGAGAAAGAATTCGAACCTTTAAAGAATAACCTCCAAGCTATGACTTTGGAATGTGGGAACCTTCGTGTCAAGAATCAGAAGCTTGAGAATGTGTCACTTGACTGCGAGATTCTTCTCAAAAAGAATGATGAGTTAAAAGGTAAGGTCTTCTTGTCTTCGCTTATAAACTATCTTCTTTGGTAATTTTATCTTTTTCGCATTCTTTGTTCTTAAAATCCTTTTTTCGTACGTTAAGCTTTAAATCAGAAACGAATAATGGAGAGATATGACTTTCAATATGCCGCTGAGAAGGCTCTGATAGACGCATTTATGTGTCTAATTTGTCCTCAATGTTTCGTATTGTTAGTACACATTTTTGTCTTTATTATGGTGTTTTGTGTGTTTGTAGGTATTTTTTGGAAATAAAAATTGTTGGAAAATTCGGCTCGAAAAGTTGCTCGGAACACCCCCGGAGGACACTTTTTATCCGGACTCCTACTTTGGATAAATGGATCCTCAATTTCTAAGGGGCACCCATCTTCTATTCACACCCAGGGCACCCATCTGTTAAAGGCATCCACGTTTTGGTTAAGGGGCAACCATTTTTTCTCCGTTTGAATTATTTTTGGCAGGAAAGTATTTTTGAAACTCGAGATTTTGCAGTGAAGATTTGGCGAGTTTGAAGGAGATTCAATCGATAGAGTTAGTTGGGAATATCCTGTTTTGACTTAACAGGATTGGTATGAGTGTTAGAATCGGAAAACTTGGGTTGTATGCGTGGGAATTAAGTGAAACAGAATTGGAGAAACGCACGGGACTCTATTGGAACTGTTTTGGAAAGATTGAGTGTGTCTTTAGCATGTTGAATCACTTTTGGACGTGTAATAGAATATATTGGAGTATGTCTAAAGAAATTGAACGGATGAAAAGGAAAGAAAGGAAAGAAAATATCACGAGTTTGTTTTCATTTACTGCCGTTTGATGAAGAGATTTCCGGGAGTAATGGGACATTATTCTTGTCCCTGTCGAGTATAAAAAGGCTTGTAGGAGATGATAGAAGGGTGAAGGGGAGAATTGGGAGAGTTCAGAACACATTACAGAGCGAGAAAATCAAGTGGCAGGAAACCACCATTTCTGCTGCTGTGAAGAACACGAATAACTTAAGACGCCAAGAGACAGTCATTCATGTTTCAGTAGAAACGACACTTTACGAAGTTTGTCGTATTGCTACAGTGTATGTGACGCTTATCATCTATCATTCTATTAACAGTTCGGTTTGTAACACATATAATTGTTACAAACCCGGTTTTTAATTATTTTCTCACCATTTCATCTTTGTAAACAATTTTTGAGAAAGTTTACACCATGATGAGCTAAACCCAATCTCCGGGGCGACGGAGGAAGTTATCTTTCCAATGAAAAAGTGGTAATTCTTAATTATTTAATTTGTGCAATTTTTAATTATGATTAATTGCCTAGATTGAAAATAGATTTTATGATTTTTGTTAAACAATTGTATTTTCTATTGATGGAATATGCTTAGCCTAGGGTTTTGATATCCTATGCTTTGGATTAACATTTTTTGTTTCTAAAAAATCTACTTTTGCAATAGTTGAGAATCAAATTGAATGTGTGAATTTGCATGATTGTAATTAGTATCACTTTGAAATCAGTAAATAGCGGAATCCTAGCCCCAGTCTCTCCATAATTCTCATGACACTTTTTAATTTTGAGTTTTTTATATTTTTGCTTTAAACTAAGTCTAAATTTTTTCTTTCACAAGTCTTGAACGAATCTTTTTTTTACTACAACATCATTGAAAATATCATCAATTTTTGGCGCAGTCGACACAGACTTGTCTTTAGGCTAGAGTTTTTAGATTTTTTTTTTTTAGGTTTTTATTTGTTTTTATTTTATTTGTTCTTCTTTACGTTTTTTGGTTTTTTGTCTTTTCCTTACAGAATTTGGAATTTGGAGCGAAAGAAAATTGTGCCAAAGCTTTTGGTGAGTACTTAAAGACTTGGAGTAAAAGGCAAAGAGAAAGGAGCGAAAGAAGAAGATCTTTTTTTATAAAAAAAAGAGAAAAAAAAGAGAGTTTATTTTTTTTAGATTGTATTAGGATTTCTCTATTTTTGTAATTTTCTTTTTATTTTTGCACTTTACTTTATGGACTTTGGACTTGGACATTTGGACATTCTATTATTTTTTAAACCCTACGGAAGGGTAGTATAAAATATTAAATTGTTTGCAGAGAAGGACGGTGATTACGATATCACCTCGGCCCCTCGGGTTCGTACATGACATAGGAGTCGTGGCCCGAGTCGACTACAACGATTCATCCCCGGTCTGGAACGGGAAGTAAGTTTGTCGAAACACTCGTGAATCCCCTTTCAGCGAGTTACTGTATTCCTTAGTGTGCATATATGCTGAGGACTTGAATACGCCTGTTTTAAATGCCTAGTAAAGGGCAAGGACTGGCCATACAAGATAAGGGTTCGCATTTCATCACCGTTCCCTTATTTCCCGCCTTAGGAAAACGATACCAAACGCGAACCTAAGCTTAAAATTTGGAATAGAACGAGACTGATAGGATAACGAGCTTACTAGGAAAGTCATTCGAAAAATATTGGTTACTCTTTAAGCATACTTCGAAGTTCATGATGGTTTTTATGAGTTGAATGCGTGACTGCGCCGCCTTGTAATGCGGTCAGGCCTTGGGTATCTAAGCTCCACGAAGCTTCCCTCGCCTCTATTCAACTTACTTAAACTCGAATTTATTCCAGAGGGGTTTTCTCAGATTGTACCGAATTCCCTTTCGAAGGATTAGAAGATGGTCTAGAAGACAATCTAAGTGGAGCCATCATGATTTTTTTTTGCTAGAAATCTCTAGGTTTGTTTTGGTGGAGTCAGCCTTGTTTGTGTTTGCATAGAACTTACCTTCCTTGTAGGATTTTTCTTTTCTTTTTATATTGTTTTTTCTAGTGTATGCCCGAGGTAATTAGAGAACGGGCTTGGAAAAGAAACACTCTAGGTCATTTGATTAGTGACAAACCTAGTAGTACTTCTTGTGAAGGCGGGGAGCTCGGAGACTCTTCTTTTGAGAGCCCCGTTTTTGGAAACTTCAGTTTTGAGAATTTGTCTCTTCGTGAAGAAAGTACCCCTAGTACTTCAGTTGTGCCAGCAATGGCCTCTTTGAAAGCCTACATGTACCCAACTAGGACCAACCGAGCATCGTGCATTAAATTTCCAGTCTCTACGGCTACTTATGAGTTGAATCCTGGTATTCTTCAGATGATCCCTATATTCTTAGGAAAATATGATGAAAACCCTTACTTTCATATTAGGGACTTTGAAGAAATTTGTAGAACAATTAAGATTAAGGATCTTACTGATGAAGTCTTAAAATTTAGGATGTTCCCCTTTTCCTTAAGGGATAAAGCCAAGTCCTGGATGAATAACCTACCATCTGGTTCTATAGAAACATGGGACCAACTTACTGCTGCTTTCTACTTAAAGTGGTTTCCTAAGCATAAAACCGCATCTTTTAGGCAGAAAATTAGTTCCAGTATGCAACAAGAAGGAGAATCCCTTTATAGATTTTTAGAGAGATTTAATGATCTTTTGTCGCAATGTCCTCACCATGGGGTTCGAAAAAATGAAACTAGTTGAAATTTTGTATGAAGGTTTAGACTATTCGACCAAAGCCATGGTCGAGTGTATGAGTGCTGGTTTATTCACGAGTAAAAGCGCTGATGATGCACTTTCCTTCTTAGAAGATGTACCTGAAAAATCCCAACAGTGGGAGTCTTGTGTTGAACCCCCTAAAAGACTCTTGGTCAATAGAAATAGCACAAATGCGGTCGATACAAGCTTTGGGTCAAATGCTAAGTTAGCTTCTTTGTCTATAAGGTTAGAAGCTTTGGAAATGGGTCAGTCTAAAAATAGGTCCCTTGTTGAACCTAATGATAGAATTAGAGCCTCTCAAGTCTTTCGTTGTGGAATAGAACTCAATAGCTCATTTTGGGAAGGTGACGTTAGTGAAGAGAAAGCCCATGATGTTTATAACAATGCTAGGTTTGAAAACAATCATAAGTTTGACCCATACTCAGAGACCTACAACCCTGGTTGGGGAAACCATCCTAATATCTCTTGGTCTAAGGGCCAGAATCAAGGTCAGTCTAGTAATTCTCAGCCTCCCCCAAGTTTTGGTTATGCTAAGAACTTTGCAGGTCAAACCCAGTTTCAGAACCTTTCGGATAAAAAGATCACAAGTTTAGAAGAGACTCTCGCCTCGTTTATTAAAAGCTCTGAAACAATTAACCAAATGGTTGCGCAAGAGATAGAAGAAAGTAAGAGTATAGGTTATGCTAACTCTCAGGCTATTTCCGAGTTGAAAACCCAGATTAGTCAGATAAATGAGTCTTTGAGGGAAAAAGGTAAGTTTCCTAGTCAAACTCAGCCCAATCCTAGAGGAGTTCATCAAGTAGGTGAGAGACCATCAAACCATGTGAATTCGATAACAACCCTTAGGAGTGGTAAAACGGTAGACAATAAGGTAGCCATGCCTAGTGGACATACTGTAGTTCCATCTTCTACTTCCCAAGAGGAGGAGCCCATAGCTGAGGAAACTGAAACAATTCCTAAGGAGTCCCAAGAAATTCTTAATAGGACTACCTTTGTGCCTAGATCCCCATATCCATAATTGTTAACCCCAACAAAGAAGGAGTCGATTTTCAACGAGATAATGGAAACATTTAAGCAGGTGAACATCAACATTCCGTTATTAGAAGTAATTAGGCAAATTCCTGCTTATGCCAAGTTCCTTAAATATATTTGTACACGAAAGCGTAAGCTTAATGTCCATAAGAAATCCTTTTTAGCTGGACAAGTAAGTTCAATTCTTCTGAACCAAACATCCCCTAAGTATAAGGAACCTGGATACCCAACCATTTCTTGTGCGATTGGTAATCACATGGTCGATAAAGATTTACTGGACTTAGGAGCTAGTGTTAACTTACTCCCGTATCATGTATACACCCAGCTAGGTCTTGGTAAATTGAAACCGACTAAAATGACACTACAATTAGCTGATAGGTCTGTCAAAGTGCCTCGTGGTGTCATAGAAGATGTCCTTATTGAGGTTTATAGGTTCATATACCCAGTGGACTTTGTTGTACTAGATACCCAGCCTGTTCAGGACCCAAGTGCTCAAATCCCGGTGATTTTAGGACGCCCATTCTTAGCCATATCTAATGCTGTCATCAATTGTAGAACCAGACTTATGAACATATATTTTGGTAACATGACTACTGAGCTAAATGTATTTAATGTTATTAAGTCTTCTGAGATGGATGATTTAGAAGTGGTGAACATGATTAGCACTCTAGTTCCTGATACTTTAGCCTACACTATATTTGATAATCCATTATTTGATGAACCTTTCAGTGATTCGGAGGAGGTAACCATGACGAACACCTTAGTTGATGAGCCTCCATTGGAGATTTTCTTTGATAATCCCTTATATGATGATGTTGTTTGTTTAGATGACCAGTCTCCCAAAGAAGTGAGTTATTGTGATGACTTTATGGATCCTGGAATCCATCCCATAGATCTTGGTCCATTTGAGGATATTGATCACCCTAAGTTTGGGGGTAATGATGATTCTAGTGATCGTCATGTATCCCTAATTGAAGTCCCTAACTTGGGACTCGAGCTTTGTGCGTCTAAGATACTACTTGAGTTTCTTCAAACTTTGCTACCCGATCCTCCAGATATTGTCCATGAAGAAACCCAAACCTTAGAGACATGTCATTCGGTTGAAACTGTTGTCCTAGACACTTATATAGAGCCCAAAGAGACACCCCAGATAAATCTTATTTCCTTAATAAAATCCCTAGATCGAGATATGCTCCATCTGCTCATTTTTCTAATCCAAGATGGTAGTCTTTCATTTGTGTCTGCTCTATTTGGTTCTGAGGACCCACAACTATTTCGGCTATTGGTATATGACTTTGGAAGGTGACAATCCTTTTGAGGTATTTGATGTCTAGCTAAAGACTTTAAATTTAGCATTTTATGGAAGGAACCCACGCTCATGCATACGGTAATATCCTTCCTTATTTCTTTTCCTTCAAGTGGTAACAGTTTCTCCTTGTTCATATTTTTAATTTTATCTTTAGAACATTGAGGACAATGTTAGATTTAAGTTTGGGGGTAAGGGAGAAACTTCTACCGTCACTTGGTATCCGGTTAGCTAAGTTTACATACTGTTTCTCACCGAAAAGGTAGAAATTAGAATGCTAGGGATAACAACCTATTGAGACATTAGATAAAAAGGCATTGAGATCCTTGAAATTCAGGAGAGAACTTGTTCCTTTTAGAGGGTAACCGTGATGGACCTAACCATCCATGATAGAAAGGAAAGTAGGTCAAGAAATGCCAGAAAGACAAAGAAACCTCACAATGTAGTCTTAGTTACTGGATTACAACTCTCTCTCTCTCTCAGTAGAAACTTATCATCATCAACAAACGGAGCGACATCAAAATCTATGAAGAAAGTGGATGACGTTTAAAGTTTCAAGGGTTACAAGAAGTTATAAGAGCAAGAAAAAATCAAACGATATAAGTTGTTGAAGTTCATGATACTAAGACATTACAAGTTGCAAAAATCCAAGTGTTAAATTCCTTCTGTGATGGCCATGTAAAATTTTGTCTTGTTATTACTCTACAAAAAAAAAAAATGAAAAAATGGAAGAAAAAAAATGAAAAAAATATAAAGTTTAAATTTTAAATTTTGTTCAATAAGGCCATAGGGAGATAAAAATCTATAAGGAAATTTCAAGTGAGGAATCGAAGAGAAGAGTTAATTGTCAAGGTTCTACGAGGTTCAAGAGTTTATCATCAATAGTTGAAGCCGAAGAAGACGTTTTTTCTACTGAGCACTATGAGAGAGTCGAAGAAAAGATACATTTGGTTGCTTTGTTAGTCCGCTTTCAATATGGCACAATATCTTTCTAGCACTGGTTTAACTCATCACACGTAATTAGTCCAGCTGTGTAGCAGATGTCCCTCTCATATATTTCTCTCTCCTAATCTTATCCAGCTGTAAATCAGCGGACGCATCTTACAATGTTTATCTAGCTGTGTAGATGATATCTCTTTATCTAGCATTGTTGCGGATATGTCTCCCCTTTTCTTCGGTCAGCTTTAAGGCTGGCACCTTTAAATTCTCTGGCATTCTAGTCACTTGGAGAGAGGCTGAGAATTGTTTTGTCCTCATAGATCTTTGGATACTTGTGACCAATTAGAAGTACAGGTTTTGTGGGTACACCTCTGGTAAACCCTCCGGAGACAACACTCCTCCGCTAGGGCCACTTAGTGGTTTAAATGCTTGCTGCACGTGCTAAGTGTAGTCATTTTATTTTCTAGATTAGATTTGCTCGGGACTAGAAAATAATAAGTTTGGGGGTATTTGATAGACGCATTTATATGTCAAATTTGTCCTCAATGTTTCGTATTGTTAGTTTTCGTTTTTGTCCTTATTATGGTGTTTTGTGTGTTTGTAGGTATTTTTTGGAAATAAAGATTGTTGGAAAATTCGGCTCGAAAAGTTGCTCGGAACACCCCCCGGAGGACACTTGTTATCCGGACTCCTACTTTGGATAAGGGGCGCCTCAATTGCTAAGGGGCACCCATATGCTATTCACACCCAGGGCACCCATCTGTTAAAGGCACCCATGTTTTGGTTAAGGGGCAACCATTTTCTTCTCCGTTTGAATTATTTTTTGCGGGAAAATATTTTTGAAAACTCGAGATTTTGCAGTGAAGATTTTTGCGAGTTTGAAGGAGATTCAATCGATGGAGTTAGTTGGGAATATCCTGTTTTGACTTAACATGATTGGTATGTTTGTTAGAATCGGAAAACTTGGGTTGTATGCGTGGGAATGAAGTGAAACAGAATTGAAGAAACGCACGGGACTCTATTGGAACTGTTTTGGAAAGATTGAGCGTGTCTTTAGTGTGTTGAGTCAAATACGATTCTCCACTATGGAAAACTATTGGGCGACTGAATAGTAAACGCGCGACAGGTATAATGACGTGGGAAATCTCCATCCAAATGCTGGCGTTGTGCATAATGGCGCGGGCGACAGCTCCCTGAATTTCAGTGTTTGGCATAAAATCGCCAACGGCGACGGCATCTTTCCAACGGCTATCGGAACGGCTACTTCCCACTTCTATAAATAGACACGAATTTGATCTCACAAATACACAACAATCATTCATCTGATCAATCTTTTTTTAATTCGATTACTCTCAATTTCCAATCATGAATTCTGATTCTTCTGAGGAGGATATGGAGATGGATGACATGTTGTATGAAGAAGATGAAGAAATGTGTATAGAGTTTTTGAACCAAATGGATGAAGATGCAGATCAAGATAGAAAAAGACGAAATTTGATTCTGCAATTACAAACCGGGATCATACCAAAGCCCTTAGAGCCAAATGACGTTGCAACTAGAAGATGGACATGGCGGAATCGACATTATTACCACGAAAAGCTGATGCATGATTATTTTAATCATGACTGTGTGTATTCCAAAAATAATTTTCAGGGACGATTCCGCATGGGCCGCAACTTGACACAAAGGATTATTGCCGAGATTTGTCAGGTACAACCTTTATTTAATTATCAGTATGATGCACGATATATATGAGGCTTTAGTCCCGAAAAAAAGGTCACAGCAGCCCTCCGTATACTATGTTACGGGGTACCAGCGGATTCCCGGTAGAATGAGCAGGCCAATATAAGGATCATTATCCAAAACCAACTGTAATTTTAGAAGCTTCATGTACCTACGATTGTTGGTTTTGGTATGCTTATTTTGGACTCTCAGGTTCAAATAACGATCTCAACATTTTATATAAGTCACCATTGTTTGAAGATCTTAAGAATGGGATCGCGCCGCACTGTAATTTCACCATCAACGGTAATCACTACAATCAAGGTTATTATCTAGCAGACGGAATCTATCTAGAATGGTCAACTATGGTTCAAGCTTATAAACAGGTAGGCCATGGTCCGACGACTTCGAAGGATATGCAGTACTTTAACACACAACAAATGGCATGTAGAAAGGATGTTGAACGCGCTTTTGGCATATTGAAAAGGAAGTTTGCCATCATAGCTGGGCCGGCACGCTTTTTTGATATTCAAGAAATGAACAAAATTATGCTGACTTGTATTATTCTGCATAATATGGTCATTGAAGAAACCAAAAGTGGCCCTACCTGGACTAGTTTTGAAGATGAAGATTTGAGGCCGAATCTTGTAGCGGAGCATGTTTGTCCGGCAAGAGAATATTGACTTGTCAATGACAAACTCCACAATCGGGGAATCTATGCACAACTGAGACAAGATTTAACAAAGAACCTTTGGGATTTAAAAGGTGCAGCAGACGATGCGGGAGGGCGAGGCAGGGGAATAGGAAGAGGGAGAGGCAGATGATTAATAAGTTTTTCAATTTAAAAATTGTTGTTTATTTTAATTAATATATTTTTTAATTATAAAAGTAATTTTAATTAAACTAAACTAACGTGTTATTAGCAAGACTGAATTATAAAAGTAATTTTAATTCATGCATTATCAAGATTGAATTCCTCTTCGTTTTCTTCCGAGGCATCACCTTCGTCTGCAACATTCACAATTGAATCGGCCCGATCTTTATCGTCCTGGACTTGATCCATTTGCGTATTCCATGTAGCATATTGTCGTTCATTCATTTTTCCGGTGTCCATGTTGAGTAACTTGTTTAGCTTATAATCCCTGTAGTGTTGTTCTCGCGAAAGACGAGATTTTCGTTGATTTCTAAAGCAATGGCGTGGTCCCTCACTCTATATGCCTCCATCTGCATCTCCATTTGCTTGTGATCAGCATAGTTGAACTCGTTTGAACCTCGTTCTGCTGCTCGTTGGGATGCGTCTCTCGCTACTTTTGCATCTTTCACACCACCTCCTCTTCTTCTCTTGCCGTTGGTGTTAACATCTAGATTAATATTGTGTTGAACTTGACTACTTGGAGTTCCATCAGGCGAGGAAGCAGGCCCTCCATTCTGAAAATCCTGCGAGATTGGAACATGTGGTGATCTTTCAGGCACTTGATGACCTTCCAGCAAGTATGGGTTAAACTTGTTAAGCACACTCAAAATGGTGAAACAACTTTCATATTGGAAGCTTGAACCTTTGTGGGATCTTTGCCACTCTTCCCGACATCTTCGTTCCACATCTGGTTCGCTTTCACCACTTCTTCTGTTGTTCCACATTTGAGTGATAATAGTTACATATTCACTAATGGCTGCTGCAATTGTGCAAAAACGATGACATAACCCATCCACATCACGAGCATATTTGTTACCGGTTTCCTTGCAAAATTTTTTTAAAATTTTACCGTACAAAGAGTTTTTTTCTTGACTGCAACCATTAATATTATCTACTGTGTATAATACATAATTTCTGCAAAGTGACTCGTCTTCATCCATTGTATACTTCAGACCACGAATTCTTGTGCTCTTTTGGTGTGATTGTCGTGGTATTTGTTGTAGTGTTTGTTGTTGTGACGATGACATATTTGTGAAACTGAATTGATATGAGTAGTTTTGTTTGTAAGGTTGAGGAAGGTGTGAGTAAAAGTCTGAAGACGAAACTAATTTATAAGGGAAGGGAAGCGGGATGGGAAAACCTGGGGGCGTTCTCACTATGAACTCGGCGACATCAGACAACTCGCTGGCGCCAAGTTCACTAACACGCGCTCTGGTGGAAATCTCTGGCGTCAGCTCTGATGTCGCCTGAGTTATTAGTCATGGCGCGCGCCATTTCACCAGACGCGCGCCTACTGGAGTGTCTCAGTGTTCAAATGAACAAATCTGTTCATTTTAACATTCATTTTCTTGGTTTGTTCATCCCATAGTGGGATCAAAATGAACAAACTCTAGGTTTGTTCATCCCATAGGAACTGCCCTTAGACGGAAGAATGGAATGAGAACTTGGTCAAGTGATCTATGCAAGGGTATACTCAAACAGGAACTACAGAGGAGGGAAAAGAAAGTGTCAGTCCGATAAGGAGACTGCACATATATTGGACTCAGTCCAATGATACGAAAAATCAACAGGCTAGAGAAGAAAACTAGCAGATAAAAACTGAAAGAGACTGCACATTAAGCTTATTGATGTTACGGGACAAAAGGAAAGCTCCCACATGCAGGACCCAAATACCAAATTCATCACGTCCAATATCTAGGACTTTCATCTTTATGATGAAGAAGAACCTTAACAAATATACAAAATATAAAATAGTGTAAGTTATATTTCTAATCAGTAAACTGATTCCCAAATTAACGCCATGGAGAAAGGAAAAGAGATTGTATAGACAAATTCATTACCTCGACCAATTGATTTTCTCGTAATACTTATTTATCTTGTTTCTTTTTTTCTTCTACTTTTGACTCAAACAATTGGATATGATTGTTTACTTCCAATTTAATAATTCACATATACTTCCAATTTAATAATTCACATACGGATCAAATTAGCAAACTAAGTGTTTAGATGTTAGCTAGGGTTTGCTAGTACATGATTAACCGGAAAATAATTAGGGTTAAATGGGATGTGTGCGTGGGATGGGAAGATTAAAGGGTGACATTTTAAATCCACCCAATAAAGACCAGAAGTCAAATAATCTAGACGAAGTCAGCTTTCCCTCTTGTAAAAGTGGATTTCCCCCTATTAATTATCTTCATAAAAGGGTACATTAGACATTAGGAAATAGAATATTGCTTCCAAAAAAAAAACAGAGAGAAGAAAAGGAAATAGAATACACAAAATTGGTTAAAAAGATCAAAATTAACAATTCCTGGGTGAAAAGGACATTTAGATTTTGATACTGTTTAAATGGACAAAAATATAAAAATAGCCAGGATGTAAACAGTTTCATCCCGTCCATTTTCAAATATTTTTTCTTATTTTTAATTTACATCAGGATGCATCCAGTTTCATCCTTGCTATTTTTAAAATTTAAGTCAGGATGAATTTAGTTTCATCCTTGCTATATTTTTTTTGTCAATTTCACCCATAGAAATTTTTACTCGTCCATTTGAACCTTGTTTTAAAAATATTTGGACAAATGACCCATTTTCCGAATAGAATATGATAGACGATAACTCATTTACTATTTCATGACCCTGTAAAACCCCAAATTTCCCATCCTTTAACAGGAACGCGTAATTGGGGGATATAGCTACAAGACAAAATAGGAGTCCCAATAGCAATTCTGGGTCACCCCTTATGTAATTATTTTTTTTAATTCCTAATCTACCCCTCACTAATTAGGTTTAGTGGTTAATAATAATTAGTAAAAATCTTAAGTATTTGGGGGATAGATTAGTGTGTATTTTTATTTGTGTTTGGGTGAGAGTAGAAGGAGGGAAAAATATATTTGAGAGGAATTTTTTTTTTTTTTGAAAATGGAAGATGATTGTGATGAGAGAATTACTGCTAATAAGAGGTTGAAAAATTATTTTTTTTCCTTTGAATCCACCATTGTTGCAGCTGAAAAAGCTGGGTGCCGGCATGGTATTCAACCAAAAACCCATGCCGGCAATTGTTGGAAATGTTCATAAATTGTTTGCCACTATCAGGGGGGGCGTAGCCCCAACGAGACTTTATCTCGTTACGATTTTTTTCTGGTTTTGAACAGGTACCGGCATGGTAATCTAGTTTTCGAGCATGCCGGTACTTGTTCCGGCATAGTATTTTGCTTCAATTTCTATGCCGGAACAGGATGAAAAGTATCCAGAATGTTGATTTTTTCTTTCACTTGACTACCGGCATTGATAGGAAATTATCGAGCATGCCGGTATCATGTTCCGGCATATGGTCTTCATCAATTCCGGCATGGTCTTCATCACTTCCGTTTTGAATTTTTTCTGGTATTAATCAGTTCACTGCCGGCATGGCCAGTTGATATGAAGACCATGCCGGTATTGTTTTCCGGCATAGCATGTTGTTTTATTTTCCATGCCGGAAAACAATACCGGCATGGTCTTCATATCAACTGACCATGCCGGCAGTGAACTGATTAATATCAGAAAAAATTCAAAACGGAAGTGATGAAGACCATGCCGGAATTGATGAAGACCATGCCGGAATTGATGAAGACCATATGCCGGAACATGATACCGGCATGGTCTTCATCAATTCTGGCATGGTCATCATCACTTTCAGCATGATCTTCATCACTTCCGAATAAAAAAAAAAAAAATCGTTTCCAAAGTGAGGAGAAGAGAATTTGATATAGAGTGGGCAGAGTTTAGAATTTGAAAGGGAATGGGGAATATTTGGGTTTCAAAGCTCTACTCCTAAATAAGATTAATAAGAAGTGGAGATGGAAATGGGGGATATGATTTTGTTTTTTGATTTTAAGTTTTTGATTTTTGTTTTGTGGGAAGGGTATTTTAGTATTTTCATAACCAAAAATAACCCATTAACACATACCATGGGTTGGGGGAAGTAATTCATATCCCCAATTAATTCCCATATCCCAATTACGCTTTCTTTAACAGCCCCAATATTAAGATTCCAAATAATTTAGCAGCAGAGTTCCACTATAGCACGAATGATCATCTCGAACTTGTAACGCATCTCTAAGTCCTTGTTTTATAAGAATAAAATGTCATGTGTATAAAAGGGACACGGTTTAGCATGCCCAGCGGCACAATAAAAGGGATTATAATGGTGTAGACTGTAGTGCAAAACCAATTATGAAATAATCTTGATGCCTCTATTAAAATATTTAAATTTGATGCAATTAAATACTAGCTTCTTTCTTGGGACAAAATCACGAAGTAAAATAAAGTAACTACTAAAATTTAACAAAGATTAATTGGGGGCCACAAAAAGTAATTGGAGACCTGACAAAATTTATACTCACACCAAAAAATTTAGGGGGCTCCCAAAATGAGGTTGAAAGTACTATTCTACCATTCCCCTAAAAATAACCTTAAAATCCTATTAACCTTAAACCCACCGCCCCCCATTTCATTTAGCCGACCCTTCTTCTTCTTCTCCTCTCCCCCTCCCTCTCAGTTCCTCTATTAACGACAGTGAGAAAAAAAAATTTATCCGATTCCTCGTCGAAATCTTCGGTGCGAAAACTTTAATCGACGATTAACTTTTTCTACAAACATGGCACGCACTAAGCAGACTGCGATACTAGCAAGTGAAATTGTCAATCTCGTTGATACCGTCAAAGCAGCGAAGGAGTGTTCGAGTTCAAGTAAGAAATCAAAACCTCCGGACAAACTAGTGGCTCCAATTAGAAGGTATGTCCTTTAGAACACCCTACTCTAACTTGGGTTTTAGTTGAATTTGATGTTCTGCTCAAAATTAGGGTTTGAATCGGAGAAATTGGTTTCTCAGAAAGGGAATCGTTAATCACGAAGTTTCAATATCTAACGATTTTTCATATTTTGTCAACGACTTTTCATGTTTGTTTAACGATATTTGATATACATGATGTACTTTTGAGGAATCGTCAACCATGAGTGTGGTGGAGAAAACGATTCCTGCTGTATATTTTTTTTTGTTGGTTTGAGTCGGTAGCCAATTCATGTTTGTTTAACGATTCTTGACATGCATGTTTAAATCGTTAACCAATTCTTTAGGTGTAAATGAATCCTATGCAATTTTTTTGGACGACTCTTTTTATTAATCAACGACTCAATAGGATTCCAAACCACCAGTCTGTTCAAATAATAGGAATAGTCGTCCACATAATAGGGATTTGTTAACGACTTTGTAGGACGGCCAATTATAAAAGTGAACGACTCCACTCTTCCTATTTTTGTTCTACTGTCTTAAAAATAGGAATAGTCGTTCCAAAAAATTGCTTGAATCGTTAAGAAATAACGGAAAATCGTTAGGCATATAAAAAGAGTCGTTTGGTTTTGGTTAGAATCATTTGGTTTTTGTTTGAGTCGTTTGTTTTTAGTTAGAGTCGTTTTTTTTTTGTTAGAGTCGTTTGTTTTTATAATATCAACTTTGCACGACTCTTACATATTTTTGTTGTTGGCCTTTCAGTAATAAGAATAATAAGGATAAGAATGTCTTGGTTACTCCTCCATCCTGACCTCCCCGCAACCAAAAATACTTGAATGCGGGTCGATTACGAGGAAAAACACCGAGTGAGGGAGCTTTAATTATCCGCAAACCTAGAGAACCATGTGTTGATTCCTCTTTATCATCGTCTTCAACATCTTCTGTTATATATAAAACCCCAAGCGACGAATAAGAAGAAGTCGTGGAACATGAAGAACTTCATTTAATAGGTCCATATGTTGCTTTTGACGATGAGGAGGATGGTGATCAAGGTAATGCTGGTGATGGAGGGAAAGGTGGTGATGGATTGAATGGTGTTAATAAGGTGTCAGAGATTGAAGAAGAGGGGGATCAAGGTAGTGATGAGGATGAGGATGGAAATGGTGGTGGTAGCAGTGATGAATAGGATGATGAGGATGATGGTAATGATGGAAATGGTAAGGAAGTAAATGATGGTGATGATGAGGAGGAGGAGGAGGAGATTCAGGAGGATGCTGCCCAACCACAGCCACAGCCGAAGTCGAAAAAGAAATTCCCAATTAAACCAAGCACGCAACACATTCCACCCACGCGTTTGCAGCTTACTCGTCTACCCGGTGAGAAAGCCAGAGGTGAACCTAAAGATGGCGGGAAAGTTCTATTCGGATATGATACCTCATGGGCCCTTACCATCAATGAGACAATTGTAACAATCTCAACTTTGGTTTTCATATGATTTGTTGATATTTAATTTATTATGTTTTAATTCTATTTGTTTGTCTTTCATAGGATCATAAGAATGCCACACGTCTTTTTAGACACCAGTCTTCTTATGCAAAAATGATAAAATGGCCCCTAGAAGGTGAATGTCTAAGAGTGAGAGCAATCGTTGAAAACTCAGGTTTGTATGCTTCCGTTCAGAACTCCGTGATTGCATATGATAAGGTTGCAATATCATGTTTTACTGAGAGGTTTTACTGCGAAGTCGATACATTCCAATTCCCATTTTCCGAGATGGCGTTGATTTCCCAAGATGCAAAAAAGATTCTAGGATTGTATGTTGAGGGAAAATCCACGGAAGACGGGTTCAAGAAAAACCTAGAGTGGGAAAGAATTTATGCATTGACGAAGAAGTTGTTTGGATAGGATGAAAACAAGACGTCCGACCTTTTTGTGATGGGAAAGAAGTACCCAAAGAAAGAGTTTAAACTTGTTAAGATTAGAAAGATGTATGCGGGGTCACTTGAGAAAGACGGATACAAAGAACTACTCTCTAATTTTGAAGTTCGTGCAATGGCAGCCGCATACTTGTTGTATGTACTTGCTTCGGTTATATTTACCAATAGCAAAGGAAAGAGAGTCAGCGTCAACCTTCTTCAACTTTTGGATCCCTTGGGTGATGTGAGTAAGTATTCGTGGGGGACTGCCATAGTAGCACATTTGAACGCTCAGCTAGCAAAGTCATCCCGGGAAAGAACTTCTCAAATCAACGGGAATTTGGCTTTACTTCAGGTAATCTGAGTTATCAAATTTGGGAAATGTTAGTCATATTTGTTGTTCTGTATTTTTAGATATAACTTATTTTTATTTTTTTGATGTTGTTTCAGGTATGGATTTACGAACACTTCCCCTCGTTGATCAGAGGCGATGAAGACATCCAATTTGAGCCAACATGGAACAATACTAAACCAAAAGAAACCCGATACAAGTACACCGGAGCTCAGGATAAGGAGGAAGCACAGAATTTGAAGTTGCTAGTCAGGCGCGAAAAACTGGACAACATGACAGCCAAAGAGGTAACCTTTGATCCCTACAAGAAAGATAGAGTATGAGGATTGGAAGATCTTGCATATTACCATGGCCCTCTGTTTTACCCTTATGGATACTCAATGTACAATCCGCATAGAGTAATGCGTCATCTTGGGTATGTTCAAGATTCACCCGATGAGGATTATGTACCACCGTTTAAATATAAATTAAATAAATTCAAGGCGGAAAAAAAATGCGTTGGTTGTTGCTTATGAACCTGAGCCTAAGATTGAGCATTGGAATAATAGGCATTTGGGTACTAGTAGGGTAGAAATATCTTGGTGGGAGAATGTTAATGAAGGTCATGAGGTAACCATGGATTACATGCCATGGTATGAAGGCTTCTCCCATAGTCGAGTGATAAGGATTGATCATACTACGGGTAGGAGGAGCAACAAAGCATCTTTCGCTGCTTGTATAGACGACACTAGAGATGATTCTTCCATTCTTAAGCTTGTGGTAAGTACTTATTTTTCGAATTATGTTAATCATTTACATAAAGTTGTTTTAATTATGTTAATCCTACTCGGTATTTTAATGCAAATAGAGGGAACAGATGAAGATTTTTATGAAGTCATTTTGTTGCAAAGTCGACAAGGGAGAAGTGATAGAACCTGAGAAAAGTCGTCAGTACGCTGAGTTATGCCAACACATTGATAATCCCCAAGCAAAGAAAATGTTCGATGATCTGGAAAAGCAATGTAAGAGGACAAGGAGAACAGCTAGCCAACTAGCAGAAGAACGTGCACAAAATGGAGATGGTGATCATGCAGGTAGTGGTGAAGAAGGTGGTTCTCAAAGGGGCAGTCCTGGACAAGGTCCTTCAAAGAAAAGTCAGACATCATCAAGTCAGGGAAGTGAAGGCGGAGGTCGAGGTCGAGGTGGTAGTAGTGAGTGAGAAGAACTTATGTCTAAAACTTTAAAGTATATGGTTTAACATCTACAACTTAGGTCTTTTAGTATTGTCGAATTTTACTTACGTTGTTGTTAGATACAACTTATGTCTTTTAGTTCGTACTATCGGTATCTTGTGTGGATTGGGTTTCCTAACAATTTAGCATGTTGTTTAGAAGTTGATGTGCTTATATGTTTTTTTATGTGAAAATCTGGAGAATCTTACCACTTCCTGTTTTTTAGTCAGCAGTAGAATTTTTGCAGATGAACGACTCTAAGAATGAGCATTAGAGTCGGTAGCAACTATTTAGCAGAGCAACGACTCAAAACATGATGAAATATAAAGTCCGGGTTAGAGTCGGCAACACAACGACTCACCAGTACACCCAAACACCACTCTGTATGAAATTTAGAAAGAGTCATTGACATACATCTAAAACGTTAACGACTCTAATGGGACTATGAAACAAGCCTCTGTCCAAATTTTTGTAAGTTCGTTCATTAAAAAAAAAAATCATGAGTCGTCAAATTGGTTTCAAGGGTCGTCCGGGAAAACAATTAAAGAATTGAGGGTCGTCAGGTTTATTTTGCAAAATTAAAAGTTGGCACGAAAATGGACATCTATTTCATTAAGGAAATGACTTTACATCAAAGTTGCATTACATGTTATTCCTTTTCCTTGTGCGAGAGGCAACTACCATTGCGGCTTCGATGTGATAAAACTTCTCTCCTCTCCATTTGGTATATAAATCTTGGGCCGCACGCCTATCCCCTTTGTTCCTCGACAGAAACTCGTTGTAATTAGTGCACAATCTTATAACGTGAATCGTCCTATCACGAATATGGGACGGTAGATAATCATAGCGTAGTTTCTTATTGTAATTAGCGAAAGGACTGCTACCAACTTGACTCCAAAATATACTCTCATCTTGATGTTCTTCGGGAAGATCTTTGACGATGTAATAGTTTTTAACCCATTCGGTCTCTTCCTCGACTTGCTTGAATACTTCCCGGCGATGCGCTTGTTCTTTGCCTCGTTTTTCAGCCTCGCTCCTCTCTTCTTCTTCCTTCGTAGGATATGGCGTAACAGTGTATTGTTTTTTGGTAGGTCGCATGCTTCTTTTTCGTATCACTTATTCCATTGCCAATATTGATTTGGTTGGTCGCTTGCATCTTCTAAGTATGATGTCAATTGAATTGGTAGTTGATGACGAATTTGCCATTGGAAAAATGATAAACTTTGAATGTTTTATGTTCTACTGAACAGATCTTCGTTGAATCTTTATATACAAAAGCCCCAACGTCCTTTTTTTATGGGAAATGGTATCTCCATATATAGTCGTTGAAGGGATATATATGGGGTCGTTCATTTTCAAATAAAACAATAACGACCTTGTAAAGTTATTCATAGAGTCGTTCGGTTATTAATAGGACTAGTAATGACCATAATTTCCAAAACACACACGGGACCGTTATATTTGGAGAACAAGGGTCGTTCTAATTAATGAATACTGATCTAACGACCCAAGTTAATGAGGTCAGTTTCGTTAATTATGTTGAATTGCTCAAATGTAAACGACCCTAAATTAAGTAAAAGGTTTACAATGATAAGTTGATTACACCAGATAAAACACATTGAATTCGTTAAGGATTAGTGATAATACAAACATCCAAGTATTCATTCATTGTACTTCAGAAAAAAAAAAAACTCCTTCCACATTTAGTCGCACATGTGAACGTGTTAAAGCATTGTACTTGGTGTTCCTTCCAAACCATTCCACATGTTCATTCCAAACTCGTATTGGTTTGTCCACTCCTTGGTGTAGTCTCCCTAATAACCATAGGCCACCCGTGGTAAACGACATTCTTCGGAAATCTTCAAACCTATGTAATGGTTATTGTTGACATGTGCCATTACAATTCTCCTTTTCTTTATCGCCATGTCATACATAGTTCTTGAGGGTACGTACATACAAGATGCTCTGGTAAAGCCTTTGCTGAATACAATTACCACACAAGTGAATATGTCCGCTAGAAGTTGTCCACCAAAAGGCATTTGCATCCAAAACTTATAATCGGCCTTCTTCGAACCCTTTCTCCATTTCATGTTTGATACCAACTCCCTAAACTTCAATTCCCTATGTTTTTTATCTCTTTCCATGAGCATTGCCAAATAAAGTTGTTTGTCCTCAACTAGCTTTTCCGCCATTTTTATCCTTGCATATTCGATTTGGGTGAGCTTAAGTTCGTCGGCCTTGTCAAAATGACCTAATTGTTCCGTTGCAACATGGTATCCACAACTCCCATCCCCATCAACATCGTCGGTGGATATACGGTGATCTAAGATGACGTAAGGAATTTGGTCGGTATACTCTTTATATAAAGTGTAAGCAACACGATGTGGTCTTCCTTGCGAAACCCTAGGTGTCTTAGGATTACCATTTATTCCTCTTATCGTCAACATACCACTAGTTTGGCTTTGCTGGGTATCGATCGCATGCTCAACAATATCCATATCTTCGTTTTCTTTCTCTTTCGACCGACCTCGTTTCGTAGGAATGAAAGACTTTTAGTACTCATCATATTCCGCCTGGACATTCTCATGACGTTATCGGTCTCTATTGGTACCCTTGTCATTGTTAACAGTTTCTCTAAATGACATTTTTGTTGTTGGTCTTCCGGGGGGTTTTTGTTTGATTAGCTCTTCTTCAAACCCCAATCTCTTACATGCGGCCGGCCACAAGTTAGCAACCAAAATGTGTCTTCTTGCACAATTCATTTTTTGGTATTTTTCGTTGATGTACTGGCCAATCTCCAAGTATCCAAATTATTCATCGGACAAACCCGTGGGCTTATGGATGAATGATAGTTGCTTCCAGAATGGATCGATATATTCAAGAGGAATGTAATCTTTGTACCCACCAAGTTTATGTTTACAAGGGAATCCGAGCCAAACATCGGTTTTACAATTACACTCCTTCTTCATCACCTTTCTGGCCTCCACTTTAGCTCTAAAATCTATAAGTTAATCCATTATATAGTTAATTTCCCACCATGATACTTGGTTTGCTACCAACCGTAACAAAGCTTTGTCCCTTATGTGTTGCATCAAAAAATTGTCTTTACTTAACTCCATCTGTGCCACTATTTTTCGTAAGTCATCCTCTGCGTGCTCGTGAATAGTTTCTTGTACCGTAACTACCCGACCCCTACTTTGATCCAAAATTTTCTTCAAACGGCCGTGAGACGCCTCTACAAGACTAGTAGACTCATTTTTGTAGTGCTTGTATTTATTGGTCCATGCATAAACAAACTTCTCCTTCCAAGGATTCAACCATGTATTCAGGCAATAATCAACCACCTTCTTATGATCAGTACTCCAAACATCAATAAACTTCTGCAAGTTAGCATAATACTTAACCTCTGTTTTCGAATGAGCCAAATAGTCCAAATCCTCGCAAATTTTTTTCCATAGATCCCCATCTTCATCATATTTTTCCTTTGCCTTCTTTTTCTCTTCCTCATGCTCTTCTTTGGAAAGTTTATTTAAACGCTCATCTTCCTCCTTAGAACGTTGATCACCCTTCTTAGTATGGATCTTTTGGACTTGATTCTTGTAATTAGAAAAAAATATTGGTTTGGATGTGCCATGTACAAAGAAATTGTTGAGCAAGTGGAAATACTTGACGAACGGCACTCATAATTGCAAAATCCCTATCCGTAAATATAACCTGCGGCGTCTCTTCTCCACGGTAAATCAACCTCACTTGTTCCAACGCCCAAACATAGTCCGGTATTTCTTCTTTTTCCATAAAGCACCATGCAACGGTGAATGCATTTTTATCGGAAGTATGGCATACCACGTTCAACATCGGCATTTTATACTTGTTTGTCTTATAGGTGCAATCTATGAAGAGGACCTGGTAAAAACACTGAGCCAAATCCACCATCCTTGGATGTGCAAGAAAAATATGAGTCACTTTCTCATCAGGACCAACCTTAGTTTGCATGGCGTAGTTTAGTGTTTCCGCTAACCACTCTGATTGTTGCATAATCAACCTACCATTCCATTCAGTTCTCTTAATCGTTGCTTTGGCGGCGTTGATTGTGGAAATGGTGGACAAGTTATCCTTATCTTCCGCCCTTATGGCATTTAGGATCTTAAGTAGTTTAAATCCATTCATATGCCTAACTCTATCCATCTGATGTGGTTTTAACCGGGCATATGCAGTGTGTCCATATAAACTTGTGGGTGGATCATGGTTGTGACACCCGTTTGGAATACTATACAATCGGAATACATCGGCTTCATGATGTCTTTTGAAAACAATCCTGAACGGGAATTGACACTTCTTCGATTTTGTGCGGTAGACCCTAGTCGTCTTCTTCTCATACTTGTAACTCTTACCTTTGTGACTTTCTCCCTTCTTACCCGCTCTCTCGCATACCATTTCCATCTTGTTACAATCGACGTATCTACTTTGAACAAACACACACATCTTCTCTTTTTCCTTAGGGATAAGCCATTCCTTAATGTCATTCTTGGTTACCCATGTCTACATTGAGAAAACAAATACATTAGACAACAATGTGATCACTAATAAAATTATTTGAATATATAAATATACTGATTCGGTTAAGGTAAACCTACCAAATCAGTCATATAGTGTTGGGAGGTATCCGGACCCATTGCAGATACGGGTACTGGCTGGGAGCTTTTTCGTACTACCAACTAAAAAAAAAAAAAACCATCACCATAGGGTCGTCCACATATTATATGCCAAAATGACGACTATTTCGAAGTAATATTAACGACTCTACATAGACAATATTAACGACTCTCAAACATTAATGGTAAGTTTGACCTTGACGAGTCGTTACCAAACATATTTAGAGTCGTTAGGTTATATATATAACGAATGCCGACTCTACTTGCAGTTAATGCAGAAATTCAAATTCAAAGATATGTTTGATTCCTAAGAGTAGTTATTGCTATTTTTTGAAAAAAAAGTGACGGTTTTATTCACAAACAAGTAGTCGTTGAGTACATTTTGCTATAAATAGAGACCTATCTCTTCCAAACTTAATCACCCATCACTTTCAATCATCCTAAAGCAGTCACACATCACCTTCAAACACTAAAAATGACTCAAAATCAGTTTAATGACCTAGAAGATGTTTCTATTGTCAGAGAACACACCACTCTCACTAGAACTCCGTTGAGGAAGCGGAATGGGTGACCAGTATCGAAGACCCAACAAGAGGGACTTACCTTGGGCATGATCAAAACACCAATGCTTGGTGGAAATGTTTGTTTAAGGTTTTCAAAGCACTAAACGGAAATGTAATAGGAGGACGCTCCCGCAGATAAGGGAAAGATACGCTTATTTATACAATGAATGCGTATTGCTGAGAAACAAATTGAAAGCTCGTAAGGATGCTAACCCAAATGAAGACCGCATGAGTAGAGTAAGTTTGTGAATCAATATGCCGTTGATCAAAAATTATTAATTTGGTTATGATTATTCAACAACACTAACTTATTAAAATAATTGTTTTTCCAGTATTCTTTGGGTCGGACCCAATACGAATTAAGGTACGGCCATGAGTTTTTGCACGAGGACTGCTACACTCTCTTGGAGGAAGTTGAATGGCAATTTTCCGAATATAATTAATCTCGTATACATTTTCCTTATTGAACTAGCACAATGTATTAAACTATTATATGTCTTTCCCTTATGTTTTATTTCATAGCACATGTACGTTTTTTTTCAATTCAATAATACACTAGTTCAACAAAATATCACAAACAAGGGTTGTCAACCAATATTATGAAGGTGGCCGACACCATGCAAAATCGTCAACCAATAATTTGCAAATTAACGGCCTTTGTGAAAAAAATATGAGCATTGAAAAATAATCGTCAATCTGCTAAAAAGTTGGTTGCCGACACATTAGGTATATTTTACGACTCCAAACAAAGACTAACGACTACAGACTAACACATATATACCATTCTTCCAAGTTTTCTTCTAAAGTCGTTCACTTATATATGTCCAACCGGACGACCTAATAGACAGACTCTAAGAGTCGTTTGTTGTAAATTTTAAATATGAACGACCCAAGATGCTACCATCATTTATTGGGGAATTGAACTCTACCAAATGTGGTTGAGGCAGTTGGATCGTTGAACTCTATAAAACAGACCCATATCTCACCTCTTCATTACCAACACCATAATTATCAACCTTCTCCTTCTCATTTATTCATCATCCAAGAGGAAAATAAGAGAAACACAATGACTCCCTATACTTCCGAAGAGAACTATGCCATTACAAGATCTTGGAAAACAGTAACAAACCACTTTGAAAGTCTAGACAAAGACATTGATGAAACATCGGATGCTTGGTGGAACCGCGTATTCATCGTTTTTGTGGCGTTGGACGGAAATCGCAACTCAAGGTCTTTGAAACAAGTCAAGGAACGCTTCAAAGAGATAAAATTTGAGTGTGATGTTTTGAAAAGAGAATTTACGGCCATAAGGGAATCCTTTCCGGATATGACTGGTACTATAAGAGTAAGTATTTAAACAAGAGGTAAAACTTATCCAAAGCTTTGATCGATTATAACTAAGTATCTTTGCGTTTGCGTTTTCAGATAAGGAAGGCGTATGCATACTACGAGGTACTTCGTAGGAAAAAGTTTGAGTTACACGATTGCTACTTTATCTTCCATGGAACCATGTATAATTACATGCTTTATGATTGAGAACAGAAGTGCATCGTTATCATTTATTGTGTTTAACCCTATGAAAGATGTATGACTTTTAGAATTCAATGAAATTTTGCTACGAAAAAAGTATGAGTCGTCAATATTAGAGAAGTACTTAACAACGACTCTCATTAAAAAATTAAAGAGTCGTCAGTTTATGGTAATGCTAAACTAATGACCCTTAGAGTCATAGCTACAGAGAGTAAAACGTAATTGAGTTGTTGGGTTATAAATACATTCAGCAAACGACTATAGATAACCTAAAAATGAGAGTTGTCAATGTTTTATAAATCGATTGACGATTTTTCATAACTAAATATAAGAGTCGTCAATGTTTTGGAACATGAATGACGATTTTTCATAACTCGACATTAGAGTCGTTTATGAATTTCAGAAATACCGCACGACTCTTAAGGGTCGTCAGGGTATTCTACTCCCGACCAAACGACCCTCACTCTGAGTAGTTGCATGGTGTCCATGAATCGACCACTTGGAGTACCATTCTTGCAATTTGAAGAGTATAGGAAGTTTACCTGATTGTTTTGAGCTCCGGATTCTTCATATGGAGGATTGGTTCCTTCATTTTGAGCAATATGATCTTCATTTGCATCATTTATCAAAGCTTCCTCTATTGACATCTCTTCATCAAACATCCAATCCATAGGATTTATTAGATGAGACAATCTCACCATCAACACAATCATGTATGTTGGTTGAATCTTCACTTACCTCATTTCCTCCGCTGCAAAATCACTCATTTCAACAAAACAAAAAAAAAATTCCCCCCAAAACTCACTTTCTTCCTCTCTATCCAACAATATTTTTTTCTTCTTCTATAATCTTCATTTTTACCCAAAAACAGATATAATATAACTTAACAAATTAACAACTAATCTAACCTAATCAACTCAATCAACACTAATTATTTTGGGGGTAGTTTAGCCATTTTGAAAAAATTCGATAAGGGGTAGCACCAAAATGCTATTGGGAGACCAACTGGTCAGGCCCCCAATTACTTTTTGTGACCCCCAATTAATCCTAAAAATTTAAGCATTCAATGTGACAAAAATTTCAGCAGGCACCCTGGTCTTCCTCACTATGTTGTTCAGTAGGTTCATCTGTAATTCGACATTAATGGAACAAAATAAGAAAACCCAAACCAAAATTACTCAGAGTGAGCTTTTCTAGTGTGAATTTTCAAGCGATATTCTAAATTCACAGAACTCATCAAATCAGGCAATGAACAACAAAAAGAAAAGCAATACAAATGAAATCTCTGTAGATCGGACAAATCAAATCAAATTGAAGAATGATACCCAAAGTCGGATGCAATTACACAAATACACCTACAACAAATCTATGAAAAAAATAGATTAATCAAATTGAACATCATGCACTAATTTCAGAGACAGCTATGAACATCATGTTAGCACTAATTCATAGTAAATCGAATCTACTACCAAAAAATTCAACAAGCATACATCGGTCAAACCTGAAACCACTTACAACCATGAAAAAATACAGAAATTGCAGATGAGAACCCGATGTGATGAAAAACCCATTCAGATTATTGAAAAAAAAAATGAATTATGGGATTACCTAAGATTGGACGTCAATTCAAAACTTCTCCATCAGATTTGCCGGAATTAGATTATTAGGGTGTAAACGAAACCGAGACCTTGAAAGATGAACGTGAATTCGAGAGGAGTAAGGTCTAGGGTTTGAACTGGGAAAGGGGATGATGGGTTATCTTCTGTAACTGTTCGATTTGAGGGAAAAAGAAAGAAGAGAAAAGAGTAGCCATATGAAAAATCAAGTTTCTAATTTTCCCTTGGTAAGTTTTAAAATAACGAAAATATGTGCATGAGAAAAAAAACAATGGAATGTTTATTTTGTCTTTTCAATATATGACGGGTAGGCGGGTAGGGTAGGATAATTTCGTGCTTTATCCGTCATCCTACCCATTTAACAACGGGTAAAAAAATCTCTAACCGTCACCCTACCCGCCAAATAATGGGTAGGATAGGATACGGTTAAAAAACTGGCGGGTAGGGTAGGATTGGCGGGTATGAATAGGGTATGTTCACCCCTAGTTTCAGACGAAAATAATATTTCATTGTAAAAAGCATTACAAAGCAGAATAAATTGAACAATTCGAAGGAACATAATATTCAACTGAATGCTTTGGATTACAAAGCTGAGCTAAAAATTACTAAAGCCAACAAAGCGAGAAGTTTTCTCCCTTTTCATGTGTAGGTGGTTTACACAGGAATCATGTGGGATGAATCCAAACTATGACATCTATTTTCATATTATATACTCGGGTTCTCTCGCCCATAAGAGAACAACAGCAGCTCTTATTATTCATATTGTAATACTAGGCATTTTGGTGCTTGAATGACCGTAGCATACCAAACTTACCGTAAGAAGGCGAATGAAGCTGGATAGATTGGAAACCTTCAAAAGCTTAAATACCATATGAACGAACTGCGTTACCTTGATGAGCTGAAGCAATTTGAGGGGTTGGAGAAGCTCGTGAATACATTTGAGTATGATTTTGTCAGATATGTGAAATTCACTATAGGAGGTAAAGGAGGAACCCTTTCGCCTTTCCTCAAGAGCTCTTGCAGGTTGATCCGCTGCAGGGTCAAGACGGCTCTAGATTCCTTCCAAACAAATGCAAGGAGACCATCTTGGATTACAAATAAAGAACCAGGCTTATATCCAGGATACCGAAAACCATAACCATTTGCAATACCTTCCCCTGTATAAGCATGTTTGATGTCCAAAGTAGAGGAGTTCCCATCCATCTCTAACGGGAATGGATCTGTTGATGGATCGTCGACCTTCACAACAAACATTGCCGAACCATTTGGATGAAGAACATAATGGGTACCTTCTAATATTTTGGTTGCAATCAGAACTTGCTGCCCCTCAGATTCTTCATAAGAAAGCAAAAGAAAGAACAAGGCTTTTCCAGGCTTATCTTCACTAGGTCTCCCAGGTGGCCAGCCAAAAGTTCCACCCCATAAGCCAGCATACTCTTGACCAGACGTCGGGGTCCTCGTGGGCAACTTGTAGAGGGCATATTTGTTATCGTGCATGTTTGGCCATGCTTTGTAAGTAGATAGCTTTGTACTTGAAGCATGTAGACTAAGCCCTATCATGTCACCCGACCTAAGAAACTCGTGAAGCTGTGCGTGTCTACTTTCTGAGCTCGAAGAACCGTTTTTCGAAATTACACGCCCGCCAGTCGAAAAAGATCTGCCAAGTATCTGCTTTAGGCTGTCCTTAAAGTAACCAGCAACACTTCTCCTCTTTGAATTGTGCAAATGAATTTCATCCCCATTAAGCAGTGCACCGGTACTACTTGGGCGTTCAAGACTCTTCTTCAGCTTGCTTGTAACCACCCTAGCATCTGAAGGCATCCCAGACATTGTTTGCCAATCCGCGTACCCACCGCCATGCCGATACATTTGCATGAGTAGTAACCTTCTTTCTGACAGAAGCAATAATTCTTTCTTTAAGCCATCACGGTCGCTTAGTTGAGGAAACAATGGACCAGAAGCTAAATCAGGAACTATCAAACCTACTTGACCAGTTACAAGTTCAAGCAATTTCCGTCTGTCTACAAATGACAACCGGTTAAATGCAACTACAGAACTGTTCGATCCAGACACTCTTTGTGACCTGCTGAACCCACCACCATCTGACCTACGAATCTGTCTCGCGGACTCACAATCCAAATGAGGATGAACAAGGCTCTTACTATGCAAAACCTTACACCCACTACTTTGCATTCTCGGCTCAACCTCAAGTAACAAAACATTGCAACTCCTATCGACATGTTTAAGTGAACCCGGATAAAAGTACTCACCATCGCGCTCTTGCCCGTGAAGAAAAAACGCCAATCCCCCATCCTCATCGCTGATAATCTCAAAAACAGGTGCCCACAAAAGAGGGCCATCTTCAATCCCTAAAGGACCAAGCTCTTGCGGCAAAATTCGGCAACCAACAACAGATAAAAAACCCGGCATGACATACACTACATTGCCAAGCTCAGGGTTTTGATGAACCCATATTCCAAGTAAAGGTTGTACAATGAACATAAACTTACACAGACATTTATAAGATGAAACACCATTTCTCCATTCAGCAAGATCTTGGGTCTTGACAATTTTAAAGTTATCACACTGTGAAAACCACACTTTCTCTGAAGATACAAGGGTTTTCAGATTCTTACAACATAAACTGATTGAACACAGATCTCTTGGAGATAATGAATCAGACATAACATTGAACACATCATCTGGTAATAATACAAACAAACTTGAGCCACAGATATCAGACAACATCATCAGAGGAAAAAAAAAAAAAAAATCACAAAATTTTCTCAACAAAATACAAAAAAAAAAAAAAAATCAGACCTTTTTAGGTAGAAAATGAATTAATAGAATCAAAAAAATAAACCCATCTTTCAATTAAGCTAATTCATGAATTACTCAATGAAAAAAAACTCAGAAAAAATTGGGATGCATTTCATCAATTGAACTAAAGAAACAAGAAATTGTGGAAATGGGTTTGTTTTGATTACCAAAATGAGATGAGATTGAGTGAGATATTGAGACCTGGGGAGCATAATTGAGCAGTTACAGTTCTTCTTTCTTTGTTTAAAGTGATGAAGGAAAGAAAAAAAGTTAGCTCATGAAAGTCTAGGAGAATAGGGCAGTCAATGAGTCAAATCAGGAGAGCTTTTCTTTAATCAGTGTCATTATTTTGTTTTGGTGAGAAACGTTGTACTCATTTGTAACATGGGTAGACAATACTCTAGGTTTCTATTAGTTGAGAGCTGAATTGCATGATTGACTGTCATTGACTGTTATTGACTACGTCACAAAGAAAAAGAAGGAGGCACAAGGTAGGCCTTCTAATTCTAAATATATGATTGGCCGTCTTTGTGGAAGAATTTTCTATCTTGTGTATGAGGAAAAATGGTAACATATTGTAATTTATATAATTTACCTTCGTAAAAGTCAGATTTTGTCCACATTTTCTAAATCGTAATTTAGTCACATTTCAAATTCTATATTTTTTTTATGGTAACGAAATAAAAAAGAGGAAGTATCCCTCACACTTTTATTATCGCACTATCTCATATTTTGGAATTCATTTTTGTAAATAAAAATTAAACCGTAACGGATTTGAAGTTAATATTCTGAGGATATATTCATCTTACCAAGTTCTACATACCTATAAAAATGAGCACAGTCCGAAATATAAAACCTCACAATCTACCAGTCTTAAATTCGACGATCATAATTTCGTTGAATTTCAAAAGATCATTTTCAAAGTAGCAGATGGTGGTGTTATACTTCTCGGAATACACTCATTTTCGGTAGGAACGTAGAGCAATGTAATAGTAACATATCCCCAAAATATTAGCTTCAAATCCATTACGATTTCATTTTTATTCGAAAAAATGACTTCCAACGTGTGAGACATTGTGTGATAATAAAAGTATGGGGGATCCCTCCTCGATGAAAAAATATCTTGACATGTTATTTGATAGCACAAATATTGATAATATGTACTCCTTCCGTCATAGTTTAGATGTCAAAATAGGATTTTGCACAAAGATTAAAAAATAAAAAGAGAATAGTTTTTTTCCACAATTACCCTAGGTAGTATTTAATATTCCCGGTTTTTAAATGTCTAGGTTTTTGTTGTTTAGTTGGAGAAATTCAAATTAGAGGAAATATATAGAGAAAAGTATTTAAGAGTATGTCTTGAAAATTGAAATACACAATTCTCCATGTTATGACATGATTCCAAGTTAGAGGCAAATCAGGATAAAAAGTGAAAAAATATGATGTATAACAAGTATTTTAGGATAAAAAAAATCCTCAATTTTGATATCTAAACTATGCCGGAGGGAGTATGTATCAATCTTAGTGTTTTGCAAGAGAGCGTGTACAAAAGCAGAACCAATTTTTTCAAATGAAAGTAGAGCTTTGATATGTAAAAATCATGGGAATAAATTTTCCGTTGCCATGAATATGACAATATGATGTAATAAACCTAGAAAAAAGTGAAAAAAATAAAGGAGAATCATAACATAAAGAACAACAAAAAAAAAAAAAAAAAAAAGAGAGAATTTATGAAGTCAAAGATTTTCTTGTTCTTTATTTTTTCTCTTCTTTCAAGTAATTATCTTATTTGTGTATTTTGTTGACTTAATTTTACGATTGAATAACAACCCACCACCACTCCTAAAAATCAGAAAAAATCAACCAAGTATTAGCGTAATAAACATGTAATGATAATGACTTGAGTTGAGAGAAAGTGTGAAGCAATTTGCAAACTGAAAGAAAAATAATATCTTCACAATCTTTCCATGATTGATGCCTTGCCTTCAGAGACAATTATTAACAGGAGAGTTAGCACCATTTGTTTTGTTGCGTGAGTCATCACCCTCCTCACAGAGACGTATCCTGTTCCTAATTCAATACATGTGACAGGTCTATTTTGTCGACCAGATACCATGGAACACACCTTGTTTGTGTGGATCGGGACATGACTCGGCTCCGATCAGATGTCAGATTATTTGTTTTTTCATTTTTGTGGCGTCTGCTCATAAATCTGACTGGAGTGTATTTGAGTTTTGTACCTGATGGCTGATTCAAACCAACTACTATTTAGCCATTTTGAGTTAGATATGATGAGTCAGATTTTCAGATGAGTCAGACTTAGACGAGTCAGCTGAGTTAGAAAAAAAAAAACATTTTTTTTTACTGTACAGTATCTGATTTTGTAACACTCCTTAGAATCAGCTCCAAACAGAAAAGGCCAGAAAGTAGACATGTTTCTGACATCTCGTTGATCCATGAGACAGGTTGTATGAAATTTATGTAGCCTGGTTTCAAGTGGTTCTGACTGAGCCTGAGTTCTTGTAAATATTTGAGCTGAAACAGAAAGCAACCAAAAAAAAATCTCTTGTTTTTCCCTCACTTGCTACAGTAATGGAATACCGAATATGTGTTTATTTCTTATGGGAAATGAGAAGGTTTGATTTCAATCTAAGTTAAATGCAGAGATGATACAATACATAAAGTAAGACATACTTGAAGGTTGTGTCTAAGACATAACAAACTGCCAACCCTTTTTCATTTTGCTGTCAGGTTTCTATAAAACTAAATAATTTCGGTCTCTAAGTTTCATCAAACTCAAAGTAATACATACCAGAACAAGGCGCAACCAGTTGAATTCGCTTCTTTTCTTCGTTCAAAAACTACGGATTGATTTCAAGGACGAATTATAATGTCAGTGGAGTCTAAGCAGAATAAGTTCTTCCATGGAACACTTGAAGCTACCATCTTCCACGCAACTCCGTACGTACCAGTGTTTCCCTTCAATGTAAGTAAATGTTTATCTGCACATGCAATTACAACGTTCAGATTTGTAAATCAACACATTCTTGTCATATTCTAACAAATTCTTATCTCAGTGTGCATGTTTAGGTGAGAAGGCTACCTATATAACAATCAAAATAAACGAGAAAAAGGTAGCAGAGACAAAACAAGTTAGCGACCGGACATGGAATCAGACCTTCCAAATCCTGTGTGCTCATCCTGCAGATTCAACAATTACTATAACAATGAAGACCCAGTGCGGGTCAACTTTGGGAAAGATTCGTATTTCTGCAAGTAAAATGATAGAGGATTCGACCTTATTTGAGGGTAACTTTCCTACCTTCACGGAGAAAGGAAAACCAAACCCAGAGCTACGGGTTCAGTTCATGCTATGGTTTAAGCATGCAAATCATGAGCCAACTTGGGATAAACTACTGAATCATGACAAGTTCGCGGGACTTCAAAATGCTAGTTTCCCTCAAAGATCTAACTGCAACGTCATATTGTATCAAGATGTTCACCATCACCCTACTTTCCAACCACCGGTAGATTTTCACGGAGAAGGCCCGAGAAAGTTGTGGGTGGATGTTTTTAAGGCCATTAATGGTGCTAAGCATTTGATTTATATAGCAGGATGGTCTTTCAATCCTAAAATGGTGCTGGTAAGTAGGATTTGAATGCTGATTTATTCATACCTACCATTTACCGCTTTTGCTAATCCAATGTGTTCTTAATAGGTTCGAGACCATGAAGCTGATATCCCACAAGCTAGAGGAGTAAAGATCGGGGATCTGTTAAAACAAAAGGCAGAGGAAGGAGTGGCTGTGAGAATCATGCTTTGGAATGATGAAACATCGTTACCATTTATCAAGAACAAAGGAGTGATGGGTACCCATGATGAAGATGCTTTTGATTACTTCAAACAATCCAAGGTTATATGCAGATTGTGCCCCAGATTACACAATGATTTCCCTACATTCTTCGCTCACCATCAGAAGACCATAACCGTGGACACACAAGCAAATTTTCTATCAGCCAAATTTGGTAACAAGTACATTAATAGTAGTAGTAGAGAACTTACGAGTTTCATTGGTGGCGTGGATCTCTGTGATGGACGCTATGATACAGAAGATCATTCGTTGTTTCGAACACTTAACAATGAATCACATGTTCAGGATTTCTACCAAACCAGCATAGCTGGTGCCTGCCTCCAAAAAGGTGGGCCCAGAGAACCCTGGCATGATGCTCATGCTTGCCTCACTGGTGAAGCAGCTTGGGATGTGTTGAGCAATTTTGAGCAACGCTGGACCAAACAATGCAATCCTTCTCTTCTTATTCAAACAAACGACATTCAAAATTTATTACGTAGTTCTCAACCTCAGCAAGTGGAAAATCAAGCAGCAAATTGGAAAGTTCAAGTCTTCAGGTCAATTGATAGGGTTTCAGTGTCTTTGCCAGACAACATCGCAGTAGAATGCAGCATCCATGAAGCATATGTAGAAGCAATCAGGCGTGCAGAGAGGTTTATTTACGTTGAGAACCAGTATTTTATAGGAGGTTGCCACATGTGGGAGAAGGATAGAAATTGTGGCTGCAATAACTTGATCCCCGTAGAAATTGCTCTGAAGGTGGTAAAGAAGATCAAAGCAAAAGAAAGATTTGCTGTATATATAGTGATACCTATGCGGCCAGAAGGATTACCAAATAGCGAACCTGTTCAGGAGATGCTTTATTGGACAAGACAAACGATGAGCATGATGTATAAATTGATAGGAGAGGCAATCCAAGAGAGCGGTGAACTATTGCACCCAAGGGACTACCTGAACTTTTTCTGCCTTGCCAATAGAGAGACGAAGGAAGGAGAGGAGTTTGTACCTCCCCACTCTCCCCAACCTGATACACCATACTGGAGCGCCCAGATGCATAGGAGGTTCATGGTTTATGTTCATTCCAAGATTATGATTGGTAAGACACATTATGCATCATTTAGGTTGAGTTCTGATTTCTGTTCAATCTCTGATTCTTTCTTGCTGCGCGTTTTTCAGTTGACGACACGTATATCTTGATTGGGTCTGCAAACATCAACCAAAGATCAATGGATGGAAGACGAGACACAGAGATTGCAGTAGGATGCTACCAACCAAAATATGTAGGAAACAAACAGTGTAGTGGGGATGTTCATGCTTACCGGATGTCACTCTGGTACGAGCATACCAATTCTGTTGAGCACTGCTTCACTGAGCCCCACGGCTTGGACTGTGTGAGGACGATACGAGCAATAGGAGACAAGATGTGGAGTGTTTACAGTGGAGAAGAGGTGGCAGACATGGAAGGTATTCATTTGGTGACTTACCCGATAAATGTATTGAAGGATGGTTCAATTGAAGATACTACTGAAGGTGGAGGCAACTTCCCTGACACCACAACCCCCATCAAAGGGAAGAGATCAATGGTTCTACCAGCAGTTTGCACCACATAATATTAATAGAGTATACACAGTAAGAAGGATTTGATCAACACTCGTAACAAGTAATTCAGTAACTCCTAGTTCAACATTCTTTTGAAGATAAAAACAAATAAGATGCTGATATAAGGTATCTGCCAGGAGCTAGTTATTCTGCCATTTGTACATATTAAGTATCTGCAGGGAGCTAGCTGTTCTGCCATTTGTACATTCTTAATTACCATGAGTTAGAGACAATAAAGATTAATAGCAATTCATGAAAATGATCCTGCGGTAATAGTAGTGTCAAGGGAAACAAGGATCACAAACAGGAAGGACATTTCCGTTTCAATAAAACCAGTTTGAGATACAAAAAATTACAGATGGAAAAACAATGACAAGAATGTTGCAGAACAATCGATTCTGAATTCCTATCAACTTCTACAATAGATAAAACTGAAATATACGTATTAGGTTTAGATAAGCTAACATGAAATTGAATGAAGATCCACGCATCTGGACAAGGGTAGGACAGGTAGGCTATCTTGAACTAGCTTCTGCTGCTTCATCCTTTGGAGCAGGGGGAGAAGATTCAGGAAAGATAATCTCTCCAACACCTATAGGTGGACCAATACTACAACGAGCGGTGTTATGTTTTGCAATAGCATCCTTTAATTTCTGAAACTGCAAGTTGTGGAAAAACATAATATGAATTTAGGCGGTCATGAATGCAGGATTTATCTACAAAAACAGGCCAAACGTCTTGAAAATCATTAAAGGCGCCATGTGGTGGTCTCCAAGGTTTCAAGTTTCATAAAGTCGAACTTGTATTGGAACCTAAATGATATAACCAACTAAAGATAGTATTTCTACACCTACCGTAACCCAGGACCAAAGGTTGCAGCACTTATTTAAGCTATAAAAGAAAGTGGCAAACATAGACTCATTAAAGGGTTGCATAAACATTAACTTACCTTTGCAAGCGAACATGAAAAGGATTCCAGTAGTCCATCTGCACCGCGATAGAAGTGGAAAAAGGGTAGAACCTTTACATTCAAACTTTTACACATTGGTTTGTTTTTATCAAAGTCCACTTTAAGGAATACAATGTCTTTATGTTCTTGAGCCATCCTGCAAAACTGAAAGATCCACAAAGTATATGTGAGGACAGGTGATGATAAGACAATAATTTCCTCAGACAATAAGTTACAGCCACAATGCTGAGACTACAAATTTCCTCCAAACAACATTACAGGGTGAAGAACTTGAGCATAAGAATGACACATAAAACAAATTGTAAAGTTTCATAGGTTTTCTAAGCATCATTTTTCGAACCATTTAAAAATGTTGTTCTAGTCTATCAAAGTCACCTTGGGAAATAAAGCCCGGCAAGAACCGCACCAAGTGCCATAAAATTCAGCAATAACTAGTTTGTCTCCTGCTTCACTTAACGCATTCAAAAACTCTTCTGTGGAATGAATATCAATCATATTCGGACTCGTATTTCTTTCCCACCATTTTGGTCCCTCAGATTCCGCAATACCTGCATGTACCTAAAGCAACACATTGAACAACAAACATTCATTTCGCAGCTCAGTGCATGCATAAACAAACAACTAAGACCCATATCCAAATATTAAAGAACTGCAATATAAAACATTTGAAGACACCTTATCCGCAAAATGTCACATCAGAGAGCTAATTCAGATAATAAGTTCATAACCAAACAATTCAAATACCTAAGCACTCAATAAACCACCAAATGGAAGAATTATCCTAGTTGAACCACAATTTACAAAGTAAGTCCAGCAGAATCAAAAAGTACTAATTTTTCAGCATAAAAACACCCAATTCAAGCTACCCTATTGATTAAAAACACAAATTTTGTACTAGATAATGGTTAAAAACACAATTCTATGTAAAGGGGCTTCAAAATTAAACTCAAATTACCAAACAAAAAAAACCCAATTTCTACAATTACCTTCCAAGAACCCAATTTCTGTTGCTGAAGTACAAGAGGGAAACCAGCTGCAGAACTTCCAATAGAAGAACAAACAGTTTTATCTGAAACTCTCCTTACAACAGGTTGTAGTGAAGTGGAAAATCTAACTAACGAAGAAACAAAAAGAGATGATGATGTTGAAGAAGCAGAAGAAGAAGAATTGAGTGGGTGAAGAGATAAACCAAGAACATCAGCCATTGATGGAGCTGAATAAAAGCATAAACTTTATGGAAATTGCTAATATGTAGTGAAAATCTCCATCAAGGGTCTCACTGAAAATCCATTAAAACCCTTTTTCCTAAACTGAATGGAACTCTGATTCTTTTCCTGATATTTCTTTGTGTGGACTGGGATATGTGTGGTGTGGTGGATCCTGTGAAGAAGATTCAAAAGGTCAGACAATTTTTTTAGGTGTGTGACCCGGATGAGACCGATTTGATACCTGAACCGGTTTAAGAGTTCTTATGGTTATGGGTATTTTGAGGCACAACCCATGGATAAGGCCTAAGGGTTTAGAACTTTTAAAATAAGGCCCGAAATTGTGAAGGGGTTAGATTTTAAAATGGTAGATGATGATAAAACTCTATGTATCAAAGTGTGCAGTTGCATCTTTTCTGATGACTACATCCATGTGAATCTAAAGGCTATAATCTATCTAAACATTCAAGATTCAAAGATAAACAAGATATAAAGATCATAAAAGTAAAGATCGACACAAGTATATAACGTGGTTCGGCCATGAAGACCTACGTCCACGGGAAAGAATATGTTTTCTTTATTGATCATAAGGTCTTACCCTTGAAAGAGTTACAGATATCACTTAGATCCTTTACTCTTTCTCTATCTAGATCTCTCTCAGGAATTCTCTGTAGAAAGACCATCTAATAATACATTAGCTAACTTGTTTATCTCCTGATACATGGACTGGTATTTATAGACAAAATTAAACTCGTGAAGGTCTGGCCTCGCCGAGCTTCTAGAGTCATCATACATCGTCTTCTTTGCTTCGGACTAGTTTTATATTATTCTTCGTGATGGTATGCTTGGTTCTCCTTCCGAGTTTTCTCGCTATGTTCGCCATCGTGTAGCTCTTTCTTGGAGAACCTCGTGCTGCTTCACCCAAGAATTTTAGTATAGATCGTCTGAGCCCTCTACCGCGATACAAATTTGCACACGCCTCTTCTGATCCTTCATTAAATGCAGTTCTTCTTTTTAGACTTGACTGACTGAATCGATTAGACCACACCTCACACGCGTCGTTCATGTAACGTTCGTAGCAGGTGTCTCGATTCATATGAGATCATATTTATAGAGTATGATTCGGTGCTCCTACCATATCATCTTATTATGAGATCATCCCTTGAGATGTTAACATGTGGCCATTGGGTATTTTACCCTCATATTTTGCTCATTTTCTTTGCAATTGGCCAAGGGCATGATGGGAAGAAAACTTCGTAACCGTCCCGTCTTTATTGCCACGTCCGAGATTTTCGCCACGTCTGCGCCTTTTAGTGCACCTTTACCTATTGGGTTTTTGAATTGCTTGTTAATCGCTTATTTTAAGATGGAGGATATCTTTGTCTTTCTTTCATGGTCAACACTGCTTATCGTGCCTTGAATTTTTTAGATAAGCATTGGTTGTTTTTTCGAGGACTTTTACTCTTATAAAAATCCTCTTATAGTAGAGAACTTGATGTCATTCTCTACTTCTCTTCTCTGGAGCCTTCTTCGTGAAAGCTTCCCATGCCTGGTGAGTGTTTTCCTCCTCATCTTCTATGGCGGCACATCATTTGTATGTTTTCTCAAACATGATGGTATACCTTCTTATCTGCTTGATGCTTTGGTTTTTCTTGGTCTGTTTTCTAGACCATCACCGATGTTTTATCAGAAAGACCTATCTTTTTGCATGTTCTTTTTAACCCGTCGATGGTTTAGAGGTATCGGTTTTTATGTTAGTGGATTGGACTTTTTGCCGGAAGATTTCGTGTTCGTTATTATTCTTTCCTTCACGGGCAAGCTTGGAAACACTTTTCATGAGGCATTTATTCATGCGATTGGCCTTGGGAACACTTTGTGTTATGTGTATTTTTCACACGTTTTGGCTTAGGAGCATATTCTGCCTATTACGCAGATTGTCACAAACGTTTTTTGTTTGTGTAATCTGTTCTTCTCTTTACGAGTAGTGGGTATGGATCGCCCGATTTGCTGAAGATGCTGAGGTATAAAATATTGTCCTTGTATTAAATGTGTGTGTATATATATATATATACCTTGCTCGTGTTTTATGCTATAACATCTGATGTCTTGGTTGGGTAAAGTGTGAGGTTGCATGATCATTTTGATAGTACTCAGTTATTCATCCTGCACGAGTTGGCAAAGAAGTCTTGCCGCTTATTCTGTCGAGAGCGAGGATTGGATGGTTACCGAGGAGGATGCTCTTGGCGATGCACAATCGTGATGCTTCTCTTTTTTATAATTTTGGGAATTGTAGTATATCCTCATGTTGTGCATGAGGCGAGTAAGATTTGTAATGAAAATTCTTATCGGACTGGATACTATTTTTTGTTTCTGTGCCCATGTGTTTTTATAACAATGGCTCTTTGGGATGTTTGTGTATAATGTCGGTCCATCCATGGGTGACAAAGCCAAGGAGTGATTAATTCCTTGAGTGGTAAGTCATCTCTTACAGTGGTGGATTTTAGAATGTGGTTCTTTTCTCTTCTCGCCTTTGTTTTGATGCCTTCATGGGTTTGGTTTAATTGTGTCTTGTTTAGGTTACACTTTCCCCGGGGTTAAGTGATCAGTTATGTGAGCCACTTGTGTATTAACCATTGTTTGGATGGCGATACCTCGGTCAAGTGATTCTTTCCTTAGCCAAAGGTAAGTACCTTGATTCTGGATATCTCCTGTTATGGCAGGAAATCATCCGATTTCATGATCGTGATGGAATTACCTTAGGTTTGTTCCCGTATTAGGTAGATTAGGGTGTCCCCCGCTTTATTTGGCTTTATTTGGCTAGATGGAATTTCCTTATGTATTTTTCCGTCTTAGGAACTTAGGTATTTTACCCGCTTTATTTGTTGTGGAATGGAAGGTGTGGCTAGCACCGTGCCATAATCTTGATGGGATTTGGTTATAATTCAAATATGATATGAGTATGCTATATGCAAATGCAAGGAAATTTAAACCGAAAAATTGAAGTAACTAAGATCATAAGAAAAGAAATAAGTTAGGAAAAATCAAATCAAATAAAATGAGCACACACAAAAGGATTAATTTTATTATTCTCAAAAGAGGGTTATATGCCCTTGATACATTAAAGTAATGTATCATGAACTTTTACATGTGAGGATATGAGTCATGTTTTCATAATTTGTTATCCTAAGAAATAAGTTGTTTAAACAATGTATGGCTTGAGGTATTTGATATTTCAGGGGCGTTCTAGCTCTTTCCCATTGGTTTTGAGCAAACTCTAAGCTCCATCGCCTTCTTTGGTGATGATTACTGTTAATGGTCCTTCCCAGATGGGAGAACATTTTCCTGACTTACGCTGGTATGGCGGGATCTCGCGCCAGACTTTGTCTCCTGGGTTGAATTGCCTCTGATGGACACGTTTGTTGTATTCTCGGGCCAATATCTGATGGTAATTTTCCTGCTTCTGCAGAGCTATTTATCGGTTTTCCTCGAGATATTCTATCTTGGATAGTATCATGTCCGAGGTGAGGTTTTGTTCCCAAGCCTCGGACTTCATCATTGGGATCATTGCTTCAGTTGGTATGATCGCTTCCGTGCTGTAGGTTAGAGCAAAGGGAGCCATCCCTGTTGTTTCTCTTCGGGTGGTCCTATAGGTCCATAAGACATTGTGTAATTTCTCATACCAGTTGGCCCCGTGTCCGTACAGCTTATTTTTGAGCATGTTGGCGATGGTTTTTTTAGTGGCTTCTGCCTTGCCATTACTCTCGGGGTAGATGGGCGTGGATTTGTTCTTCCTGATTTTGAAGCAGTTGAAGAGGAGGTCAATTTTTTTCCCTCGGAGTTGTGCCCCACTGTCGGATACGATGGCGGCTGGGATACCAAAGCGACATATGATGTGCTTGAAGAGGAATTTAAAGACATCGTGGTCTCTAATGTGCCTCAGAGCAGACGATTTAACCCATTTGGTGAAGTAATTACTAGCGACGATGAGGTATTTTCGTTGTTCTGTGCCAGCTCGTAGAGGCCCGAAAATGTGAAGTCCCCATTTGGCAAATGGCCTAGGGTTGAGGACGGATCTCAAATCCATTGATAGTGTGTGTCTTCTTTTTCCAAGGATTTGAGTCCTCTTTCATGGAGGCCAGAAGTATCCTTGTAGCCTAGCTTTGTGGGTTAGGGATCTTCCCCGTCTATGGTTACCGGCATATCTGTAATGTATTTATTTTAATATTTCTTGACCTTCGGTGAAGGAGAGACATCTAAGAAGTGATCCCAGATATGACTATTTGTATAGTATGCCATCTCTTAATTGGTAATTTCCCGATCGGGATATTACTTTGTGTGTGAGTTGTTGATCGCTTGGGAGATCACCATTGGAAAGTTATTTCATGATTGGGGTTCTCAAATCATCCTCTGGCAGGGTCTCCTGTTGGTCCGTTCTGTCCAGGTTGAGGATCTCCATGTCTCCTTCAATGGGTATGGAGGGAAGACATACCCTTTCAATCTTTACGTTTGTTGCTTCCGGGTCTGTTGTCATGGAGGCAATAAAATCTAAGGCATATGCGTGCCTATTGTTATGCCTATTCCGATGCCTGAAAATGATGTTAGGTATCTGTTCGATATAATGCTTTGTGAGTTGGAGGTACCGCTGCAAGCAAGCATCGGAATCTTGGTACACTCCGTCTATTTATCGTACGATTAGCTGTGAATCGCTTGTGAGTCTCACTTCGCTGACACCCAATGAAATTTTTACTCGTAGGGCGTGTATAACAGCCTCGTACTCAATAATGTTTTTAGTATCAGGGAATTCCATCCTTAGGCCGTAGACGATCCTGCGGACCGTCGGGGTCGTAAAGACCATTCCGATGCCAGATCCTTCCGGACTACATGACCCGTATACAAATACTTCCCATCTCCTAGGAATTTACAAGCGAAGCAGCTCACGTGGGTCTTCCAGCTCGTCCTCCATTCCTAAGATTTCTACGATTTCATCCGTATCATCTAGAGGGAAATCGGCTAAGAAATCCGTTACGATTTGGGTTTTGACTGCTATTTTGGCTTGATATTTCACCCCAAATTGTTTGATTTGGGCTCCCCATTTGGAGATTCTTTCTGCTCTTTCGGAATGGTCCCGAAAAAATTCTATTGGAGCTTTTGTGATGTCTGCGACTGTGTGGGCATGGAAATACGTTCGCAATTTTTGCGTCGCATAAACCAGGGACAACACAATTTTTTGAATGTTAGAGTAATTCTTCTCTGCCGACGTCAAAGTTTTTCTTATAAAGTAGATAGGATTTTCTACTTCTTCGTCTAAAAGGGTTATGTAAGGACCCTCAAGATCGTCAACGCTATTAGACTAGTCAAGAGACGCCTTAGTCGCTAATTAGTGTAACTCGAACGTTAATTAATAGAATTTAATCTAACAACGATCTAGATACGAATTTAACACTGTTGGATAGATCTCGAAAAGTTATGCGAATTAGACTACTCGAACGTGTCATACGGGTACCGAACGAAGAAGACATCATCAGATTATTATGAAGCGCATAATCTTTATTTTTTAATATTAACCGCCTGGCTTCCCCTTATCCATTTCTCGGGTTCCTTTAGCGTTTTGGTCATTCTTATCTCAATTGAGAAGATAAAGCCCGTTATTCTTTCTTTTTCTTCATTCTTAGATTTTTATTTTTCTTTCTTCTTCTACTTCTGTTCGTCGCTCCGGCGATTCTGAAAGATGATTTTGAGGTTGAAATCGAAGAGAAGCTTAGGGTAAACATTAGGAATCAAGTGCTAGTGTTGATGTTGATGTTAATTGAGCCTGGGAGGAAAATTAATTGATGATGTTGTAACTGAAATTAGGGTTTTGAGAATGAATTTGAGTCTATAGGTGAATCGATGAGTTAATCAGGATGTGGATGGATGAAGATTAATAGGGTTGAGGTTTAATTAAAGTTTTGAAGTCGTTTTGGAGATGATTAGAGATTTAGGGTTTCTGCATGTTGAGTTGGAATTCGATTTGAGTGAGAATTAAGAAGATATAGACTGAATTAAAAGTTGGGTTTGCTTAATTGAAGAGTTTGATTGATGGTTTGTGTTTGAATTAGAGATTGAAGACAATTAGGGTTCATGTGTTCTTCCACAAAACAGAAATTAGTTCTTCGATGGATTTGATTCAGCGTATTAGCAATTCAAGAGGATATTGATTCTTGGGTAAGACTCCAATTTCGTTTATGTTTGATATTTTAGTTCATATTGTTCAGATTAGTGAATTTCTATGTTTGTGATTGAAACTGAAGTTGAGTTGTGTAAAGCATGGAGTTGTAGTTGTTTGTAAGGTTTGTGTTAGATCACAGGGAGGAAGGAAGGAGAGTGTTATTACTGAATTTTGAATAGAGTTAAGTTTAGATGAATGTTTAGTCAGCTGCTAGGTTAGGGGGCGCCACAAAGTTGGTATCAGAGCTCACTACTAGATCCTAAATGGGAATAGTTAGAATTAGCCAGTCCCAGTTAGTGAACTAGATTAGTTTAGAACTGGGTTGGGTTTGTGAGATAAATCTTAATCACTAAAAGCTATTAATAAATAAAATATTTATTTGATCGATTGAATTGTTTTGTTTGATTGTTTGTCTGTGTAATGGAGTAAAAATTGTAGGGTACACCAATAATTTTAGCGAATAAGGATTTGAGAATAACTAATCTAAAAAGTATTAACACATACACAAGTCAATACTAGAAATAGTAGGATTAGTATTATTGATAAACCTTGAAAGTCACATATATAAATATTAAACACCTTGACTTATACGTAAAATCAACGGTTTATAATCACATAAATGTTAATAATATTTTGGGACTCAATAATATTTGTAAGAGTTGTTAGAATAATAATTCAATAAAATATTATTATAACATTAACTATAAATGATAATAAAAGTAAAGAAAATTTTAATAAAATTTTGTTAGCAGTTATCAATTAATGTCATATTGCACTTAACTTAACTAAAATTCATTAAAGATATATATATATATAACGATAAAAATAATAATTATGATTAATTAAATAGTTATGGAAAATTTAATAACACTTGTTTACGGATAAGTCTTGTAAATTAAACTAATTACAAATTAGAGATATAGGTTTACTTCTAAACTAGATAACTAATGTAATGCTTATTAGGCGTTAGACTTAAGAAAACGAGGATATAATATATAAAATGAAAAGACTCAATTTGTTAGAAATTTTGTACGGAAATTATCTTTAGTTTAACAAATGATCCAATAAATCTTTAAAATGAAACAAACATACATGAAATAGTAATAATAGCAATTGGATATTTAGTGTAATATTAGAATTAAAAGAAAAATAAATTCTTATATTAATAGGATCTTTCTTCATAAATAAATTTAATCATCTTTTGAAATGGAAAATTAGTATAACAAACTTAAACTGTTAGAATTTAAATTAATATTATATTGAACATAACTTAAATTAAAATCTCATTAACAAATATATAGCGATAAAATAATGATTATGATTAAATAGCCATGGAAAATTATTAGTGCTTATCTATAATTAAGTTTTGCAAAGTTAATTAATAACAAATTTGAATTTGTGTTTTGCATTTAAACCAGATAGATAAATAAGACTTCTTATGTAGGATTAAGAACGTGAGGTCATATAAGACACATAATAAAGATTAAACATGTGAACGATCTTACACCTAGATTATCTTTAGTCCAATAAATGATTCACTAAATTACTAAATTATACACATGAAGTGATAATTATAATATTTGAATACTTAGAAAAAAATTAAAATTAAAGGAGAATAAAATTGCATGTGAAATAGATACTTATTATTAATACCCAAAATCTGTAGACTATCAAAACGTATTATAATTTTATGCAGACTCAAAAGTTAAATCATATTAAATTGCTAACGCTTGTAACAAGATATACTATATTATCGATTCAATCTGAATAAATAAAATCTGTTATATCAATCTTTTCGTGAAAGCAAAATTATATTTACAAGATTAGGGCTTAATAAAATTAAACTAAGTATCATTACTAAATAATTACTTCGACTGTATTTTAGCTATGCTAGTAATCAAATAAGGAAAATTGGTATAAGAATAATGAAAATGATAATATAATTAAGACAATTTATTTTGATAAGATAAGTAATTAATAACATTGTATTATACTCATTGCTATAAAATTTAGAGTTATTGTAAATGTCACTTGGATGATAATTATTGGATAGTAATAGCAAAATGTAATTTTTATTAATATTATAACTTAAATATTAATTAACAATAATATAAATTTGAGGAAATAAAGTTAGATTAAATCATATCTAATATTGATAATAAACTAAAACTTGGCATTACGATTAATCACGATTAACTTTTATCGGTTTAAGAAATAAGACATAAAGGTTATAATAATAATAATAAAATATTAATACCAAATGACTATGAAATATTGTTAGTGGTTATTTACTTATATGAAGTCGCATGATGATATAAAAAAAATAGATATATTAAAAAATAACATTTGGATACAAGTTGTAACATTAATTTACTCTTTAATAGTACATGAATTTAAAATCTATCTAGTTAAAATAATATAGTCTAATTTGGAATTAAAATTCGATTTCATTAAAGTAAATACATAATAATAAAATAAAAGGTAAGATAAATAATTTGAATAACTAAATTTCTTAAAATGATGTGAACTGCTTATATATTTTACAAAGTAAATTTATCACACATACACTAGTAAAGATGGGAGTTAAAGACTAAATAATCTTTAATAAAATAAAATTAACACTTGGTTAATCGTAATAAGTTTGCACTTAGTAATCCAGCACTGGGGAATAGTGAGGTTTGTAATTCTAATAAGTTCAGGTGATACTTGTTAGGTAGTAGGCATTGTCAGGCGTCGCGAACCTAGATAGGGCAACTGCATTCTTGTATCACTAGGCATTGAAGGGAGACTTGCTTCTATTGGTAAACTAATAGATCCCAAATTTTAATGAGAAACTTTATTATGGAATATCTTCAAAGTACTTAGAACCAGTAAATTATTGACATAGAAATTAGTGTAGAGAATTCAAATTTTAAAGTCATAGTTTCCGTTATAGAGCTTCGTGTAAGAAACTTAGACTTCTCTTTGGATGGAACTTAAATCAGTGTAGTTGAACCTAGATCTACAAATTTTAATCTTAGTTATAGAAAGCCATATAGGTTTGTGCTTTGTTTCTTGTTGTTTGCGCTTAGATAAGAGATGGGAGTATTCTTTAAGGTGGGGAGTTTTGAAGACCAGAAGGATGGTTCGATTTTCGAGGACAAAAATGATATAAGGTGGGGAAAATGTAAGGACCCTCAAGCTCGTCAACGCTATTAGACTAGTCAAGAGATGCCTTAGTCGCTAATTAGTGTAACTCGAGCGTTAATTAATAGAATTTAATCTAACAACGATCTAGATACGAATTTAACACTGTTGGATAAATCTCGGAAAGTTATGCGAATTAGACTACTCGAACGTGTCATACGGGTACCGGACGAAGAAGACATTATCAGATTATTATGAAGCGCAGAATCTTCATTTTTTAATCTTAACCGCCTGGCTGCCCCTTATCCATTTCTCGGGATCCTTTAGCGTTTTGGTCCTTCTTATCTCAATTGAGAAGATAAAGCCCATTATTCTTTTTTTTTCTTCATTCTTCTATTTTTCTTCTTCTTTCTTCTTCCTCTTTCTTCTTCTGCTTTTGTTCGTCGCTCCGACGATTCTGAAAGATGATTTTGAGGTTGAAATCGAAGAGAATCTTAGGGTAAACATTAGGAATCGAGTGCTAGTGTTGATGTTAATTGAGCACGGGAGGAAAATTAATTGATGATGTTGTAACTGAAATTAGGGGTTTGAGAATGAATTTGAGTCTATAGGTGAATCGATGAGTTAATCAGGATGTGGATGGATGAAGATTAATAGGGTTTAGGTTTAATTAAAGTTTTGAAGTCGGTTTGGAGATGATTAGAGATTTAGGGTTTCTGCATGTTGAGTTGGAATTCGATTTGAGTGAGAATTAAGAAGATATAGACTGAATTAAAAGTTGGGTTTGCTTAATTGAAGAGTTTGATTGATGGTTTGTGTTTGAATTAGAGATTGAAGACAATTAGGGTTCATGTGTTCTTCCACAAAACAGAAATTAGTTCTTCGATGGATTTGATTCAGCGTATTAGCAATTCAAGAGGATATTGATTCTTGGGTAAGACTCCAATTTCGTTTATATTTGATATTTTAGTTCATATTGTTCAGATTAGTGAATTTCTATGTTTGTGATTGAAACTGAAGTTGAGTTGTGTAAAGCATGGAGTTGTAGTTGTTTGTAAGGTTTGTGTTAGATCACAAGGAGGAAGGAAGGAGAGTGTTATTACTGAATTTTGAATAGAGTTAAGTTTAGATGAATGTTTAGGATGCTGCCATAAAAATGGATATTACAGGATTGTTGTTTGATTTAAGAAGTTTAAATTATGGGGCTGGTGGTAATGTAGCTGAGTTGATAAGTCATTGGATGAAAGTTGTTAAAGTTAATATGTTGATGAATTGTGGTTTTTGGGGAAGATTGCAGTTAATGATAATATTGTTTGATCCGTGACAGGTGAAAGATTAGTGATAATGTTTGTGTAATGGATTGGTTATGGATATGAACTATATGAGTTGTTGCAGGTGAAGTCGTTAGTGGCTCATATAAAGAATAAAGATCTGAGAGTTTAAAATATTGTTATGATGGAATAGAATTGAGTCTCAGTTGAAGTTGATTGTACTGGAATGTGATGTGTTGGTAGAGTTATAGGTGGTAGATGCAGTTTAATTCTGCAAGTGGTAGTGCAGGTCATGTAAGGTGGAATTGGCAATGGAACATAGTTCGAGTTAGATTGCGTGGATGTGCAGTTGAGTTGTGCTCGACTGACATTAGTGGAACTGTTACAGTTTGTGATTATGAATGAAATATGGGATTTGTTTAAGGGTGATAGATGAATGGGTGTGTAATACTAATGAAATTGAATTCCAGCTGAGTTGCAGTTAAAGTTATTACTGGCAGATACACAACTGATTTAGTGGTGTTTAAATGGTGGTATTACTGGTATTGCAAGTGAAGTGGTCTGGTGGTGGTATGAATGAACTAAGAGTAATGTGTATGTAACAAGAGTTGCAGAACTGGAGTTGGAGATGGACAGTGTTGTCTGAGTTGAAGCTTAGGTGTATGAATTGGAGAATTTATGATTTGTTATAGGTAAAGTAAATTGGATAAAAGAGTAGTCGTAGTGTGGTTTAGCAGTGGCCTTAATGAAAGCCTTCAACTGCATATCAAGGTAATCTTAAATTACAATTGTACCTTGAATTCTAGAATTATGTTGAAGTGAATATTTATATAATGATCAAATTGGATAGAATTGATAGTGAAACTGAACATTAGAGAGTTCTTTTTGTATCCAGGGGTGACTCCTTTGAATTCCCTGATTTCCTTTTCAAGTCAGATGTCTGACTAGTTAAACCTTGTTTGACACAGTTAATCTGACTGAGTCGAGTTGATCCTATTAACCTGAGTTGAATCGGTTTGACTCAGAATAACTCAGTAGACCAGAACCTGGCTTAACTCGTTGACTGGATTTTGACCGAATTGGACTTTAACCTTTGACTATGACCTGACTTTGGACGTTGACTGTTAGTTGACCATTGACTGTCACTTTGACCGCTAGTGACCGTTAGTTGTATCTAATGGACCAGGCCTTATATTAATGGGCTAGAGTAGAGGACTTGGGCTTAGAACTTATTTAGTTAATTTGAAATTTTAGACCATTTATGGTCTGAATTAGACTTTGGTTCTTCTACAAAGTTGTAGATGTTCATAAGACTTAGTTAATGGGCTTAGAACTATTAGTTAGACTTGTATGAGCCTTGTGTAAGCCATTTTGGCTCGATTCTTAGAGTGCTTCTTTGATTAACAGTTAGTATTAACAACGACCGATTCAAAGGATGAACCAGTGGATCGTGGATCTCGAGGTAGGCGTGGCTTGTCTTTAAAAGGTGTGGGAATTCATTTGACTCTTTTGTAATCATTATTATTGTTTTTATAAAAGTTTATGCTTAACAAACTCATGCATTGTCTGTCCGTTCATTCCATGCTTTGTTTAAAATGCATTATGGTAATCTTGTTGATTCTTTGAATCTTTCCATGATTTGGAAAGGACTTGTAATGTTTTGTTGTCAATATGAACTGTTATGGGAAATGAGAATTTCCACTTGTGGTATATAGGATACGCTCCTTTACATTTATACCTACTTTAATTCAGCTTTTATTGTTTAGAGTACTGGTCACCATGGTCTTGGTGGCGTCCATATCTATTAGGTGTGAATTGCCGGGTAGGGATTTACAACCATATTATACATTGTTTGAAGAAGGAATTTGTCCATATACATGTATGATTATTTCAGTGACTTAGTCACTGTTTAATGTTTTCGTAAAAACATGTATTATTTTCCAAATCTTGCTTAGGATTACTTAGAAGGTTAAATGTTAATTATTCCCACTTAAGTTTCTGTGACAGATCAGGGTTGCGCAGCGAAAGCTTCACGGGTTGACTTCGCTAGTTGATTAACTTATGTTATATTTATTATGTTGTATATTTTATTTAAAAACCAAATGACTATTATATGTGTATCATTTGAGAGAAGATCCTGTATATATTTCTGAGCGGGGTTAGCTTTGGGTTAAGTTCTGTATCGCATTTATTAATTGAATACTTAAGTGCATGTTTTAGATTTTAGTGCCTCTTTATTTAGTTAATCTCTTGGTTTAGTCAGCTGCTAGCTTAGGGGGCGCCATAGGTTAGTACCACGCTGATCGAGATATTAGTAGCTGACAAGTAAATATAAATATTTTCGCCTGGATTAGGCTTTTGGATAATTGGAAAGGTGGCCAAATGTTCTTTATTCTCTTGAAAAGCTCTCTCGGAGTCATTGATCCATGAGAATTTTGCACCTTTCTTTAGAGTGTTGAAAAAGTCTTTGCATTTGTCGGATGACCTAGCTATAAACCTTCCAAAGTCTACTAGCAAACCGTTTAACCTATGCACGTCCTTGACTGTGGCAGGGGAGGGAATTTCGAGTATGGCTTGCACTTTGGAGGGGTCCACCTCGATGCCTCGCTTTGTGACCAAGTATCCTAAGAATTTCCCTGAAGTTACTCCAAAGGTGCATTTTGCCGGGTTAATTTTCATGTTAAATTGCCTCATTTGTTTGAAAATTTCTCTGAGATCATTCACATGGTCTCGTGAAAGCTTAATTTTGACAAGCATGTCGTCTATGTATACCTCTAGGGTTTTATGTATCCAACGGTCAAACATTTTTTCCACCATCCATTGGTATGTCGCTCCTGCGTTCTTTAGTCCGAATGGTATTTTAGTGTAACAGTATAATCCTCAGGGAGTGAAGAAAGCGATACGTTCTTGATCTTCCTCGGCGTGTGGAATCTGGTTATACCCAGAGTATCCGTCCATTAGGGATAATAATCCATAGCCCGATGTTGCTTCTACAAGTTGATCAATATTAGGGAGTGGGAAGATGTCTTTTGGACATGCTTTATTGAGATCACTGAAATCAATGCAAATTCGCACTCCCCCATTTTACTTTGGCACCATTACCATGTTGGAGATCCACGTCGGATACTGCACTTCTCGGATGACTCTTGATGCTTCCATTTTTTTAATTCTTTTTGAATTTTCCCGTGATACTCAGATATCACTTTTCGCATCTTTTGCCTCACTGTCTTGTGCTTCAGATTGATTTTCAATTGGCGACAACAGACTTTTGGGTCTATTCCCGGCATATCTTCCATTCGCCACGCGAAGACGTCGGAATATTCCTTCAGTACTTGTATTAACTTTTCTTCCTCCTCGTCGTCGAGGAGGGTTCCTATCTTGATCATACCCGGGTTTTTGGGTGTTATGTTGTTTACCTTCTTTGTGGTTTCTGAATCCGAAAAATTCGCCCGGTGTTCTCCTATATCAGATAGGTTTTGTACGGGCCCCATGGGTGCATCTGCGGTTTTGGCATCATGCTCGGATGACGCATTGTTAGAATGTCTTGCCACAATTATTGTTGCTATATAAGAAACGATTTTGTCCTGACTTTTAGCGTTCTTAGCCCTTTTCCTTCTTGCTTTCTGATAGTTTACTCTATTCTCTTCATTTTGTACTTCTATGCTGTAACACTACTTTGCTTCGCCTGAGTCTCTAAAAATTTCTGCGATCCCGTCAGGTGTTGGAAACGTCGGCCTTTGTCGATAGGTTGAGGCAAATCCTTTGATCCCATGGACCCAGGATCGCCCGGAAATGGCCGTGTAAGATGAAAGCACATCCATCACATAGAAACTGGTTAGAGTGAGGATTTTTCCTACTCGAATCTCTAGTGTAATCTATCCTCTTAGTCGGGTCAATGAGCCATTGAAACCAAATAAGTTATAAGTAGAAAGGATTAGGCATTCATCTCTGAGACCCATTTGCTTGAATGTTTCGTAAAACAAGATCTCGACGGAACTTCCTCCGTCTATTAGTATCTTGGGCATATCCCATGGCAGCGCCTTGGGTTTTTCTTCCTCTCCCCCGTGTTCGGGAAGCGCAATGGCCATTGTTACCACCAGTGGATTATTGTGGTTGCGTCCTTTATCAGGTGCTTCCGAGGATGAAAAGCTAATGGGAATTTTCATCCACTCCTGCATGGGAGGTTCTTTTGCTATGCTGAAGACTTCGTCGCCTTTAAAATCTTGCTTGTGGGTTATCCCTGCGATACTTCCCTCGGGTGAAGGAGCAATAGTGGTTGAATGCGATATCGTATTTCACACTTAGTATTGTGCTTCGCGTGGTATTTCTATGCGATGAATAGGTTCCCCTGTGGCAGGTTGGATAGATGGTTGCATGATGTATTCATGAAGTTTGCCCTCTTCTATCATCTCTTGCACCATTTTCTTCAGATTTCTGCACGAGTCTGTGGTATGACTATGGAATTGATGGAACTCGCAGAAATAAGTTCGGTTCTTAGCTCGCTCTGGCTGCTGTCCTATGTTCCAAGGGTAAGTGATTTTGTACTTCCCATCGATCTTCTTAAGGATCTCGGATATGGGAGCGTTTAGCTTCGTATAGACAGGGTCTATGAATTTTCCCTTCTTTTGTTGGGCTTGGTCTCGCCCTTTCCATACTCCACTCTGATGTTTATCAAAACTGGGTAGATCCGTTATTGGATCGTCCTGCTCCTTGGGTTGGTGTCTGAGGGTTATGTGTCTCTACCACATTTGCCCCTTTATTGGTTCTTTTTACCAATTTGTCATAAGTGCCATCTTGGAGTTTTTTAAGGGCTATGTAGTCTTCTTGAATCTCCCTCAACTTTCCTTAGCTAGTTGGCATGGTTTCATACATGTGGACAAATATTGGGTCCGTCTTTCTCAGACTGTTATTGAAGCCCGAGATCGCATAGGCCTCTGGGAACCTTCCGATCTTAGCACATAACTTCCTCTACCGTGTTACTAGCGATCGGAGTGACTCGTTTGGTCCACAGGCTAACTGGAATAGCATATAGATTTCCGGATTTACTATATTGTTATGTATGTACGTCTCCAAGAATATCTTGGATAAGTGGGAAAATGACCTAACCGGCTTCTTCAGAAGGCTATTAAACATAATAATGCCTCATCTTTTAGACTCGATGGGAAAAAATCTGCACATAACCACATCGTAGTGGCTCCACTGGGTTAGTGTCATACGATATAATCTAAGATGCTATATTACATCACCTTTCCCATTGAAGGGAGTTGCAAACATGGGAAGCGAGCACTTTCTCGGAAACGGTTGGGCCAATAGGTGCATTGCCAAGGGAGATTGTCTCGCCTCATACATTACCTCGGAAAACTTTTTACTATCTTGCCTTCAGATGGATTTTCTGCACATCACTTCGAGTTGCAAGAGTCAAGCCTGTAACTGGTCATCTATAAGCCTTGTTTCAGCTTTCTTCCTTCTTCCTTGTGCCCTCTCGGGCGAGAAAGAAGTTTCTGGTATGCGATACATTGATCGCCCTGAATCCTCGTCCGATTGTTCGTCGTGGAATACTATCTTAGAGCGAATAGACTTTGAAGTCTCCCCTCGCTGAGGGTTAGTGACTACGGGGTTCTCGGCCTCACTGTTAGTCCTTACTCCATTTTTTTGTTTCAGTTCTCGCCTATGCTATGGATCGACATCGGGCGATCCTTCAGACATGCTTTCCTCCTAGTCTAGGGAACCTCTTCTTCCCTTGGGAAAGCGATCTGATGTTTCCTCGTTTGAGGTGTCAGGGATATTAACTCTTTCGTCTTCCTGCAAATTATTAAAAGGATTCTCCTCCTCGGAGGTCTCTTCGACTGCGATGGTTGGCGCCTTCTTTTTGGCTTTACGTTTCAACCTCTGGTTTCTCCGTTCTAACCACTTGTTACGTCTTTTTAGTCTTTTCATTATCTCATCATGCGCTTCTTGAGCCTTCAGGATGGATGCAATTATTGCAGTAGTATCATCGAAGCTAGAATTGTCATTCTTCTTGAGGTCATTGCTTACTATTTGCCTTGGAAAACGATTCAACCCTCCTGGTTGAGTTAGATGGATATCATCTTGGACTTCAAAGGGGTTTCCCTCCTCGTCCGACCTAGATTTATCAGTTAACCCTTCCAAATAATGGTTATCAGGCTGTCCCTCTCCTGGGAGTACACCGTTGTGCATGGTTTCACCGAGTTCCATCACGTCTAATCCCTTTGGCTGGGCTCCACCGTTTTCACCTTGGCTCGTGCGAGTGGATCGTCTCGTCACCATCGCCTTACCTGCGATATATGCAATAATACTCAATTTTTCTTTTCTTTCGAAAAAGTAGGACGCTAGTTTTGCGTGTCATGTGCAATTACTAAGTCATAACTCAGACTGGACAAATAAGTACTGGAAGACTTTGAAGTAAATTTTGGAGACATGTGAAAATGTTAAAACATTCCCTTCTAGCATAAAGTTTTAGTGATGGAAAAAAGGTGTTTCATCTGTTTCTCTTTTTTAAGAGAAGTACCTCTCTGCAAACGTCATACCCTTGCTGGGAAAATCAAATCATGATGATTGAGTATATCTTTCCATTTTGGGAAATGTTTCTCATCATCTTTGAACTTTTGATTTTGGACAAACTTTGAGTTTGATGAATGATTATGTACTCATTAACCATTCCCCTTGACTTAGAGTTATATTTTTAAGAAGAAGATTGTGAGTTATCTTGAGTTTCTTGGAACATAAAGAACATCATGAACGAAGCATGAACCATTTGTCCTTTCAACTTTCGGCTTTTACCTAATGAAGTTTACTGATTAAGCTCTTCCCAGCCCTTTCATAGAGGAGATCGTTCGAGTGCCGAAGTCTTGAAAACTCCATTTTCACTACGATCTTCAACTCTCTTGAGCATCTTTGAGGAAGGTATAATAAATCTTAAAAGAACAAAAGTTCTAAAGAAAACAAGTGAAAAAGATGTAGATCTGTTGATTTTGAGGGCCTTATAGACTTCACAGATCATATAGACTGTGTTGAGTCCGAGCACTACTCATGGATTCTAACAGAATACTACACAGTAGTATGAAATCCATTTCTCTCAGAAAGACTATGAAAATGATATAGAGTTGTTATTTGGGAGGTAGATTAGATCTTCATACCTCCATGTTTCTAGTGCCAAAATGTAGTTGCATCTTTTCTAATGACTACATCCATGTGAATCTAAAGGCTATAATCTATCTAAACATTCAAGATTCAAAGATAAACAAGATATAAATATCATAAAAGTAAAGGTCGACACAAGAATATAACGTTTTTCATCCACGAAGACCTACATCCACGGGAAATAAAGTATTTTGTTTATTGATCATAAGGTCTTACCCTTGAAAGAGTTACAGATATCACTTAGATCTTTTACTCTATCTCTATCTAGATCTCTCTCAGGAATTCTCTGTAGAAATACCATCTAATAATACATTATATAACTTGTCCATCTCCTGATATATGGACTGGTATTTATAGACAAAATTAAACTCATGAAGGTATGGCCTCGCCGATCTTGTGGAGTCATCATACATCGTCTTCTTTGCTTCAAACTGGTTCTATACTATTCTTCGTGATGGTATGTTTGGTTCTCATTCCGAGTTCTCTCGCTCTGTTCGCCATCGTGTAACTCTTTCTTGGAAAACCTTGTGCTGCTTCCCCCACGAGTTTCAGTATAGATCGTCCGAGCCCTCTGTTGTGATACAGATTCGCACACGCCTCTTCTGATCCTTCATTAAATGCAGTTCTTCTTTTTAGACTTGACTGACTGAATCTTAGACCACTTCTCACACGTTCATGTAACGTTCGTAGCAGGTGTCTCGATTCAGACGAGATCAACTTTATAGAGTATGATTCGGTGCTCCTACCTTATCATCTTATTATGAAATCATCCCTTGAGATGTTGACACGTGGCCATCGGGTATTTTACCCTGAGAGAAATTGAGGCCAGAAACATGGCAATATTTGAATCATGGGGAAATTTTTGAACACACTTCGGATCTTGGAACACAAAACCGATTTCGGGTCACATGGTAAATTTAGGACTATAAAAGTAAAATTTGCATCGTACTATGAATTATTGACTGAATTCGGTCTGAATAGTTTGAATCACTTGGTAGATTTTAGGTTACTGAGCAAAATTTAGATCTTAGGGCAGAATTTCAACCTTGTTGTCACATGGCATATTTTATGTCACAGGGATATATGACTCATGATATAGGAAACCGATAAACAACTAGATATGAAACTTAAATGGTAAAAGTATGCAAAAAAATATATTAAAACATCGATATCAAATAGAAAATCCCATTTATATTAATTTATAGCTTATTAAATTGAAAAGAAGCAATGAATCTTCTCTTTTATGGGACCATCATGCACATTGTCATCCCCAACTTCTGATTACACGCAGCCAGAGCAAGAGTTTAAGCATTCTTACACTTCCTCTCCACCTGCAAGCACCAATTACACACAAGTTAATTGATATGATAAGAGCTAAGAAAAATGTAAAAGCAGGAAAGGAAAATAACAAGAGTATATATATGCAAACATACGAGAGTTTTGCGGATAATAGCAGTTGGTAGAAGCACAATCAATGCTCAGGGGATTCTTTGTTCTCACTCGGCGGAGGCGGAGACGGCCGAATGCAATCAGCGGAACATTTAGGGGCACATTGGATTAGACATTCCTCACCCAGACCCAAACAACATTGATCTACACACTTTCCATAACATTCTGAGAAGGAATTTGTTGGAGGACTGCTATTCCCTACAGAGGTTCCCATCAACAACAACAACATTACAGCTATAAACTTGACACTTTTCATTTCCATCTTCAACTGTGAAAAGTATTTTTCCCTCCTCTCTCTAATAACTTTCCCCTACTTGGCTACTTTGATATCATGGCTCTGTATAGGGGAATTTATAGTAAACTCTAAAGTGTGCTCACGCGGTATTCCAAGAGAATTCATTGTGCTTCCTGTTATGTTTGCCTTATTTTTGACAATTCCATTAAATTTTTTCTATCATAAATTAAATTATCATTAAAAATACAATAAATTGACTAGATTAATCACGAAATCTTTAACTTTTAATTATAGTCTCTACTTTTTTTCGGAAATTCTCATTTAATGATTTCCAATGGTGGCCAAATTCACATAACGCGATTTATTATTTTACTGCTTTGGAAGTTTTCGCCACGAGCCTTGGGCGAGCAAAATTCAAAACAGCCGACTTAGCTCAGTGGTAGAGCGCGTGACTTTTAATCCCGTGGTCAAAGGGTTCGATCCCCTTAGTCGGCGTTTTTTGTTCGTGCTTCTTTTTATTTGTTTGTTCAAAACTTACTAAAACCAAATTGTAAACACTAATTTGCCGGCTAATAAAAAGATTTCATAGTTTGGTGCAGGGAAGAAGATTTCAGTATTAGTCCTTGGAACAGAAATGTTTCCTTCCCGGCTTCAGGTGCAACAAAGACCATAGCTTGCAGAACTTGAGGATTCAATGCCTTTCAGACTGATGGCCCTTCTGTTAAGCGGCAGAAAATTGGATTTGGAGTAGTGATGATGGAAAACCAATCGTTGAGACCACGAAAAACTTTGGGACAATGAACAAGTTACCAGTCTCGACTCCTATTTCCAGTTTGTGCTTACCAACACCGACAATCTGTGCGTGGACGCTTCCCTGGACAACATGTGTAACCTGACAAGATCAGCACCAAGTCCAACCTGCTCAACCAAAGGAAAGTTGTTGGTGTTGAGAACCACCACACGACCGCCGTATAGCTAAGCAATTGCTAAACCATTCTTCCTACTTCTTTTTGCACAGCAATGTTACCCTTCTTTAAGCATAGGAAGTTTAGAAGGCGACCATAATAAATATGATCCACCATCACCTTTAAACACAGACTTCGACAATTTGGGTGTCAAATCGAAACACAAAAACTCACGAGTAAAATCAGAAGTTTGAATTGCTCTGCAAAAAGAAAAAGAAGATGAACGGGGTATGAAACTGGGCATAAAAAGATCAAGTAGCAGGCGTATTCGTTGGCTTACAGGATCTAACGAAACCTAGGATTAACAATTAATATCTTGATAATTAAGGAGTAATAGAGTTTTAGTAGGTTTCATGTACCTATTCAAAAAAAAAAAAAAAAAAAGAGTTACGCCAAACTTGTATAATTCTTGCTCACCTACATGCAAGCCCAACAAAAGATAGCTGGGAAATTCGGCTGTCGAAACAAATGGAGACATAGCCACATCACACAAGTCGACCATGGAAACAAATCAGAAGGATGATTAAGATGAATATGGAAGTGCATCTTGGAGAAGGATGGATGATGAGAAACAAGATTTTTCCATGTTTTACATACACATATGCATTCATGACTAATTCAGTGGGTATTCTAATTGGTTTTACCTATTCACCACCCACGCTTTTCCTACTTACCCCTCACCTTAATTTCCACCCCTAATTATCCTATTTACCACTCATACAATTCTGCATATCCCCTAAATACTACTCATTGACTGTTTTAGTTATGCCCAATATTGAAACTAAACACCTTAAAATAACTTTAAGTTCGAAAATCAAAACTAGTTCTTGATGACGATTCATGGATTAGTTCACTTTTCAATGTTCTTTAATCCATTAATCAGAAGCATTTAGGAGTCGGATTTCCAAAGAATTGAAGGCGATTCTTTTTTTTTGGGTGAATACTGGATGATGTGTGGGATGAGGGAGAATTAATGAAATATCTTGTCTGTACTGATGCCAAAACATCAAATTATTAATCATGATTGGCAGTATAACAGTTGCGTCTGCTGTTGGGTTAACACTTATCATTTACAAAGATTAATGTGAGGGTAAAATACCCGATGACCACGTGTCCACATCTCAAGGGATGATTTCATGATGAAATGATAAGGTAGGAGCACCGAATCATACTCTATAAAACTTATTTTATCCGAATCAAGACGCCTGCCACACATTTCGCATGAACGACGCGTGTGAGGAATGGTCTAATCGAATTCAGATGGTCAAGTAAAAAAAGTAGCACAACATTTAATGAAGGATCAGAAGAGGCGAGGGCGAACCCATGTCACAAAAGAAGGCTCGGACTGCCTATACTATAACCCGTACATGAAGCAACACGAAGAGCTTCACGATGACGAACATGGCGAGATAACTCGGAAGGAGGACCCAGCATACCATCCCGAGGGATAGTATAGAGCCAGCCCGAAGCAAGGAAGACGACGAACGATGGCTCCACAAGATCGGCTAGACCTGACCTTCACGAGTTTATTTTGTCTATAAATACCAGTCCATGTATCAGGAGATGGACAAGTTATCTAATAGATTTTTAGATGGTCTTTCAGATTTTTAGATGGTCTTTTTACAGAGAATTCCTGAGAGAGATTTAGAGAGAGAAAGGCTGAGAGATCTTAGTGAGATTTGTAGCTATTTCAAGGGTAAGACCTTTTGATTAATAAAGAAAACATCTTCTTTCCCGTGGATGCAGGTCTTCATGGACGAACCACATTATATGCTTGTGTTAATCTTTACTTTCATGTTCTTCATATATTATTTATCTTCTTATCATGAATGTTAGATAGATTATAGTCTTTATATTTGTACGGATGTAGTCATCAGAAAAGATGCAATTACATTTTGGCGCTAGAAACAGGGCCGTATGAAGATATAATCTACCTCCCTAAGAACAACTTTATATCATTTTCTTGCTTTCTATAAGAAAAGTGGATTTCATTCCACTATGTAGCATTCTGTTAAGATCCAAGAGTAGAGCTCGGACTCAAAACGGTTCTTACGAAGACCCTCAAAATCAACATATCTACATGTTCTTTAATGATTTTTTAAGATTTTCAGTTTTTTCCTTCAAGATTTTTCTTATCTTCCTCAAGATGCTCAGGAGAGTATAAGATCGTAGTGAAAACGAAGTTCTCTAAAACTTTGGCACTTAAGTGATCTCCTCCGTGAAAGAGCTCTATCAATAAACTTCATTAGATGGATTCTTATGAGAGTTGAAAAGATCAACTGTTCATAATATTCTCCACCTTCGAGAATTTATTTTACTGGTACTCTTCATAATTTTAAATTTTACTTGCCTTCCTCAAGGGGCTCAGGAGAGTCGAAGATCGTAGTGAAAATGAGGTTTTCAAACCGCCGACACTTAAACGATCTCCTTCGTGAAAGAGCTGGGAAGAGCTTAGTCAGTCAACTCCATGAAGAGAATATCATCTTATGAAGTTGAAAAGACGAACTATTCATAATATCTTTTATCTTTTAAGAAAACTCAAAGTAAACCACAATCTTATTTTTATAAATCCAACTCTAAGGAAAAGGGAAGGGTTAATGAGTATATAATCACTCGTCAAACTCAAAGTTTGTTTAAAATAAAAAGTTCAAAGGATGATGAAAAATACTTCCTAAAAATGGAAAGGTATACTCCATCACCATATTTTGATTTTTACTTGCATAAGCATGACGTATGGAGACAGGTACTTTCTCTTGAGAAGAGAAACCCACGAAATACCTTTTTTCCATCACTGAGGTCCTTTGCAAGAACAGAATGTTTTGACATTTTCACATGTCTCCAAAGTTTGCTATAAAGTCTTTCTGTACTTATTTGTCCAGTCTAAATTATGACTTAACAGTTGCACAAGACCTGCAAAACTAGGGTCCCACTTTTCTAAACGAAAGACAAGTTGAGTATTATTGCATGAATCGAAGGTAAGGAGATGGTGACGAGGTGATCAGCTCACATGAGCCAAGGTGAAAACGGCGGAGCCCAGTCAAAAGGACTAGAGGAGATGGAACTCGGTGAAACCCTGAACAACAGTGCACTCCCAGGAGAGGGACAACCTGATAACCAATATCGAAAAGGGTTAACTGATAACTCTAGCTCAGATGGAGATGAAATTCCCTTCGAGGGCCAAGATGATATTCATCTAACTCAACCAAGAGGGTTGGATCGTTTGCCAAGGAAGATAGTAAACAAAGAGCTAAAGAAAAACAATATTTCTGGCTCGGACGATACCACTGCTACAATCGTAGCCATCCTAAAAGCCCAAGAAGCATAGGATGGGAGAATGGAAAAATTGGAAAAACGAAATTGGAGGTTAGAACGGAGAAACCGGAGGTTGAAGCGAAAGGAGAAAAATAAGGCGCCTAGTATCATGGCCGAAGAGACCCACGAAGAAAGGAATCCCTTTGAAAATTTGCAAGACGATGGACGAGTTAAAATCCCTGATACCTCGAACGAGGAAACAACGGATCGATTTCCCAAGAGAAGCAGATGAGCTCTAAACCAGGAGGATATCCCATCTGAGGGATCATCCGATGTTGATCCAAAACACAGACGAGAACTGAACAGAGAAAACGAAACGAAGGCTAACTGTGAGACCGTGAATCTCCCAGTCATCAACCCTAAGTGAGGGGAGATTTTCAAACCTATTCGCTCAAGGGTGGTTTCCCATGCCGAGCAATCAGACGAGGATTCAGGACGATCAAGGTATCAACGATCATAGATCTCTTTCTCACTCGAGAGAGCACAAGGGAGAAATAAGAAGCCGAAGGAAGACTCGTAGACGATAAGTTGCAGGCCCGAATTTTCCATTTCGAGATAATGTGCAGAGAAGTGACTGGGAGACAAGATAGTAAAAAGATGGAGAAGGTACTACAGGAGGCGAGGCAATCCCCCTTAGCAGTACACTTATTGGCCCAACCTTTTTAGAGGAAGTGCTCGCTCCCAACATTCACAACTACCTTCAATGGAAAAGGAGATGTCATAGAACATCTCAGATTCTACCGCATGACATTAACCCAGTGGATCCACTACGATGTAGTTATGTGCAGATTTTTCCCGGCTAGTCTAAATATGAAGCCTTGATGTGGTTTAATAACCTACCGAAGGAGTCGGTCAGGTCCTTTGCCCACCTATCCAAGTTATTCCTAGAGACATACAAACATAAAAGCAGAGTTAAACCATAAATAAACATGTTATTTCAATTAGTCAGAGGACCAAATGAGTCACTCCGATCGCTAGTAACACGATGGAGGAAGCTATGCGCCAAGATCAGAAGGGTCCTAGAGGCCTATCCAATATTAGGCTTCAAAAATATCCTGAGAAAGACGGACCCAATATTTGTCCGCATGTATGAAACCATGCCACCAAATTAACCTGGGCAAGCTAAGGTAAATACAAGATGATTACATAGCCCTGGAAGAACTTCAAGATGACACTTCTGACAAACTAGTAAAAGGAACTACCAGAGAAACCAATGTAGTAGAGTCACAAAATTCTCAAGCACCTATCCATGGAGCAGGGAGGTCCATCAATGGATTAGTTTGTATTTCCCATGGATCTACCCAACTCGACAAACATCGGAGCGGAGGATGGAAAGGGAGAGATCCAGCCCGAAGTAAAAAGGAGAAATTTGTAGACCCTGTATACAAGAAGTTAAACACCCCCATATCCGAAATCTTCAAGAAGATCGATGGGAAATACAAAGTAACATATCCTTGGAACATGGGGCAGCATCCAGAGCGAGCTAAGAACCGCACTGACATCTTCAAATTCCATCAATTTTTTAGTCATCCCACATACTCTTGCAGAGATTTGAAGAAGATAATACAAGATAAGATAAATGAAGGAAAACTTCGGGAGTACATCGCGCGACCAGCGATTCAGACCGCCACAGGGGCACATATTAATCGAGTAGAGATACCCCTCAAGGCACAATACCTAGGGTGCAACATGATATCACACTCAGCTACAACATTTCCCAAACCCGAAAGAGGTATTACCGGACGGATCCGTAAGCGCGACTTCAAAGGAGATGAAGTCTTCAGCATAGCAAAAGAGCCTCCAATGGAGGAGTGGATGAAAATACCTATTACCTTTTCAGCCTCAGAAGCACCCGACGAAGGACGCAACCATAACGATCTTCTGGTGGTAATTATGGCCATTACACTTCCCTAGCACGAGGGAGAGGAAGAAACACCCAAGATGCTGCCATGGGCCATGCCCAAGATACTGATAGACGGAGGAAGCTCTGTTGATATCTTGTTTTACGAAACATTTAAACAAATGGGCCTTAAGGATGAATGCTTAATCCCTTCCACATACAACATATTTGGATTCAACGGCTCATCAACCCGACCAAGGGGCGAAGTCACATTAGAAATTCGAGTGGGAAAAATTCTAACTCTAACCACTTTCTGCGTAGTAGACGTAATCTCACCTTACACGGCCATCATCGGACGGTCTTGGATCCATGTGATCAAAGGAGTTTCCTCTACTTACCACCAAAGGCTAAGGTTCCCAACACCAGACGGAATCATGGAGGTATTCGGATACTCAACAGAATCTAAATACTTCTATGACGCGGAAGTGCATCATGGCAAGAACATAGTAAATTCCCCGAAAGCAAGAAAGAAAAGGGCCAAGAACGATAGGGCCCAGGCCAAAATTGATGCCTACATCGCAATGACGAATAAGGCGAGATGTTCCAAAGAAACATCGTCTGAGAAAGGTACTAAAGCCACGGGCGAACCTATGAAACCCGTGCAAAACCTATATGATGTGGGAGATCGCACAACAAATTTCTCGGCCTCAGAACCCACAAAGGAGGTAAAAATTAGGACACCCGAGAACGAGAGTATGGTCAGGATAGGCACCCTCCTCGACGAGGAAGAAGAAGAAAAGTTGATAAAAGTTCTGAAGGAATACTCTGAGGTCTTCGCCTGGCGGATGGAAGACATGCCCGGAATAGATCCAGAGGTCTGTTTCCACCACCTTAAAATAAATCCAAAACACAAGCCCATGCGGCAGAAAATGCGCAAAGTGGCATCAGATTATCATGAAGAAATCCAGAAGGAATTGAGAAATATGGAGGCATCGGGGATCATCTGAGAAGTATAGTAACCAATGTAGATCTCTAATATGGTAATCGTACCAAAGAAAAAATGGAGAAGTGCGAATTTGCATTGATTTTAGTGACTTAAACAAAGCATGTCCGAAAGACAGTTTCCCACTTCCTAATATTGATCAACTCGTGGAAGAAACTTCGGGCTATGGACTACTTTCCCTAATGGATGGATACTCTGGGTATAACCAGATCCCCCTTGCCGAGGAAGATCAATAGCATACAACTCTCCCCAGGGGTTATATTGTTACACCAAAATGCCATTCGGACTGAAAAATGCCGGAGCAACATACCAAAGGATGGTCGAAAAAATGTTTGACCATTGGATACATAAAACCCTAGAGGTATATGTAGACGACATGCTTGTTAAGAGCAAGGTCCCGCAATATCATGCGAAGGACCTCAGGGAAATCTTCGAACAAATGCGGAAATTTAAGAAAAACCTTGACATCAGCAGAGAAGAACTACTCCAAAATTGAAAAGATCGTGTTATCCTTGGTTTACGCGACGCAAAAATTGCGAACGTATTTTCACGCCCATACGATCACAGTTATCACAAAAGCTCAAATAAAATCTATTTTTGACCATGCTGACAGAGCAGAAAGAATATCGAAATGGGGAGATCAAATTAAGAATTCAGGGTAAAATATCAAGCCCAAACAGCAATCAAAACCCAAGTGGTAGCGGATTTCTTAGCTGACTTTCCTCTAGATGACACAGACGAAATCGAAGAAATCCCGGGAATGGAAGACAAGATGGAAGACCCACCCGAACTACTTAGTTCGGAAAATCCCAAGAGATGGGAAGTCTTTGTAGACTGGTTATGTAATTCGGAAGGATCTGGCATCGGGATGGTCTTCACGACCCCGACAGGACGCAGGATCGTCTACAACTTAAGGCTAGAATTCCCCGCTACTAACAACATAATCAAGTACGAGGCTGTCATACACGCCCTATGAGTAATAATCGCCTTGGGTATCAATGAAGTAAGACTCAAAAGAGATTCAAATCTAATCGTGCGACAGTTATAAGGAGTGTACCAAGCCTCCGATCCTTGCTTACAGCGATACCTCCAACTCGCTAGCATTATATTGAACAAATACCTAATATCACCTTTAGGTACCTAAATAGGCACAATAATAGGCACGCAGACGCCTTAGCTTTCATCGCCTTGATGACATCGGACCCGGAACCCACAAATGTAAAAATCAAAAGAATATCACTCCCATCCATACCCATTGAAGGAGACATGGAGATACTCAATTTGAACATAATGGATCAACAAGAGATCCCACCGGAGAATGCTTGGAGAACCCCAATTGTGAAATATCTGTCCAACGACGCCCTCCCAAGCGATCAGCACCTCACACACAAAGTCATATCTCGATCGGGAAACTACCAACTAAGAGACGACATTTTGTACAAACAGTCATATCTAGGACCATTGCTCAGATGTCTATCCTTCAACGAAGGTCAGGAGATATTGAAATAAATACATTACGGATACACCGGTAACCATAGTGGGGGGAGATCGCTATCCCATAAGGCCAGGTTACAAGGATACTTTTGGCCTTAGATGAACGAGGACTCCAAACAGATGGCAAAAACATGTCTAGAGTGCCAAAAATTTGGCAAAAGAAGACACACACCTTCAATTGATTTGAAATCCATTCTCAGCCCTTGGCCATTCTCCAAATGGGGGGTCGACATCGTCACACCTCTACGAGATGGTACAGGGAAATGAAAATATCTCACCGTGGCTACTGATTACTTCACCAAATGGGTAGAAGCCTCTGCCTTACAGAAGATTAGAGACCACGACGTCATCAAATTCCTTTTCGAGCACATCATATGCCGCTTTGGTATCCCAGCCGCTATCGTGACGGAAAATGGGGCACAAGTCTGAGGGAAAAACATCGACCTCCTCTTCAACTGTTTCAAAATAAGGAAGAATAAATCTATGCCCATCTACCCCGAGAGTAATGGCCAAGATGAAGCTACCAATAAACCCATCGTCGACATGCTCAATAAGAAGCTAGATGAACATGGAGATAGATGGTGTGAACAGCTACACAATGTTTTGTGGGCTTATATGACCACATGAAGGGAAGCAACAGGAATGACTCCCTTAGCTCTAACCTATGGAAAAAAAGAGATCATACCCACCTAAGCAATGATCCCGACGACAAAGTACGAGGCTTGGGAGAAGAACCTCAACTCGGACATGATATTATCCAAGCTAGATGACCTCGAGGAAAACCGAGAAATCGCTCTACAAAAGATGGAAAATTACCATCGAAGGTTAGCACGAGAATATAACAAACATCTTCACACGAGACAATTCATCCCAAGCGACAAAGTCTGGCGCGAAATCCCGCCATACCAGCGTGAATCAGGAAATTTTTCTCCCATATGGGAAGGACCACTAACAGTCATCGCCAAATAAGGTGATGGAGCTTATAGATTGATCAAAACTGATCGGGAAGAGCTAGAACTCCCCTGGAATATCAAATACCTCAAACCATACAACGCTTAAACAGGTCATCGCTTAAGAAAAAGGGGTTCGAACTCCCACTTGTAAAAAAGGTCATGATACCTTATCAAAATATACTCAGGGCTTGTAAACATTCTTTCGATAATAATAAAATCAACCTTTTGTGTGACTCATTTTGCTTGCTTTACTTTTCTCATGTTTATTTCCTTAATTTTTCTTGCTTACTGCCTTAAATTTTCACTTTAAATTTCTGCCAAAATTTCTTCTTGCATTTGCATATAGCTTCATTCATCTCATCTTTAAATTACAATTAAATCCCATAAAGATTATGGTATGGTGCTAGCCACACCTTTCATTCCACAATGAATGATGCGGGTACAACACCTAAGCTTCCTAAGAAGGGAATGGACCTAAGGCAATGCCATCTCGCTAATAAAGCACGGTGAAACGGGGGATACCCTTAGCTATTTAACACGGAAACATACCTAAGGTAATGCCATCACGATCTAATTAATCGGATGATGTCCTACTATAATATGAGATATCCATAATGAAGGTACTTTCCTTTGTCTAAGGAAAGAATCACTTGACCGAGGTATTGCCCACCAACCAAGCGGTTAATAAATAGGTAGACTCACATGAATTCTCGCCTAACCAAGGGGCAAGTGCAACCTAAAAAGGACACTATTAAATCAAACCCATAGAGGTGTCAACACGAAGGAGAAAAGGGATAAGAACCATATTCAGCGCCCACCACTGTAAGAGATGCCTTATCCATTAAATGAGCTGATCAATCCAAGGCTTTGTCACCCACGGATGGACCAATAGAATACACTGACAATCCCAACAGAGCCATTAAATACACAATGAGAAAACTTTCCCAACATATCCTACTCTCCTCGGACATATCACGAGGATGTATTACACAACTACGATTACAAGGAGCATCACTATAGCGCCTTACCAAAAAGCATTTTCCTAGATCCTCATTATCGATAAAACATGTAGCGATACTTCTTCACCAACTTGTGCCAAAGCAAGAAAACACATGGGCTGAGATCTTCAAACGATCCTTTATTTGACCTCAAGACAGGAGATGCTACGACATCAAGCAGCGGAAAGGTATATATATACGTTTAGTACATAAACGGTGCTTTATACCTTAGCATCCTCAGTATCTCGTACTCACCACCCATCAGGAAGAGAATAAATTACACAAACAAAGACGGTTGGTGATAAATCTACATCGTAAACACAAAGTGTCCCCAATACCAATCACATGGAAAAACACTTCACAAAAAAGTGTTTCCAAGCTTTCCCGTAATAAAAAGAACAATTACGGATATGAAATCTCCTATCAAAGCGACCAACGCGCTAGCAGATGAACCAGGATTTCTAAAGCATGAAAGAGTTAATAAAAATGCGGAAAAAGATAGGTCCATCTGAGAAAACATCAGTGATGATCTAGAAATCGGATCGAGAAAAAACAAAACAACAAACAAATGAGAGGAATACTATCATGCTTAAGACCAAATAAACGGTAAACAAGGACGAAAATAACAAAGTTCACCAGACATTGAAGGACTTAACAAAGAAGGCTCCAGACCACCAAATGGGGAAATGAAAAATGAAACCCTTTATTCATCACAAGAGGATCTTTATAAAGAATCATGATTCTCAAACAAACAACCAAGTCTTATCCAAAATTTAGTCAAGACACGATAAAAGATGGTTGAACAGGGAAGAAAGAGAAGTATCTTCTAGGGATAAGCGGCTAACCAGTCTGCACCTCAAAACCCAAAGGGTAAAAGTACACAAAAGTACAAAATATGTCGGAAATCTTGGACGTGGCGAAAAAGACAAGACAATTACAAAAGTTTTCTTCCCATCATGCCCTTAGCAAGTTGCAAAGAAAAGGAGCAAAATGTGAGGGTAAAATACCCGATGACCACGTGTCAACATCTCATGGGATGATTTCATGATGAAATGATAAGGTAAGAGCACCGAATCATACTCTATAAAACTTATGTTATTTGAATCAAGACGCTTGCCACACATTTCGCATGAATGACGCATGTGAGGAATGGTCTAATCGAATTCACATGGTCAAGTCAAAAAAGTAGCATTGCATTTAATGAAGGATCAGAAGAGGCGAGAGCGAACCTATGTCACAAAAGAAGGCTCGGACTGCCTGTACTATAACTCGTAGATGAAGCAGCACGAGGACCTCCAAAGAAGAGCTTCACGATGGTGAACATGGCGAGATAACTCAGAAGGAGTACCCAGCATACCATCACGAGAGATAGTATAGAACTAGCCCGAAGCAAGGAAGACGACGAACGATGGCTCCACAAGCTCAGCGAGACCTGACCTTCACGAGTTTATTTTGTCTATAAATACCAGTCCATGTATCAGGAGATGGACAAGTTAGCTAATAGATTTTTAGATGGTATTTCTACAGAGAATTCCTGAGAGAGATTTAGAGAGAGAAAGACTGAGAGATCTTAGTGAGATTTGTAGCTTTTTCAAGGGTAAGACCTTCTGATTAATAAAGAAAGCATCTTCTTTCCCATGGATGTAGGTCTTCATGTCCGAACCACGTTATATGCTTGTGTTAATCTTTACGTTCATGTTATTCATAGCTTATTTATCTTATTATCTTGAATGTTAGATAGATTATAGTCTTTATATTTATATGGATGTAGTCATCAGAAAAGATGCAACTACAATTAACATATTTTTTAGTCAGATTATGGTACCATCTCGAGACCAACGTTGTACAGATATGGAAAAAGATCGAGATAGCTAAAATAGCCTCCAACACAGACGAAATCTATTGGTTGGGCATCTATATTTTCCCCTAGATTTTCAATTATAGAACCTCCGCAGTAATGGGTAATGCATTCATGGGTTAATTCATTTACTTTTCGACGAATTGGTTTACATAATTAAACAAAATCCTAATCGAAGAATTGGTATACTATAATCAAACAAAACCCTAATTAGGGTTAATAGTTTTGGTTTTAATATGATTTTTAAATAAAAAAAGGGATCATCAGAAAAGAAATGTGGGTCGTAAATATGAAAAATAGGAACCAAAAGTAGAATTACTTTGGATATTGTGAGTTAGGTGGTAAATAGGAAAAGTGTAGGTGGTAAATAGGTGAAACCATTCTAATTAATATATCCAATGTTATTTCTGATGGGAGAAACCTGAAATAATCCATTGAAATAAAGATTTGCAGAAAATAAGTTTCAGAAAGAGAGATTAGAAATTGGGGGACTTTTGGTTTGGAGAAAGAATAGAGCTGAAATGAAATGGCGACTGGCGAAATGATATTTTTGCGCTTATTGGGATTTTTAGCTTTCCCTCGGAGTCCCAAATCAACAATTAAGGTTCCTATATAGATTTTTTTTGTTTAAGCATACATGCCTATATAGATTTAGCTTGTACTATCTCATTTACAACTTGTATGGTGCCAATCTAAACATGTCACTGGTGACCAGACCAGACCACTATCTTCCATGTAAAAAAGGAAAAGAACAAAAAGTATGGAAAAGAAGAAGAAAAAGATCCTAAGGGCATGAGAAAAATGCACATTTTCTTTGGGAGGCTCTTTTTGGGAGTGCGGGAACGAAATGCATACCTACAAACCTTCTTTGGTGTACCTGGTTAACTTCAAGTCAGAGTCGTAGTGGCATGAGTTACGATACGAATTTTGAGTCATGATGTTATCATTGGTTTGTTCATGATCCGAGGTCATGAAATAAATTTTAAATCATAGTATAGACTAGTTTTAGATTTCTATCGGAGATTTTGGTTCGAAATGAGAGTATTTCGGTCAGTTTGTTGATTTTTGGTTACCTGCCGATATTTAGGGCCAAAATTTAGGTCAAAATAGTTGGATCACTTGGTAGATTTTGGGTTACCGAGCAAAATTTAGACTCCAGGGCAGATTTTCAACCTTGTGGTCACATGACATATTTTTGTTGTGGAAGATGGCCAAACTAACCACACCACTTGTCGGGAAAATCCAACAAGAACTAACCCACAGGAACACTAGATCTATGGATCGACGTAGAATGAAAGATCAACAATGCAAACACACATTAGAAGCAATAAGTAAAGCACACAAGGATTACCGTGGTTCGGAAATATGCCTACATCAACCAAAACGGTTACGACTTCTTCATTATTATGGAACCCACTAAATAGATAATTACATACTTAACGATTGACGAATCAATTAACAAACTACGATCCAACATTGTGTTTATCATAAAACCTAAAATAACTCTCTTGGACTAAATGCTCCATAAACCCAAATCATGTCTAACGAAACAAGAAAATACTTATCTCACATAACGATATGATCTCCTTCTAAACGATGTCACTTCCAACACCAACGATGTATTTTTCACCATCAACGAACAAGGCGATAATCTCTTCACTAAACGATGTCTTCCACATCTTCATAAAACCATGATGTATCTTACAACACCCGATAATGTTCTCTCTCCTATAAACTCCACCCCTAGAGGTGGGATGGAATCCCTAGAAACCTTAGAGAACTACATTGTGTATTCTCTAATTCTCTAAAAAACCTCTAAAATTCCATTGGATTCCATGTCTAAACACATAGCCTAGACCTACTTATATAGGAGTCACAAACTTGATTCCCAAGTATTAGTCTCCTTGGAAAAGGAAACTCTAACCAAATAGGAAACTTATTGTTATTTAGGTAACATATCTAAATATGGAAATCAACCTAAACTAGGAAACCTTGTATTTCTCTACACTAAGGATTTCTAGTATGTTCCGGAATTTTCCGGAACCTTCCAAAACACCGACAATTATCTAACAATCTCCACCTTGTCGATGTTTCAACAAATCTCCACCTCGGTAAAGATTCCACTAATCTGAGCCGACCTTCAAACCATGACAATCGCCTTAGCATCCAAAAGGATCTCAACAATGAGCAAACTGGATCAAGTACCAACTTAACCCCCAAATGACCGAAGTCAACAAATCTTGTCCAAACTTTTGCACAAGCATATTCTTAGCAGAACAAAACTCCTTCATCTCGAAACACCAAACTCAATTGCTTCTTAAATCAATAAAGCTGAACTTGCTCTTTTCCATGAGCATATCCACGAAAACGAGTAAAGAGATACGAAGAAACCAAACATGTGAAGCTTCAAAAAATCACTAACTCGGTGAACAAACAAACCAGAGGCTCCAAAAGCTGAGATACAAAACTTCCAAACTAAACCATTAACATTTAACCAAATGGGCTATAACAACTTAATGTCTTCCACCAAATCTTCAGGAAAGAATGCAGTTTCGACTTCGTCGACTAAGTCAAATCTCCACACTAAAACTAACAGGACTCGGATAAAAATGTGATTAATCATGGAGGAAAAACTTCATAACAATCACATCTGTTTTGTGCATATACTTTAGTCAACCTTACCATAAAATGTGTACCAGTAATTAACTATTCCAAACAAGATCTGGCAATCATCCTTCAAAAAATGTAATGACCCAAAAACACCCAACCGTCTTCTTAACCTTAGGAAACTCCACCATCTCCCAAGCAACTATCCAAAACATTGTTGTGCTCACCCATTGTATTCTTACTCTTAAGCAACCGTAATAAGTTTTTAAGTAACTATCCAAGACAATAGTGTTAACTTCTCATGCTAAGATGAGAAGCAAAGGATGATAAAACTAAATTGTTGCTGAATAAACTTCTTCACATAAATCTCTGATTTCATATACCATCGCCTCTGTCACTATTGAAACCGTAATCTCAATATTTTTAGTAGATAAGCATGGGAACACAATGCTCCACCCAAAAAGGAACAATCATTTTTCATCTCTGAATATCAAGTCTTTCCTCCTTCCATATACCTGCAAATTTCATTAATTGAGAAACTAACTAGATTGAAGAATTTTATGCTCTGGTTGTTTACAATCAGGAGGATATTCAAAAAGATATAAAGAGAATTGTTTATGAACAAAAACAATATCAAAGAGAATGAAACCAGAAGAAGGATCATCAACAATGATATCTTTAACAGGTAACCATAAAAACAATTCTTCTTGAGAAAGACCTTGTAATCCTTTTAATTCACCGTAACTAAGATTACCTCTAATTACAGTTTCAAAGTAAATTGTAATTTCGAATTTCGCTAAACAAGGTGGATCGAGATGAACTTCAAGACCACCGGTTTCATCAAGATTGAATGATTTTACTGATTTTGGTACTAGACCCGCCGGTAACCCATTCCTTTGTAAAAAATATCGTGAATTGAATATGAGTGTGACGAGTGTGGACTAATTAGAATATTCAGAAGTACAAAACCCAAACAGCTAATTTCATTCATATAATCTCCCCATCCATCGTGAAAGAGCGCCTCCCAACATCCATCATAGAATAATAAACTGTCTACACAAACTAACGTGTGCCAACATATAAGGATAATGCTTTCGATTCATGCACCCAGATGTTTCATATTTGATTACTTTTGTCATTCATTTTCATTGTTGAAAAAGTGTATGAGCATGAAATATCATATTCGTATTACTATGTGATTTACTTCTGATTTTGGTTTGAGTTATTTATTTTCTTAGCAATATTATGATTTGTTGGAATCACTTTTGAGTTACTTTCCCTAAGGTCTTTTTTCTTCATTTAAGATCTACGCCTCTTTTCAATTGTATTTTCTTCCTCTCTTCTATGATTTATTTATGTTTTTCTAATCTTTCAGGTCTCCTTGTTCTATCATGGATCAAATCCTGTATTGGATCGTTGTGCAATGGTCTTATATCAGTATGATGATAGTTTTATCAACTATGGTTATATTACCAATAATAGATTTTCCCAGTCCAACAATTTTGCTAAATCAAAGTATATCATCTATGAAGTATTCTCATTATGAGATTCATGATCATTATCTTTTTTCAAGTTTTGAAAACCATGAGTAACCAGGTGAGTCACCCTATACCGCCTACGATTCAAATTCAGAAAATTCAAACTCTAAACTTTCCCACTTTTCAATCTCGTAACTTACGTAGTCAACAAGGAAAGAAGATTAAAACGCATTCACAGCTCAGCATATTATTTTGCCTGCCAAAATGGAGTTATTTTTGGCACTTTGTTAGGAAACAAAATATCTTGTATGTTAATACTCAAACCCTTTTCATAGTTCTTAAAAATCATAAATACCTCGTTCAATACCTAAAAACTATTTCTCAAAATCAAGTTATTATTCCGTGCACTTATATGGAAGCCAACAACATCAATAATAACAATATGCAAGATATCACTGCCAGAATGGAAGCTACTACCATTAGAAAAGATAGAGGTGTTATTGGTTCTCGGGGAACCTTGATTGTTGTTGCTGATGTTTTGTCAAACAATCTAATTGGTAAAATCCACACCAATGATACTGACATTAAAACCTCTCAAGTCAAGGAAGAATTGGATGTCTTATGGAAAAAAATATAAGTATAGGGAATTGAAGGTGGTGGGAAAATACCTTTATGTTTTCAAGTTCAATTCACAGAAGGACATGAAGGATGTGATTAATAAATCACATTGGAATGTAATGAAAGATTTGATGGCTCTACAAGGATACACAACTGAAAAAGATTATAAGGATTATGAGTTCACTACTCAAGCCTGGAATGTGCAGTTCAAGGGTTTGCTCTTAGAGCACCATCATGAAGCTGTAATCAATGAAGCAATTGAGGACTTGGGAACAAAAATCTCAACTGAGCCGAAAAATTGCAGGCCTCGTGGTACAAACATGATAACTTCTAGAGTTGAGATGAGTCTGAAAAAGCCACTCAAAAGAGGTGAATGGTGGAATACCAATCCAGGAGAACCAATATGGATAAGATATCACTGGCTCAAACAACCACACAATATTTGCGATCAGTGCAATATCATAGATCATGATGATACTAAGTTCTCTGAAGTTGCTGAATTTTTACGAGAACGGGCCATGACTTAAGAGGAGTATGAAGAACACTGCGCTGTCAAAATTCAAACTAATGCATGTATTGCTGAAGCTGATGCTAATAATCAAAATGATGACTTTGTTAATGAGGATCGTGAACAAGATATGAGTACTGAAGAAGCTAGGAAAACTAAGAGAGCTAGGAACCAGCCTACCCAGACTAATGGCTCAAACCCTTCTATTCAGGGTCCAATCCTGACTACTCATGGAGAAAATAATAATGCTACTGCTTCTATAAGCAACCAAGATGACATTATAGACATGGTGGAAAATGTTATTGATAAAGACTATAATTCCAATACAATGATCCCAATGATAGCGTAAGGTGCCACTATCCCTCGGGTCATCTCTTTACCTAATCTCTTATATTTTCATAAGCTTCATAAGTTTTTTACGTTCTCTTTTTATCTTTTCAATCATTATAGTGATTTTAATTGTTTGCATAAAACCTACCAATTAGTAAGTATGAGAATTATTTCTTGGAATTGGCAAGGCTTTGCTAATAAAAAAACTAGAGACCATCTAAGAGACCTCAATTATAGGTATGATCTGGATATCATTTTATTGTCAGAAGCTAAGATAGGATAAGATAAAATGAGGAAGTTCATAAGACCCTTCAAATTTCCAAATAGTAGATTAGTCCCCTCTAAAGGTCTAGCTGGTGGTCTTATTTTGTTATGGAAAGATGGATTTGATCTTAATATAGTAAATGTAGAGTCTTGGATTATAAATTGTATTGTGTAGGATGATCCTAGTAAGCAGAAATGGCTAATCACCTGTATGTACGGGTCTCCATATCCTAAACACAAAGATAAACAATGGAACTATATCAAAGATTTGAGTCCTTCTATTCATCAGCCCTGGGTTGTATTGGGAGATCTAAACTTATTCTTTCCAAATGAAGGAAGAAAAGTAGTTGGTGGTAATTCTGTTAATACTTCTTTTTCTTAGTCTTCTTCAAGAGATACCCACTTCATTAATTTAATTCATGAAGCAAGATTGGAAGACTTGGGATATACGGGTAAATCCTTTACCCGGTCTTCTAATATTCATGTTACTGGTATTCGTAGATCCAGGTTAGATAGAGCCTTCACAAATGAAGATTATGTCATTCAATTTCCAGATGCTAAATTACTTCACTTACCTCAAGTTGGATCGGATCACTGCCCCATTATGTTGGACACTGCTGCTTCTTCGAGAGACAAAAAACACAATTGGAAATACTTCCAATGCTATGAAAGGTATAACACTTTAAAATATGAAGTAGCAAATGCTTGGAATCAATAGTTCTCAGGTTCAAAGGCTTATCAGTTTTCGAGAAAGATTATCACTACAAGGAAATCTGTCTCAAAATGGAATAAGGAAAAGTTTGGAAATATCCAAACTAATATATATTCTCTTCATCAACAAATGGATGCAATTCAGGATGGCACTCAAGATGGAAACTCTACAACTAAAGTTCAGCAAATTCAAAATCATATTGAATACTGGCACCAAATTCAAAATGATTTTTGGGGTCAAAAAGAAAGAGATGAATACTTCTTGGAAATGGATCGAAATACGAAAATTCACCATGCTAATGCCAATAATAGGAGATCAAGAAACAACATTACAACTATCAATGATGATCAAGGAAATTGATGCACAACCAGGAGTAAGCTCGAAAGTCTTCTTACAAGCTATTACAGTTCAATTCACACTACTTCTGCACCAGTTCAAAATTTGGAAATTCTTCATCACATTCCAAAAGTCATCACTGAAAATGGATAATTTGGAGCTTATGAAAATACCAGAGCCAGAAGAGGTATATAAGGTGTTGAAAGGAATGAAATCCTGGAAATCCCCAGGGCCCTATGGTTTCCCTCCAGGTTTCTTCAAAAGCTATTGGGATATAGTTGGAGTTGATGTAGTTGAGATGGTGCAACAGTTCTTCCGCATGGGATATTTATTGAAGTGCTTAAATCACACAAATATTACCCTCATCCCAAAGACTAAAGATAAACAATTCCCTTCTGATTTACGTTCCATTGCGTTATGCAACACAAGCTACAAAATTATTTCCAAAATTCTTGCAATTAGAATGAAGAAGTTGATGAGCAAAATCATATCTCCTCTCCAATGTCAAAGGCATATGTTCCTTCTCTTATGGATGTAATGGAGCATATGGGATTCTATCAAATTTATTCTAGACAACATTCTAATGGTTTAATTTCCAAAATTCTTGCAATTAGAATGAAGAAGTTGCTTTCAAGGGATACAAATTGCTCAGGGTGCACCATCTATTTCTCATTTATTTTTTGCCGACGATTGTCTTTTATTTATGGATGCTGATCTCCATAGTGTTGACAATGTTCTAAATATAATGGAAGACTTTGGCAATGCTTCAGGCCAACTTGTTAATTTCTAGAAATCTAGTGTACATTTTAGTGAAAATGTACCGCATAGATTTGGCAGAATTATCTCGAGAAGATTGAAGGTACCAAAGATGACCCCTACTGAAAAATATTTAGGTATTCCATTGATCATTGGTAAGAAACAAATTCAGTGTTTCACTCACTTGTATGACAGAGTTAAGAACATATTATCTGCATGGAATGGAAAGGCAATGTCTCAATGTGATAAGTCTTTAATGATCAAGACATCCACAAATACTATTCCAGCTTACTCAATGAGTTATCTCCAGATCCCTGTTGAGACGATTAAACAAATTAATGCAGCTCAGAGATATTTTTGGTGGGGCTTTGAAGAAAAAAGAGGAACTTATTTTGTTTCTTGGAAGAATTTAAGTCTCCACAAAAATCTTGGTGGACAAGGTTTTAGGGACTTGAAGGTACTTAACCAAGCTATGCTAGTAAGGGCTACATGGAGGATATGTACCAATACTGATGCTCAATGGGTTAAAGAAATGCAAGCAAAATATTTTGCACGCACTACCTTGCTTCATGCCAATATCAAATCCAACTGCTCTTGGGCGTGGAATGGAATTCAAAAACAAATCAGTTTTATTAAGAAGTATAGCCGCTGGAGATTGGGAAAAGGAGACAAAATAAAAATCTGGCTCGATGTTTGGATTACAGGTATGGATTCCCCACCAACTCCAAGGAATGAATCTATGGATTCTGAAAGCTTCATTTGGTTTCAATAACTGATAATTATTGGCACCAGACAATGGAATGAAGAACTTGTTATGCACCTGTTTGACGCTCACACTGCAAACTTAATTCTGGAAATGAGAATACCGTCATTTGCTGAAGACAAACTGATTTGGAGCCTCACGAGAAATGGTGTTTTCACTCTGAAGTCAACTTATAAAAAATTGTTTGATGAAAGTAGAGTAAGTCTAAAATCCTCAATATTCATTCTGGGCACATACATTAAATGGAAAGACTTCTGGGATATTCAAATTTGGCCAAGAACTAAGCATTTTTTATGGAATTATCTGACAGATATTCTTCCAACAAAAGATAGAAGCTCTCGAGTTGGCAACTATATAAATCAGCTGTGCCCTCTCTGTAAACAACATAATGAAATAACTATGCATGTTCTTTTCAATTGTCCTTTCTCTAAAGATGTTTGGATGTCTATACCGGGTGGATCGAAAGTTCTATGTGGGGTACATAACAATATAGCAGACATGTTTGAGAGCTGGTTTCATCTCCACCAATAATAATCTGACAGTAGCAGTGGGATTCATACGGCGATGCTTGTTTCTTGGATAATCTGGAATACCATATGTGAAGTTCAATTTCAAAACTCAACTGCAGAGCCACAAGGAGTTGCTAGAAAAGCACTGAGTATCATAAACTATATGCAGATGCTCTATAGTAAACCAAAATCATCTAGGATAGTTGAGAATAATCTGTCTATACCTAATTCACACTGGCAACCCCCTAGATCCTCCTTTTTAAAGTTAAATTGTGATGCTTCTTATGATGCTAATACTGGTCTGACTGGTGTTGCCCTTGTGTTATGTGATCATACATGACAATGGAGGGGAGGCTTCTCAAAGTGCTATGAAGGAGTAGTAAACACGGAACAAGCGGAGTGCCTAACTTTCTCAAATGTTGTCAATTGGAGTATGGAGTTTGGACTAACTCAAGTGATCTTGGAAACAGACCTGCAAGGAATAAAGAGATACATCAACAAAAATTCCCCAGTAATAGCTTGGGAGAATGAGGCAATTCTGCTTGATGCAATTGAAAGACTAAAGTGCATCCAATCATGGTCTTGTAGTTTCGTTCATAGGAAAAAGTTGCTGACAATTTATCCAAGTATAGCAACAAATTTAGAGTCAGTGAAGCTTGGCCTATCAGTCCACCAAGCATTATTGAAAATTCCCTTATGTCAGACATTATAACCAATATGGCCAGTTATGATTAATAAAATTTTCTCTTTAGCAGCAAAAAAAAAAAAAAACCCAAAATTCCTATCAATCTGTTGTTGCTTTGTGAAAATGCTTCTGCCGTGGTTTGTAGAAAATGAGGAAGAGAATAAGAAGAGTATGTGGTGGGGCGAAATTATGAGTTACGTCCCACAGACATACGGGAAGGTTTACAAATTGCGCCCCATCAGGCGTAATTTCAAGTCACACCCCATCAGGCGTAGTTTTAAGTTATGCCCCATCAGGCGTACTGTCTGATTTGCGTCCTACCAGGCGTATTTTGTATTTGCACCCAGTCAGGCGTAGTTTTTGATTACATCTCTCCATCGGGCGGTTTTATATATTGCGCTCCACACCAAACGCAAATTTAGACTCCGCCCGACATCAGGAGTAAATTAAAGTTATGTCAAACCCAAACGCATTTTATACCTACGCCCCATGTCAGACGAACCTTTGTAACTCCGCTCCACCAAATTTACTCCTCCACCGTAGCGTCGCACCACGGACTAAACCCATTTCTTTTTTTTTCTTTCTTTTTTTTCGGTTTTTAGTCTTTAGTTTTACTCGTCCCACTGCAGTTGCTATTACCCCATAGAGAATCATGATCATGCAGAAACCTCCACGCTAATTTGGCAATTAGGGATTTGTTCAGATCTTCTAAAGACCTCAGGCCTAACCCACCTTTCTCCTTGCTGGTAATAAACCAATCCCATATCAAGTAATGCTTCTTCCTTACTTATTTCGTGTGTCCCCACCAAAAATCTCTGATTATCTTAGTTAACTGTTCTAGAACAGATTTCGGAATTAAAGAAGTTTCCATATAAAAGATAGAGATTAAAGCCAACAATCAAAACTGTTCTTCAAGCACAAGGAAAGTTATGTCTTTTCCATCCATTAGGCTTGCTTTCGAATTTTTCCAAGGTACTTTTCCTGTGACCCCATTAGTCTAACACCAAGTGTAGACATCACCTCATCTTGTTTCTCTTTAGGGACTGCTTTACTAAAATGAATTGCATATTTGTTGTAGTTGAGTTGTTGCCCTAAAAGGAGGTAGTATTGCTGCAGAACTAAGGATACTGATGCAATAGTACTTGGATTTAGAGTGCCGAACAACATCACATCATCATCGAACATAATGTGTGTGACTGAAGGTTCCCATATGTTCGATCTGTACCCTGCATATAGTCCATTTCTTTCCATTCTGTTCGTTATGCTAGTAAGACTATGAGAACACAAAATAAACAAGTACGGCGAAATAGGGCAGCCTTGCCTAATTCCTCTTTCTCCAACGAATAAGCCTTCAGGGTTCCCATTTAATAATATATAAAAACTAGCTAGTTGTTTGAACACAGCTCATAATGATGTTTTGAATTCTACCCAATATGCCAGAGCTACTCAGAACTATCCTTGCTCATGTCCAGTTTAAGGGAAAAAGAGCCTATGATAGAGGTTAACTGAATTGACTGAATTAATCATGGAATCTTGAACTTTTATGGTATCTATTTTTGGCAATTCTCATTTAATGGTTCCTAATGGTGGACAAATGTTGGACATATATCACATGTGACGTGATAAGTCATGTATCTTGTACTTTCCTTTCTTACAGTGTATGTGCTGTATATGCAATATCTCTGTATATCTTATATTCCGTGTACCCAAAGGAATATCTAGTGTAATATTTGACGATATAAATATACATGTTCTTCTCTGTGTTTCTCATCCATTGAGAACACCAAAAATCTCAGTCTCAACTTGGTATCACCTTGGTTTTCTTCCAAGGGCCTGTGATTTTCTTTTTATCCCTCTTTTATTATCAAATTTTTTAGGTCATTATGACTCCAGAGCCTTCCAAATCTCCACAAACCACACATGCTGATTCTTCTTCTTGGACAGATGTGCCTTTTGCTCGACTTCATGGAGCCATTTCGGAGAAACTGAATGGTCACAATTTTCTTCTTTGGAAAGCTCAATTTTTACCCTATTTACAAGGCTATGATCTTGAAGGTTTTGTTACTGGTTCCGGTAATCGCCCCCCAGTCAAGAACAAAGATGGTTCTGCAAACCCTAATTTTTTATCTTGGAATCGTACCGCCAAACTATTACTTGGATGGATTTTATCATCACTCACATCACCAATTTTGGAAAAGGTAAAATCCTGTCAAACGTCTTCAGAGGTATGGACCAAACTCACTGAATTTTATGCATCTAAAAATGATGCTACTCTTATTCATTTTAAGTCTTCTCTCCAAACTATAACCAAAGTAAGTTTATCCATGGCTGACTATATTCAATCTGTTCGAAATATTGTCGATTCTCTTGCTGCTAGTGGTCATGAAATTTCGGGTACAGAATTCTGTCATTATGTGCTTCGAGGTCTTGATTCGCCGTATGTGAGTATTGTTAGCTGTCTCATTACAACTATGAGTTTGATAACCACTGATCAGTTTGAGTCTATACTTTTGGATTATGATCTTCGTGTTGATGCACAAACAAAATCGCACCCTGCTCCTCATCAAGTCAATCTTGTCAAGACTGTTCATGCTCCTGATGTCCATATTACAAAGAATGGAACTCCATCAACTATTTGCCAAATTTGTATTCAACCTTTTCATGATGCCCGCAATTGTTGGAAGCGATTTGACTAGAATTACTTTCCTCCACGGCGTGCCCCACCAAGGAATGGAAATAAAAGAGGAGGCAGACATTCATCTACCCCCACTGGACCTCGTGCTGCATATATGGCCACTCAAAACCCTGTTAACATTTATGATTGGTTACCTGACAGTGGTGCTACTAATCACATGACACATACTTTGGGTAATCTTCAAACTCCTTTTGAGTATACCGGAACTGATCAGGTTAAAACTGTTAGTGGTGCAAATCTCTCTATATCACACACTGGTAATGCTATTTTGCAAACTCCTGCTCGTAAGTTTGTACTTTCTAATGTTCTTCATGTCCCACATTTGTCTCATAATCTTCTATCAATCTCTCAATTTTTTCATGACAATGATGTGGTTTTTGAATTTTGTGATGATTTTTGCCTTGTTAAGGATCGACTTACGGGGGAGGTAGCACTTCGGGGCCAGCTATGTGATGGTTTATACACTCTTCAGCATGTCACTCCAAAAGCTCTTGTAGGTGAACGTGCTTCTATTCAAACCTGGAATCAACGTTTAGGTCACCCAATGCTTCGTACTGTTCAATCGGTTGTTCGTCGTCATTGTCTTCCTGTTTCGAGCTCTAAATTTTCGTTTTGCTCATCATGTTTAGAGAATAAGAGTCATAAATTTCCTTTTCCGTCTAGCACTATGATTTATGATCATCCTTTAGATTTGATTATGTCAGATGTTTGGGGTCCTGCTCCTATTTTATCCAATGAAGATTATCGCTATTATATTCTATTTGTTGATGCCTTTAGTCGGTATACATGGATATTTCCTATGCATGCTAAATCTAATGCTTTACAAATTTTTATTACATTTTCTAAACATGTTGAGAATCTCTTCAACACCAAAATAAAGGTGTTTCAGTCTGATAATGGCGGTGAATATCGAAAGTTCACTAAAGTCTTACAATCTAATGGTACTCATCATCGTTTTTCATGTCCCCATACTTCCGCACAAAATGGTTTGGTAGAACGTAGACATCGTCATGTTTTCGAAAGTGGTCTTACTTTACTATCTCTAGCTTATGTTCCCTTACCTTTCTGGTATGATGCATTCTTTACGGCTACTTTTCTTATGAATAGAGTGTCCTCAGCTCCTACCAGCTTAAAATCTCCATATGAATTTCTCTTTAATCGTGTGCCTGATTATTTATCATTGCACACATTTGGTTGCCTTTTTTTCCCCATCTTCGACCTTATGGACGTACAAAATTGGACTCTCGTTCCTCTCCTTGTGTTTTCCTAGGTTATAGTGATCACCACAAAGGCTATAAATGTCTTCACCCATCCACTAGTCGTGTTTACTGGTCTCGTGATGTTGTCTTCGTTGAAGAAAAATTTCCCTTTGCTGCTTCCTCTTCCGAGCTACCTTCTTCGCCGTCGCCCTTACATGTATTTTCTTCACCCTCTTCTTCCAAAGTATTTCCTACTGTTGTATCGCACTTTAACTCTACAGTTCCTATTGGGTCAAATCCGTTTGAGTTGTTCCAACTGCAAACTCCAACTGCAGACAATTTTGTCCAAAGTACTTTTGGTAATCAATGTGCACCAGGTTTAGCTCATCCAGTCTCCCCGGCTTCCGCACCTGCTAATTCACATGTTACCTTACCGAGTACCACCACAACAGCAGTATCCCATGACAGCCTACCGTACCATCTTGTTACCGACACAACAGCACCCACACGTCAGTTTCAAATAGCTCCGATAGCAGTCCCTGACAGCACACCAGATTTTCAACATTTCAGCATTCTGCACACTGACGTCCCAGGCCTGTCTACTCCTATATGTCTCCCTGACCCACCGACAGCAGTAGCTACGGACTCCTAAAGAAGTTTGCAGCTTGAATCTTCCACCCCAGTTGCATTACAGCCGACCAACAACTCGATCTCTGCTTGCCTCTATCCCCACGGAGCTGCCTGATAAATTACCACCTCCTACTTCTACGTCTGCAGAACTGGATCCTACTCCAGATCATGTATCACCAGTAATACCAGCTCTCTTTAATGCACAGCCATCTCTACTAGCTTCACGACAACCCGTTATTAATGAACATCCCATGGCTACTAGGGGAAAAGATGGTATCTTTAAAAAGAGAGTTCTCACTGCTTCGAAGTATACTAAAATTACTGATGATCTTTTTGAGCCTTCATGCTATTCCCAGGCTAAAGATGATCCTAATTGGGGTCCTCCTATGGATTTAAAATACAATTCATTGATGAAGAATGTGACGTGGTCTCTTGTTCCTCCTCCTTCCAATCATAATATTATTGGATGTAAATGGGTTTATCGCGTCAAGAGACGAGCTGATGGTTCTGTTGAGCGTCACAAGGCTCGTCTAGTTGCCAAAGTCTTTAATCAACAAGAAGGAATTGATTATGGTGAAACTTTCAGTCCCGTTATAAAGCCGTGTACTATTCGCGTTATATTGACATTGGCTCTATCTTATAATTGGCCTCTTCGTCAACTTGATGTCCAAGATGCATTTCTAAATGGGGTTCTTAATGAGGAGGTCTACATGAAACAACCCCCTAGATATACTGATCCTCAATTTACGGATTATGTTTGCAAACTACATCGTTCCATTTATGGACTTAAACAGGCGCCTCGTGCATGGTATACTCGTCTTAGTTCCTTTCTTCTGAAGCTTGGTTTTGTTATCTCCGTTTGTGATACTTCTCTCTTTATTCGTCGATCAGCGGAGGGTATTATATTTATTTTAGTGTATGTGGATGACATAATTTTAACAGGATCCTCTCTGAACTGTCTACAATCACTTATGCATACACTTCACAATGAGTTTGCTTTGAAATATCTTGGTCCACTTTCTTATTTTCTTGGCATAGAAGTTACACCAGTTTCGGATGGCTTGTTTCTCTCCCAACGTCGCTATGTGGAAGACCTACTCGTCCGTTCAAACATGCAGGGTGCTAAACCCGTTACCACTCCGTTCTGTACCTCCACTGATATACACCATGTTGGAAGCCCGTTATTGTCCGATGTCACTTTATACCGGAGTCTAGTTGGGGGTCTCCAGTATCTCTCTATGACATGGACTGATATTGCATTTGATGTGCACAAGGTATGCCAATTTATGCACCAACCTACAGAGGCTCATCTAGTTCTTGTAAAGCGTATACTTCGTTATCTTCATCATACATCCACTTTTGGCATTCTTTTGCGTCCTACGCATGATTTGCAACTAAGTTTTTCTGCATATACTGACGCTGATTGGGCGGGTGATCATCTTGACCGTCGTTCTACAAGTGGATATTGTGTTTATCTTGGTCCTAATATTGTCTCTTGGAGCTCTCGTAAGGAACGAACAGTTTCCCGGTCTAGCACTGAATCTGAATACCGCGGCTTAGCCATTGCGACTGCTGAATTGATGTGGATTGAGTCTCTTCTTCGTGAACTTCGGGTCTCTGTTACATTTCCTCCCACTCTTTGGTGTGACAATTTAGGAGCTACCTATCTTACAATGAATCCCGTGTTTCATGGTCGCACCAAACACATAGAGATCGACTATCACTTTGTTCGTGAAAGAGTTCAAAGTGGCAATCTTGACGTTCGCTTTGTTTCGACTAAGGATCAAATTGCTGATATTTTTACGAAGCCTACTCCAAAGGATCATTTTTGCATACTCCGCTCTAAGCTCAATGTCATTGACAACCCGCTTAGATCGAGGGGGAGTGTTGGACATATATCACATGTGACGTGATAAGTCACGTATCTTGTACTTTCCTTTCTTACAGTGTATGTGCTGTATATGCAATATCTCTGTATATCTTATATTCCGTGTACCCAAAGGAATATCTAGTGTAATATTTGACGATATAAATATACATGTTCTTCTCTGTGTTTCTCATCCATTGAGAACACCAAAAATCTCAGTCTCAACTCCAAATTCAGATAATGTGGCCAAAAGTGATTTATTTGGTTTGGAAGGAAAATAAAATTATCAAGACTTGGAGAAAATTACAAAATGCATGGTAACAACCAACTAACTCAATGGTAGAGCGCGTGAGTTTTAATCCCGTGGTCAAGGATTAGATCCCCTTAGTCGGCGTTTTTGTATGAAATATTAATGATTTTTTTTAATAATAAGCTAGGGTTGGATCCCCTTAGTCGGTGTTTTTGTATGAAAATATTCATGGTATAATAAGCAACAAGTATCTTTAGCTTATTTATATAGTAGAACTTCGATAAATTAATTACTTCGCTAAAATAATAAAATTCTCTGGTCCCAACTAGGCTTGTATAGGCTAAATTTTAACTCGATAAATTAATAATTTCGCTAAAATAATAATTTTTCCGGTCCCAAGGCTATTAATATATCGAAGTTTTACTGTAATCTGGCTAGTTTGGGGCATATGACATTTATTTGGGACCTATGAATTTTTTCTTCCACTCAATAGAGAAGTATAAGTGGTGCCTAAAGTGTATTAAAATACTTAATTACCCTTATACAAACTTAATAATTCCAACTATCTAAAAAAATACTAAAACCCAAATCATTTTTATTAACAATCTTCAATAAAAAAAACTAAAACCGAATCCATCAAAATAAAAAACTAAAACCTAACCACAAACAACAATTAAATTCTCCATTTTCTGGATTTCAAACAATTTTCGGCAACAAACATATTCGAGTAATTGAGTTAAATCCATTTAATCCGTCCCTTTTAAAAGGGATTCATGAATGATTTAATTATGAATCTCAGAAATTTCTCATCAAATTTTTCTGAAACCAAACCAGAATCGGTTGATATAAACATTAACGTAAATGGATTATTGTTAAAGGTCCCCAAAATCGGTACATATGGTACACCTACATAAACTGATTCTGGGTTGATGTGATGAGCATCAACCACAATCGGTTTATGCTAATGCACAAATTAACCGATTCTGGAAACATGTTTGAGTTTCTACAAATATCAAGAATCGATATATGTGTAAAAGTAGAAAAAATCGATTGTGAACAATCGGTTTTTATACCTAAGTATATCAACCGATTAAGGATTTGATGATTTTAGAGAAAATTTCCCGAAAAAAACAATCGGTTCCCGTTGAGTAACATGTAATCCGATTTATGTTCGCATTTTCGTGTACAAATTTTGTCTCCACAATCGGATTATATATATACTTAGGTAAACCGATTGTACCACAATCGTGTTTTTGTGTTGATGAATAACGACCGATTGTTGTTTCCAATTTAGAAATTTTAACCCAGAATCAGTTTATGGGGTCCTATCGAATAAACCGAATATGGGTTAAAGTTTTGATTTTTTTTCATATATAGGCGATCATAAGATCCATCCAATTCTTCATCACTACTAGAGTCTTTATCGTTGCTATAAAGTTTCATTTTTGTAAACAAATCACAAACCCTAATTTTTTTTTTCTTCTTATACTTCTTCTTCTTCTCCAAACCTTAGAAGAGGAAATAAATTTCTTCTCTAATCCTACCACTATAATCAAACCCAAACACTAATTAGTTTAACTAATACTAACTTAATTAATTATCACTAATAAACAAGGGTATATTAGGCATTCAAAAAAATGCGTAGAGAACCTTTTTTGTCTTTTAGTAACATGCCCCAAATAATCATAATAAGCCTAAAACTAGCCAGGATTTATAAAGAACGCGCAATTGGGGGATACTTAGACTAATTGGGGGATATACATTACTTTCCCCAACCAATAGTGTCCGCTAAGGGGTGTTTTTTTGGGGAAAAAAAATACTAAAATACCCTTCCATCTAAATTAAAATTTAAAACTAAAAATCTAAATCTAAATCAAATCCTAACAAGTTCTTAAAGGTAGGTTAAATTGAATTGTTGTTGAGCAAGAAGAAGAAGAAGAAGATGAAGAAATGGCTTCATTGAGATGGTATATGATACCCAACATATTTAAACTGAAACTTTTGATTTAAAACTTTCAGTTCAGTTTCAATCTACTCCTTACTTTTGTTCATGATGAATACCCTACTGCTTTTTGTGCCGGCATAGTTTTTCGGATGAATATCATGCCGATACTAATGTCGTCATGGTTTTTAAGATGAATACCATGTCGATATCTGGTGCAGGCATGGTGTTTAGGATGAATACCATGCCGATACTTGCTATTTCAGACAGATTTTCTGTATGTTTTTTTCCTCAAACCGGAACGGTACACTTGGGAATCGACCATGCCGGCACTACTACCGGCATGCTCGATAATGAACTTTCTGTGCCGGCAGTGTACTTACAATTTCAAAATTGGGGGATATTGTGTATCGGCATGGTGAAAGTATAAATACCATGCCGATTTGGTCCCTGCCGGCATGGTATTCATACTTTTACCATGCCGGCACTAAGTTTTTCAGGCGTAACAATGGCGGATTCAATGGAAAAAAAAATCAAATTTCAATACATTAATACCTATATGACTAATTGGAGCACTTGTGTATTCAGCTTGTTTACTTTCCTCGGTTGGTTCTTCACCTAAATATTCATGATCATAAATATCTTGATCTAATGTTGTTGTATCAACAAATTCAATAATAATGATTTATTCTAATGATTATCAAACTAATCTATTAACTTACCTAATTATATTTAACCACTAAACATGATTAATGAGGGGTAGATTAGAAATTAGGTAAAATACATGGATAAAAGGTGACTCTGATTTACTATTTATATATTGTTTTTGTCTTTTTCCTCTATCCCAATTGGGCATTCTTTATAAAGTGTAACATTTCCTAATAATAAAATAAAATGTATGATTATTCATTTTGATGAATTCAAAGCAAAAGCAAACACCCTGCATGATTATTAATTTAGGAGTACATACTCCAACCCCATTAAAAAGAGATACACCTCAAAAATCATACGGCAGTGTTTATGTTTCTTGTACAATTTGGATCGGCTGATATCTGATGGTTTGTTTGGGTCAATGCTGACTATGACTGTGTTTACCCTTGTTCTTAATACTTGTTTTATCGGATGCCCATTTGTTTCCGATGACAAAATCACGATTTAAAAAGTCATGAAAAAAACGACTGAATTTATTCCGTTGTCCCGCAGGAGTTCTCGCTACACTTGGATCATGTGTTGCATCGACCACCATTTCTGCAAATAATGGCTCATAGAAATAATCTCCAAAGTTTGATTATTTACACCAAAACACGTCAATCATATTAAAACTAAAGAGCTGTAAATCAACATTACTAATAAGTTTCGAAGATGTTTTGTTTATATGAATTTTGGCACATCTCTGAATAAATTATCCCCATTAACAGTCATCCTACATATATTTATGCAAATAGGCATTTTTTGCGTGGACGTTATTTGTAACAGCATGTAATTAGTAATAACTGATTAAATATTTACCTGCAGCAACTGATACCATGATGATCGTGATAAAGAAGATAACCGTGGAAATAATGCTGATGAGATTTCTTGCCATTTGTATCAACTTAACTGAACTTTCTCTTAATATTGGGGATTAATCTCTTTTGTGATTTCGCAGTCGCACTCTCCTTCTAAAGAAAATGTATATGCTACCAAGGGATTTTGATGTGTTGATCGGATTCAGATTATTGTTGTATTTATAGCATTGGCTCTTGCTTCAGCTGGAATAATGCCAGCTATTGTTTTAAGAAGTATGTGAAGCACGTCATACACGATCATAACACTACTGGACAGAATCTAAAAAATGTTTTGAAGATATGAGTTTACTGTGTGCACGTTCCGTTGATGCTATGATCGTGCCAGCGGTGGATTCAATTTTGACATTTGTGTTGTAATTATTTGCAAAAGATTTAGTTTTTTTTTTTTGGGATGCATAGATCATGAAATGGTAATAGCGAACACCCCTTATCCAAATATTTTACATGATGACTAATATGCCCCCGTTTGATTTCAAACTTGATTAACATCACTAATTATGATTAATGATTCAATTAAGACTAATATATTTCTTTAAGTTAAGTGATAAAGATAAAAACCAAAACAACAAAAATAATCAGGGAAGAGGAGAAGAAGAAGAAAAGAAAAAAAATGTGGGGAAAAAAATGGAAATGAGTGATTCGAACAAGACTTTTGTTGTAGGTGAATCCTCATTTTCAAAACACGACAACGTATTATTACCCGTCAGCAATGATAATTTCTTGCTGATTTATCAAAAAAACATAATTCTTTTTTATCAAACTCAACATAACCATTATGAATCTTACTATCATTAAGATTCGGTCCACAATATTGAGCAAAAGAAATTAAACCATTAAACGAACCAAGAAAACAAATATGCCCGAATGAAGTGGTTAAATTAATCCTTGTAATTCTCCGAATGGGTTCAGTTGATTCATTGTTCTCGGAATACTCAAAATAATGAAATTTTGGAATATTGTTTCCATCAAGCGCAAGAAAATCCAACTTAACGGAATTAGAAAGATGATGATGGAAGTGCATCTTGGAGAAGGAAGGATGATGAGAAACACAAGTATTCCAAGTTTTGCATACATATTTACATTCAAAAACTGATTCAATGGGTACTCTACTTAATATATCCAATGTAATTTGCACACGGAGAAACTTGAAATAATCCATTGAAATAAAGATTTGCAGAAAATATTTTATTAGAAAATCTTGGGTTTCAGAAATAGAGATCGGAAAGTGTGGGAATTTGGGGTTTGGAGAGAGAGTAAAGCTGAAATGAAATGCCGAGAGGTAGGGGTGAGCATATAAACCGGAACCGCGGATTTCACCCGTATCCGTCCGAAAAATTGCGTATTTCACCCAAACCGCAAGACGTATGGGCCGGACACGGGTGGGATTCTCAAATCCGCACATTTTAGCGGTTTGGGTGCGGTTGGGTATTGAAAACCGCTGATTCACCCGCACCGTGGACAGTAAGGGAATTTAATAGAATTATTGAGGATAATTCTTAACTTACATGAAGAAAGCAACACTGAGTAGAAATCCAATGAAAAAGCCAGAAAGCATTCAAACTCAGTACTCCAGTCACCCCAAGTGAATGAATCAGCTAACGGCCAACATAGAGCGTGGACTACCATATTTTAATTAAACCATCAACATATGGTCAGCTAATTGACCTATAAGACCCCCGCGTATAACTAAGTGTGTACTCTGAAATATGTAATTTTTCTCATGCAACCAGTAGATGTTAAGGTATACCAGTAAGTTAGCAGACAAGTGTCCATGAAAAACTATGAAACACCACAAACTATGTGCGGTTAGTAACCTAGAATAGATTGTGATTCTCGTCTTCTCAAGTGGCAGTTCAAAAGGTATGAAGGTATTAAAAGTCTGGATAATGAAAATCCTTATGCAAATGAGAGGGTTTGCACCATCTTAAGTATGATTTTCTGTGTTAGGGTGAAAAACTTGTCTCAAAGTTGGGCTACTGTCAAACAAAAAGCATTCAATCCGCGAGCAAATTGTTTCACTTTTTTTTTTTTTAACTAAATCCGTGGTTTATCCGCATCCGGACCGTATCAACCGTTGATCCGCGGATGTGAAATCCGCGGGTGATTGGGCCGGTCACGGTTTGATTTTCCATATCCGCAACTTTGACAGATTGGACGCGGTTGACCCCTAATCCGTAACCGTCCGTCCGTTGCTCACCCCTACCGAGAGGAGATGGTATTTTTGCGCTTAGTGGGATTTTCAGCATCCCCTCGGAGGCCCAAATCAACAATTGGGTGCCTACTAAGATGTAGCTGGTACGGACTCGTTTAGCTTGTATGGTTGGTGCCAATACATGCCACCAGACCAGACCTCTATCTCCTTTGCCAAAAAAAATAAATAACACACACAAAAAGAGCGTATCTTCAAAGAAAAGAGAAAAAGAGAAAAAGAGAAAAGAAAAAAAAAAGAGAGAGCAAAATACACATTTTCTTTGGGAGGCCCTTATTGGGAGTGCGGGAACGAAATGCGAACTAAAGAACCTTCTTTGACATATGTGGTTAACTATGAGTGAGAGTTGTAGTTGACTAGTTGCAGAGTTGGGATATAAATTTTGGGTCATGATGTTATCATTGGTTCGTTCATGATCCAGATTGGAGGTCATGAAAGAAATTTGGGATCATAGTAGAGTCGAACCTCGATAAACAAACGTTCGATAAATGAATAATTTCGTCAAATGAATAATTTTTTCCAGTCCCAACTTGGGCCAAGTGAGATAAATGAATAACCTCGCTTAATGCATTAATGATTAATGAATAAAAAAAATTGAATCCTTAAAGGCCCTATAGAAATACTCTATAAACGAATAATCACTCAATTTCATATAAAAAAATATATATATGAAAAAAAAAAACCAATATGCATAATTAGTAAATTTTACATAAAAATATATGTAGCAATAAACTAAAATGTGAAGTGAATTCTTCATCTATGGTTGATTGTTTTTTTCTTCCACCCAAACCAAAATGCACCGCATCCTTAATTTTATGTAATGCTTGCATAATTTCAGGAATATTTTGCTCATGTTGTAGCAAGTAATTTTTTATGTTGATAATCACTTGAAAGGCCTCTTTGAATGACATATTTGGTACGATGCTACTATCATCTGGTTCAGGATCATTCTCATCATATATTACTAACTCAATAATTTCTTCGTCTATTGGAGATTCAATAATTGCATCATTTCCGTTAGGATATTTTAAAAGATGTTCGACATCCATCACATTTCTATAACATAAATTAAAAATAACACTAGTTAATCCTTGGTTATCTTTCTTTTATGACCATTGAATTATTAATAAGAATTTTGACCAATACCCTCAAGGTGAATTTGTACATCTTCTCCTATATATTTTAATTTCTTAATTAAGAAAATACGTCTAAATAAATAAATATTCATTTATCGATAAATAAATAATACCGCTAAACAAATAACCTTTTCTTGATCCCGATGGCATTCATTTATGCAGGTTTGACTGCATAGACTATAGACTAGGTTTAGATTTTTGCCGAAGATTTTGTTCGAAAAGACAAAATTTAGGCCACATTGTTGATTTTTGGTTACCTGCCGATGGTTAGGGCCGGAATGCTAGTCAAAATAGTTGGATCACTCGGTAAATTTTGGGTTACTGAGCAAAATTTAGACTCCGAGGCAGATTTTCAACCTTGTAGTCACATGACATATGTTGTCACAGCGATATGACTCATGATGTACTTGGAAACCAAAAAGGCAGCAATATCTCAAGCTTAAATGGTAAAAAAAATAAAACTCAAAACAACAACACCAAATAGAAAATCCCATTATTAAACTGAAAACATGTAATGAATCTTGTCTTTTATGCAGCCTTCATGCATATTATCGGCCCCAACTATTGGGTTTTGAATATCCTTCCACTTCCTCTCCACCTGCACGCACCAACAACACCAAGTTAATTGATTTACCTTTTTATGCGGAGTATTGATAATAGCAGTTGGTAGAAGCACAATCAATGTTTAGGGAATTCTTGGTTCTCAGTCGGCGGAGGCGGAGACGACCGAATGCAATCAGCGGAACATTTAGGGGCACATTGGATTAGACATTCCTCACCCAGACCCAAACAACATTGATCTACACACTTTCCATAACATTCTGAGAAGGAATTTGTTGGAGGACTGCTATTCCCTACAGAGGTTCCCATCGACAACAACAACATTACAGCTATAAACTTGACACTTTTCATTTCCATCTTCAACTGTGAAAAGTATTTTTCCCTCCTCTCTCTAATAACTTTTCCCTACTTGGCTACTTTGATATCCTGGCTTTTGTGAATATCATGGCTCTCTATAGGGGAATTTATAGTAAACTCTGAAATGTGTTCACGCGCCATTATAAGAGAATTCATTGAGTTTCCTGTTATGTTTGCCTTATTTTTGGACAATTCCATTAAAAAATTTCTATCATAAATTAAATTATGTTACAGGGCCTACGGCCCGTTGGATGTGCGGTCCAACTATATTTCTAGGGTTGTATATAAAGTAAACGATGTAATACTTGTACCCGATTATTCTCATGGATTCTAACAGAATACTACACAGTAGTATGAAATCCATTTCTCTCAGAAAGACTATGAAAATGATATAGAGTTGTTATTTGGGAGGTAGATTAGATCTTCATACCTCCATGTTTCTAGTGCCAAAATGTAGTTGCATCTTTTCTAATGACTACATCCATGTGAATCTAAAGGCTATAATCTATCTAAACATTCAAGATTCAAAGATAAACAAGATATAAATATCATAAAAGTAAAGGTCGACACAAGAATATAACGTTTTTCATCCACGGGAAATAAAGTATTTTGTTTATTGATCATAAGGTCTTACCCTTGAAAGAGTTACAGATATCACTTAGATCTTTTACTCTATCTCTATCTAGATCTCTCTCAGGAATTCTCTGTAGAAATACCATCTAATAATACATTATATAACTTGTCCATCTCCGATATATGGACCTGGTATTTATAGACAAAATTAAACTCATGAAGGTATGGCCTCGCCGATCTTGTGGAGTCATCATACATCGTCTTCTTTGCTTCAAACTGGTTCTATACTATTCTTCGTGATGGTATGTTTGGTTCTCATTCCGAGTTCTCTCGCTCTGTTCGCCATCGTGTAACTCTTTCTTGGAAAACCTCGTCTTTCCTTCCCCACGAGTTTCGGTATAGATCGTCCGAGCCCTCTCATTGTGGATACTGATTCGCACACGCCTCTTCGATCCTTCATTAAATGCAGTTCTTCTTTTTAGACTTGATCGATCAATCTTAGACCACTTCTCACACGTTCATGTAACGTTAGTAGCAGTGTCTCGATTCGACGAGATCAACTTTATAGAGTATGATTCGGTGCTCCTACCTTATCATCTTATTATGAAATCATCCCTTGAGATGTTGACACGTACATCGGGTTTTTTACCTCGAGAGAAATTGAGGCAGAAACATGGCAATATTTGAATCATGGGGAAATTTTTGAACACACTTCGGATCTTGGAACACAAAACCGATTTCGGGTCACATGGTAAATTTAGGACTATAAAAGTAAAATTTGCATCGTACTATGAATTATTGACTGAATTCGGTCTGAATAGTTTGAATCACTTGGTAGATTTTAGGTTACTGAGCAAAATTTAGATCTTAGGGGCAGAATTTCAACCTTGTTGTCACATGGCATATTTTATGTCACAGGGATATATGACTCATGATATAGGAAACCGATAAACAACTAGATATGAAACTTAAATGGTAAAAGTATGCAAAAAAATATATTAAAACATCGATATCAAATAGAAAATCCCATTTATATTAATTTATAGCTTATTAAATTGAAAAGAAGCAATGAATCTTCTCTTTTATGGGACCATCATGCACATTGTCATCCCCAACTTCTGATTACACGCAGCCAGAGCAAGAGTTTAAGCATTCTTACACTTCCTCTCCACCTGCAAGCACCAATTACACACAAGTTAATTGATATGATAAGAGCTAAGAAAAATGTAAAAGCAGGAAAGGAAAATAACAAGAGTATATATATGCAAACATACGAGAGTTTTGCGGATAATAGCAGTTGGTAGAAGCACAATCAATGCTCAGGGGATTCTTTGTTCTCACTCGGCGGAGGCGGAGACGGCCGAATGCAATCAGCGGAACATTTAGGGGCACATTGGATTAGACATTCCTCACCCAGACCCAAACAACATTGATCTACACACTTTCCATAACATTCTGAGAAGGAATTTGTTGGAGGACTGCTATTCCCTACAGAGGTTCCCATCAACAACAACAACATTACAGCTATAAACTTGACACTTTTCATTTCCATCTTCAACTGTGAAAAGTATTTTTCCCTCCTCTCTCTAATAACTTTTCCCTACTTGGCTACTTTGATATCCTGGCTTTTGTGAATATCATGGCTCTCTATAGGGGAATTTATAGTAAACTCTGAAATGTGTTCACGCGCCATTATAAGAGAATTCATTGAGTTTCCTGTTATGTTTGCCTTATTTTTGGACAATTCCATTAAAAAATTTCTATCATAAATTAAATTATGTTACAGGGCCTACGGCCCGTTGGATGTGCGGTCCAACTATATTTCTAGGGTTGTATATAAAGTAAACGATGTAATACTTGTACCCGATTATTCTAACCAGATATTCTTCTTCTTGCCTTTACATATTCTTCATCCACCTCTGATTCTCCTCAAACACGTCATCAGCGCGAGTTCTACCGTGAGCTAAAGTTGGAATCAATGGAATCGTCATCGTCAAATCAGATATTGATTTGAACCTGTCATATACGGCTATACCATGTCCAATCAAACGATAACATTAACAAATTAGTTTTTTATGAATATTATATTATTCATATCGTGATAATTATATCAGTGATTGATTATGTTCTTTTCGTGATTGATTGTTGATTTGTGATTATAATTATTATTCATGATTGATGGGTTGGTGTGATTTGATGTACTAATTTATCATATAAAATGGTACGTGTGTGAAAAGGAAATCTGGGAAGGTGGGATACTATCAAATCCTGGATATAGAATCGGCGAAAAAGGAGATCTGGGGAGTGCAATACTGTCACGAGACGTTTGGAGGAGAAAGGAAAGTCTCCAACTGGTTCGGTCCAACCCACTCCGGTTCGGTCCGGTCCAACCCAACTTGGTCCGGTTCGGTCCAACCTAATGTAACTCGGTCCTGTCCAACCCAGTGCGACCCGTTCAAATTGTTACCTGTTCCTCACCGTTTGTGGGCCTTACACGAACAAGGATGTTCTGGTTTTGTATATATATGCCAGGAACCAAAGTTTGAGGTATGTAACTTTGAATACTTGTTGGGCTTACTTATTTGTTTTTAGAACATTCATAGTTTTGTTTGTTTGAAGATAAGTCCATATCATATAAACGGTCAACATAAATTATGAGTGTTGATTTCGATTATTAAGAATTTTGGTCTTAATGTTATTTAGTTCTCTTGAATATGATATTGGCTATAGTTGAATGGTGTCTTTCGTACAATTGGTTGTACCAACTTGATTCAAATATATGTATTTGGGGTTTAGAAGTACTTGAACACCATTATTGCATATTTGATATTTTCTTCCCAAACTTGAATGTTCCGTGGGATGTAATCCACTTGCTCAACTATTACATGTATTATAATTTTTGTGGAAGAACTCACAAAAGGTGATATGAGTCAGAAAATTTCCATTTCTCTACTTCATCCGTCATACTAACGAACCAGTATATGTTAAAGTATGCAAACAAGAGATCCACTATTTTACTTTTTTTTTAGTAAGTTATTCAACCTAAAGTAAGTGGTTGACATGCAAAATGGGATTCTCTTAACTCGTTGAGATAAATAAATTTCTCAAATTAAGCTAAATGTAGCAAAATTAAAACTGGAAGGAACCTCGAAGTAATGATGGTTAGACGTACCTACTCATATAAAGCATGTGAAAAGGGGACATATGTATCATGAGACAAAGATGTACTTTCGTCTTCGGTAGTAATAACACCAATACACAAGTATCAACCGAGTATGGGATCTGCTAAAATGTAATTTTAGCTCCCTTCATAAATGAAAGAGTTGGAAATGCACCTGGTCATAGGTGTTGGTATATACAATGTAATGTGTGTATCATAGTATCAACCAATTTTCACATCAACTTTAATGGTAACACGAACTTTGCCATGCCAATTGACTATCTTATTGAGTTGGCTAGATCCAATGTCTGCACTTATGGAATGAAAACACGAGAAATAAATTATTTAATAAAGAACTTGAGATATATTGGTGACACGTAATATATATTCACTCTAAAGTACTTGAATTGAATCCCACTTTTATTACGTAATAAGGCCACACCACCTGTTAAAACTCTCAAAACCCAAGTGTCTAACTCATAATTGTTTTTCTTCCATTATCTTAAGGAATTTAAACTAGTTGTTGAACTACTTCCTTATAATATGGCTACGATGATTGGATCATTGAGCGAAGCATTGTTCAAAATTTGTTTCCAAGATGAAACAAAGTCACAAAAGCTCTATATGTACTGAGACCTAATCACCTTGTTAAATTTCCAAGTAACCCGTACAAATGGATATCATGTGGAACATCAAAATGATGAGAATGTAATTGATTGCATCTTTAGTCTCTAATATATTTGGAAGGAAATATATTTTAGAGAAACTAATTAGTCAATCTAGTGCAATGTAATTCACTATAATGTTTGGATTATTGAATCCGATGATGAAATGTTGGAAACTGACTCATATAGGCTTTGGGCATAACCATAAAGAAACTTTGGTTGTGACATGATGATCGTTTTGAAAGGACTCATGCGAACATCACTTTATTTGAGTGAACAAAAATGGGAACAATATAGACATAATTCGAAGTAATGACATCTCTCAATAAGTGTTTTCTAAAGTACTAGATGCACAACCCCCCTTCCCATTATGTTTTTAGGTAAGAAAGCATATCACTCATTTTTACAAAGTCTTCAGTAAAACAGGATCAAGACCATCCTAAGATGCAAATGGTAAAAAAATTCCATATTACAAAGAAAACAAGGTGAACTTTATAAAAATATTCATGCAGAATGCGGATCATTAAAGTGACTGATGGATCTGGTGAATGTTTTGATTTTTTGGAATAGTTATAGTTCCTAAGAAATTTGCGTTTGAAAACTACTAACACATACCACACAATGCAAAGTGCAAAGGCTAACCACCCTTGTTAATGCTAGAGAATTTACATCAAAAGGATTTTATGAATATTGCATTTTTAATAAGATCAATATAGAACATCTTATACCCAATGGTCTCGTAAAGGCTACCATCAAAGGTTACAGATGGTGCCTAAGGAATAGGTTATGCGTACAAACTTATCTTTTATTGCTTTGGGGATATGCAATATTACACGCGTCTTACTTAATTCGTTTTTAAAACCCAATATTAGTCAACCTTTTCTGCGTACCAGTTGGTAACTGGATTTAAGCCTGACATTCGTGTTCTTACGCATTTTTGGTTGCACTATATATGTGCCATTACGACTCCACATCGTACTTTGACGGGTCTTCAAAACTGTTAAGTTGTTATGTTGGAAATGAGTTCCCAACAATTATCTGCATTTTAAAACTTTTGGCAGGAGATCTCTTACCGCTAGATTTGTGGGTTATCACTTCAACGAGACTGTCTTCCCATCATTATGGGGAGATAAGAAAAAAGTATTTTCTAAGGGAACGACAGGAATTTTCATGGTGTGCTCCCACTGTGTCTCATATTGATTCTAGTACTTCACAAATGTAAATGTGATGTAACAAAGAATAATCAATTTTCAGAATGTACACTGATGTCGTTAAAGTGATGAGATCACACATACCAGTTGAAAACCTACATGCAAGGTTACAAATCCTCAAGAATGGATATACACCGTAGACTAAGGTGTTGCAACTACACTTAGTGGAAGTGTGGCTGAGGCCGTGGATCCATAAAGGAATATGGAGAGACCACCAGGTTAGATCAATGCTTACCTAAAAAGGAAGTAGATGAGTAAGGCACAACTTATTTATATCATCAGAAATTATCTCATAATATTGTCTCTGAATATGTCCATGAATCAAAGTGGAGGACGCTCCGAATTTTTAAATGATTCTAGAGAACAATGAAATCCTGACGGATTATGAGAATGCACATGAGTCAATGGAAGGATCATGTGTGCACAATGATGATATAATCCATAAATAGTTGCTCCAGAAGTAGAGCACAATAAGATTGAACCATGCTTTATTTTGATAAATTTAAAATAAATAGCATATTTGGCCTACACAATCCAGGTAGAACTTAGTTCTTTGGAAAATATACGGGTATTTGGTGTGGTAGTGCTAACCAAGCAAGTGTAAAGCCTATTGGACATACATGATTAATTTGTCACAAAGCATAATGAGAAGAAAGAAGTCTTAAAGGATAAAGACTCTCCTTGTGGCGCGAGGTTTCTCACAAAGCCCTGGAATTGTTCTGTTGTAATGAACGTTATAGCGTTCTACTACTTAGTTAGCTTGGTAATTTCAAAAGGACTTGAAATGCATCATATGTATGTGGTCGTTACGTATCTCTGAAAGAATCAAGAGATCGCAGATATTTACAAAAGTACTTAATAGACTTTTGTTTCCCAAATCAAGTGACTCTAAACCACAGAGTGTGTTTACAGTTTGATATAACACTCACTTATAGATTGAAGCAATCAGGCGGATGTGGTATACCCGTCTAAGTGACTATTTAATTTGGATGGGATAGACATGTAAGTTATTTTTCCTTGCGTATTCCTTGAAAGTCAGATGAACCAATTCTAAACTTGTTTGGAAGTGTGGTAAATCGGTTTCAAGTGAGCTAGCATGGAAAAGACTTGCAAGAGTAAGATGTCGTCACACTTTGAACACGGTGCATTAATGCTTATTCTATATTGTTCAAAGATATTCCTTAACGGCTAAGAAGGAAGTAAATCCCAAGATCGAATTTAAATAAGTTAAGAATCTTTTTAATTAAGGGTTTTTAATTATATATGAAAAATAAGAATTAGTAATGTACATTTTCTAATTAAAGATTTTCCAAGGAGATTTCGATCATTATTTTTGGACAATGTATTCACAGGAATTATGAAAACCGAATTTGGTGGAGTAATGAAAAAATATCTTGAGTATATTTTTGGTTTTGGAAATTCCTTGGTGTCCAAAATTCCTTGTCTATAAATACTTTGAATTTGCATTTCTAGCAAACTAATCCTGCGTAACATTAGACTTACTCTTTTTTATTTGTTACTGGTGAAGCTTCCTATTGGAGAGGAGAGTAAACTAATTAGGTGAAATCTTTTACGACCGCTAAATTTAAAGTCTTCTTTGGGATTGAGAATCTCTAGCGCGACCCGTTGGTGGGAAACTTGATATTACGGTTTATCTTTAGTTTTCATATTGATTTGATTGACTAACGGTGGTTGAACTTTGATTGCACCTAGTTTGTTTATGCTTGAGAATCTTCTCTTCTGATATAATATTCACTCAAAATAGTTCAAGGTTTCGACACGGATCTTTAGACTGTTGTTAGATCTAAAGACGATCTTGTGATAATACATTGTTAACATATTACGTTCTGTGTGTGATTGATTACAAGAGATTCAAGTAGTTTTGTTGAGGTGTTTATTGAAGATCTAAGAAGATTTTAAGACAAAGAAGATATTGAAGATTTCTGACTTGGTTTTTACAAGCTTTGGTGTGCACTATACTTGTTTTGGAAAAATAGGATCCGACTATAATTGATTTATACTTTTGGGTATTTTGATAGAATAGTTGAGGAAGATTGGCATCAACACATATCACTTGGTTGAAGGGTGTTGTTGGCTTAATCTTAAAGATTACCTTTGGGTGATTGAACATAACATAGACCTTGGAGCCTGTCAAAGGAGTTTATGTTAAGATAAACAAGGGAATCTTTGCGCAACTCATATCACTTGGTTGAAAAGGGTTGATACCAAACAAATTTGTTATTCCTTTACTGTTTAGAATACGAACCAAAGGAATTGGTCCAAGCACGTGACTTGTTTACTGGTTGGAGGCGTGGGAATAAAGACGGAACTAGGTGAACTATAGGTTTAGTTGCTTGGTCTCAACTATACGAAGTTGTCTTATTTTGTATAGCGGCTTAATCTTGAGAGTATTCAATTCTGGACTAGGTCCTGGTTTTTTTTTTGTATTTGCGGTTTCCTCGTTAACAAAATCTTGATGTGTCATTTACTTTATATTTCCTCATTATAATTGTTTTATTATAATTAAAGTAAATTGCAAAAACGTTAATTCCTATTTACTTGATACGTGAATCCTATTGAGTTTGGTTAAGTCCGAACCTTTGTATCAAGTAAACACACTTTGTTGTTGCATTGTCTTGATCTTGTATCCATAGACGATCACACAAAGTGTGAACCGATTTGTTGTATTGTCTCGACTCAGTCCATAGACAATCACTATCGGGGAAAGGACTTATAGGAAGGAAAAGTAATAGCTTGAGGTATAATTGGGGTACCCTTGCATTTTCAGTAATTCCAAACTACACAGAAGACAATCAGACTATATACCAAAACTATACCAATTATACTTAATATGGCTTCACTGAAACAACTTTCAGCTACAATTCAAGGTACTTGCGAACACACTTGTGCAAATTATTAGTAATCAAATCATCACAAACCACAAACAAAGCATTAACTCACATATTCAGGGTTTCCCAATAACAAAAAATAATCAAAATTAGGAAACTAAACCTAACACAGGTGAAATCACATCTATAAACATAAATCCATCTCAAAACCACTAATCTAAATTAAACTCTAGATTCTCGAAACACAAATATCAAACAAATTTAGATTCACACATCGAAATTAGTAATGAAACTAGAACTGGATTAGGATGCGGATGATGAAATCACATCTATATACACATAAAATTGGTATATATATGTTTAGATTCACCAAATATCAACAAATTTCAAAACGAGAAGCGAAATTTCTGAATCAAAAATCTAGTACAATAACGAATTAATCCACACGATCTGAGTTTTTGATTTGAATCACGATGCTAATTAAGAGAGAATCAAAAATCTAGCTAAGGTTTTAGTCGAATCATACTTGAATCACTAATTCGACGATGATCCTCACTTGAATTCTCTGTGAATGAAGAGAAAACTCGAGAGAGAGAGAAACCTGAATGAAATTGGAAAATAAAATAAAATTGGATCGATCTGAGTTTACGAGGAGAAAATAAAAAAATAAGTGGGTTTGTTTTCACTTGGGCCCGCAAAAATTAGGTGGGTTTGTTTTTCCTTTTTTTTAATGAACCGATTTTTGATCACAAAGTATTAGAGCATCTCCAATGCAAAGGGTCAAGGTCATCTTAGGTGGAGGTCTTGTTATCACTTTTTTTTGGTGGGTCATTTGCTAAAAGACAAAAATAAATAAAGATAAAAAATTTGAGCTAAAGTCCATCTCCAATCTTAAAGGTCTTACCTACACCTTTTTATTTAAATTTAGAGACAAAGTGATGAAGTGGACCTAAGACCCAAGGTCATGAAGAAAGTCTTATTTATACTTTCTCCATTACCCCCACTTAGCCATGTCATCTATCTCTATTACCTTAACCCTTGGTTGGAGATGGAAATTTGGTACAAAAAGTCTTAAATCCTAGGTGTCATTCATTTTTAAGACCTTTACCCCATGCATTGGAGATGCTCTTATGGAAAGTGGTCAAACGTCAGAGTAAGATCACACTGTCTACAATATATTAGATGCATAGGAAGGTCTCTGTATCTAAGATCACACGCTCTATAATATTAATGGTCTTTAAGTTTTTACTCTAAAAAAACATCAAGTGTTCATAAATTGTGCTCTTTAGTGTGTGATCTATGGCATGTTTTGTTGTAGTGAGATTTTTTCTACCATAATTAAATCATCATTAAATACTCTAAATTGACTGAATTAATCATGGAATTAATCTTTAACATTTATGGTATCTATTTTTGGTAATTTTCATTTGATGATTCCCAATGGTGCCAAATTCAGATAATGTGACGGATAGATATTACCGTAGCCAGAGATGAAATTTACCAAATTCAGATAATGTAACGATGTGGTCGTTTTAACACCCGTTTAACTAAAAAACATACCCCTCCAAATCCCCTTAATCATTACACTTTTTAAAAAAAATGTAGGAAGTTAAACAAAGAAAACAGAAAAACAGTTAGGTAATAAAATTGTTTTTTAAGTTTTTTACTACTTTATAATAGTGTCAGAATTTAAAGAGGGGCCATATACTTGAAATATGTGGCCTGACCACATCGTAGTCGCACTGGAAATTGACTATTTTAAGAGGAAAATATCGTTCAAGAAGGAATTCCAGAAAATTTTGAACAACGCAACAGCCGACTTAGCTCAGTGGTAGAGCGCGTGGCTTTTAATCACGTGGTCAAGGGTTCGATCTCCTAAGTCGGGATTTTTTTTTTTTTTTTTACAAACAAACTGAAAACTCATTCGTTCAAAGCCATCCTTTTTCGATCTTCCTCACCAGGCTCTGGCATCTTATAAAACCATTTTGATCCTAATGCTCTTTCGGCTTCCAACAAGCTCCTTAACCTTGTCTTCTTCCAAATCACAAGCTCGACACAACAAACTCAGTAGTAAATCCAGTGAATATAGCAATAGCACCAGTTGGGGCAAATTCGCTGAATCCATCAGCTTTTTGACCTTTTGAGGAATCACCCATCACCAGAATAACAATTTTGGTGTCTTCTAAGCTTCATAAAGGATTAATATCAGCAGTAACGCTTCCTGGAAGAACACAACCAACCGCTTCCTGGAAGAACACAACAAGCAACCTTGGCAGAACCAAAATAGCTAGGCATATTGCTAAACCATTCTTCTGAAGAGCATTCATTTAGTCCACCCACCATCACCTCCAAACACAGACTTCGACAATTTGACTGTCAAATTAATCTCCATTACAACACAAAAAACTCACGAATAAAATCAGAAGTATGAACTGCTCTGCAAAAAGAAAAAGAAGAGGAATGGGTATGAAACTGCGCAGAAAAGGATCAAGTAGCATGCTGTATTTATAGGCTTGCAATATTTAAAGAATCCTACTTGAATCAAGATTAACAATGAAAATTCTGGATAACTATAGAGTAAATTAATTTTTTAGTAGGTTTCATGTATTCGGAGAAAGAGTTACGCCAGAACAAGAGATTCTAACCTTGTATAATTCGTGTTCACCTCCAGCTAAGCCTCACAAAAGTTAGCTGCAAAATTGGTCTGTCAAAACAAATGGTGCCATAGCCTCATCCGATGATTGCCATATAGCGAAAATTGCCGAACCTCAGTTTTCAAGCAGCCAAGCTTAAACTGCACTCAGCTTGTGCCATAGCCTCATCACGCGAGCAAATTCCAGAAAGACAAAAAGGTTTCAAGCTTGATAAACTACAAGCTTAATTACAAACATTGCATACTCTTGGAACTAGAGAGTTCTGTTGAATGAGTAACTTCAAACAGGAACACAGTATATTACGCACATCAAACTCTTCATGAAGTGCACTGCACAACTCTTTAGCAGTATCCGCAGCACAATTGCAAAAGGATAGAAACTAGGACCAGCAGTGCTTCAGTGCTCCTTCGACCGTCTTGCTCTACTCTAAAACTTTGAGTTTTTGATTTCTCTTTTCACCTTTAGGAATTAAAATCCGGAAATGGAATCTTTGAGATAAGGAACACTATAGATTGTTAGCGTTTTAGTAGGTTACATATATCACAGAAAGAGTTAGTCTAGAACAACAATTTCTCACCTTGCATAATCCGTGTTCACCTCCAGGCAAGCCCCACAAAAGTTTGCTGCAAATCTGTGTTGTCAAAAGGAAGGGTCCAACATCTCTCCCTTAAGATGACCGATGATTGCCATATTCGGTTTTCAAGCAGCCCGGCTTAAACTTGACCCAGGGCGTGCCTTAGCCTCATTACATGAGCAATTACTCAAAAGACATAAAAAGAAAAGAAAATTCAAGCTTGATAAAGTACAAGCTTTTTCTTTTCCAAAGCTTTTTTACCTGGATGCATGTGACATCAGTGATGTCCTTCCTACTAAGTGGTTGTTTGAAGTACTGATGATGGAAAAGAAAACCAATCTATACCCTGCAATCTTTGGAACCACCAAATACCTTGGGACAAAGAACAAGTTACCAGCCTTGACTCTTATTACCATCTCGCGCTTACCATCAAAACTGACAATCTGTGCACCACATGGACCCAGCAGGAACCTGACAGGATCAGCACCAAGCTCAACCGGTACAACCAAAGGCAAGTTTTTGGAGTGCAGCATCCTCAACTTAGACTTGTCTAGTGAACAAACTTAAAGACTAAGACACCTCAAGCTTGACGAAATACAATTTTTTGCTTTTTTCTGAGATGAAACTGTTCTACAACAATGTGTGTATATGCTTTCAAAACTGTGGAGGCGATTTCACGATTCAGAAACATACAAGACCCAAGTCGTATATGGAGCATAATCCAGATAACTCATTGTTTTTTACACAAATTGTGCAACGATCTTACAAGATACGAATTACAATGTACATTCCTAGCGGCTAATACAATGTTTGCCAATACAAATGGGAAAATATATTCATTATGCAGTACGCCAAAAGACCTCATGAGAAACCTAAGTAAGCATGTAATATTTCACAGATATCTAATTTCTATCTGGTTTCTGAATTCATCATAACATATACTTGCAAAATGGCTTTAAAATTAATTCGATAGAGTTACACTAGGACAAGAACTTTTAACCTTGCATCATAACATATACTTGCAAAATGGCTTTAATATTTCTTTTGCTACTAGAGAGTTCTATTGAATAAGTATATGCTAACCAGAACACATTATCTCATGCACATTAAACTTATTTGCTTATATGTTTCAAGTGCATAATAAACTCCCCCTCTTTTGGACGTCACAAAAAATTAAGAAGATTTTTCTTTTAACCAAATCCGGAAAGGAAAGCGCTGAGATAATGAACCAAATCCTAATCAAGTTCTTGATAAATATGGTAATGCAGTTTTAGTAGGTCTCATATATTCAGAAAAAGAATTATTCTAGGACAAGAAATTCTAACCTTGCATAACCCATGTTCACTTCCAGGCAAGCACCCCACAAAAGTTAGCAGCAATATTGTTCTGCCAAAAGGAAAGGGGCAACATCTCCCTTACAGAACCTCACTTTTCAAGAAGCTAAGTTTAAACTTGGCTCAGGTCGTACCATAGCCTAGTTACATGATAAAGCTGGTTCCAAACAGTGTCTACGCCTGGAACTATAGGGTTGTGTTGAATGAAAATCTGCAAACCAGAACACATTATCTTACGCACATCAAGCTGACATGCACTTCCTAATTCATTTTCAAGAAGTTTGAAACTGTTAGCAGTATCCACCACAGGACAGTTGCAAAACAAGGACCAAAGTTAAAAGACCAGTGCTTAATTTAGTGCCCTTTTATGAGACAGTCCGACCCTCTTGCTCTCGCATCTAAATTTTCCAACTGTGCAACATTTACAATGTCAAACTCCGCCTAATTTCAAAACAGAAAAACATCCAAGACCCGAGTTTTAAAATAATCCAGCAGCGGAATCTTTCATTCATTGTTTATATGTTTATAACACAAATGATGTAACAAGTTTGCAGGATAAAATTACAAAGTATATCCTTATACTACATTGTTTGCTAATATACATGTAATCTATTCCTTAAGCGGTACCTACAGATCTCATAAGACTACATTTATGTGTATATACATTTCCATTTGTCTCATTTCTTTTAGGTTCTTGAATTCCTAAAGAACCCCATTCATCAAAGCAAATATTTGTTAAATTAAATGTCTGAAGACTTAAACCAACAGCATACCATCGCACCAAGTAGGGTGCCTATATGAATGAAGCAGCATTTCCAGCAATTCGGAATTCCAACTGAAATGATCAAAATCTGTTTGTATAGAGATATAAGATTCATATCCATGCTAAAAGGCAGACTTTACAACATGCTTGGTTTCTAGAACTATAATGCGCTATGTGAAATAATGGATTTCAAAAATGGTAAAGTGCAGTTGCCAGTTAGTATGAGATGCTTGGGTCTTCAAAAGCTGAAGTAATCATAATATAAATCTCATATGAATGCTATAGCATAATACATTTCCAGTTCTGTTGGATGTTACAGAAATTTCCAAAGCTTCTCCTAGGCATTTAGGTGGTAGTGGAGAGTTTATGGGAGTTCTTAGGAGTTCTGAACATAAGCATAAGCAAATTTCACTTTTTACCTTTAGGAATTAAAATCCAAATAGAACTACTTTGTGATAATGAACCAAATCCTAGCCCAGTTCTGGATAACTATGGAGTAATAGGGTTTTAGTAAGTTACGAATATTAAGAAAAAGACAAGTATTTCCAACCTTGCATAATTCGTGTTCAGCTCCAGGCAAGCCCCACAAAAGTTAGCCGCAAAACTGTGCTGCCGAAGGAAATGCTGCCACATCTCTCCTTATGATAAGTGGCCGATTGCCAGAACACAATTTACAGAACCTCACTTTCGAAACAGACAGGCTTAAGCTTGACTCAGGTCGTGCCATAACCTCGTTACATGAGCAATTTATCCGAAAGACGATAAAACCCTCTAGCTTGATAATTTACAAACTTTTTTACAAGGATATAGCTGGTTCCAACCAGTGTCTACTCTTGGAACTAGAGAGTTCTGTTGAATGAAAATATGCAAACAAGAACACATTATCTTACGCACATCAAGCTGATGTGCACTGTGTAATTCTTTTTCAAGGACTTTGTTACTATTGGCAGTACCCATAGGAGAGTTCCAAAAGGATGGAAACAAGGACCAAAATGAATACACCAGTTCTCCTTGATGACAGAAGATCAAGCTCAACATATAGAGAAGATATCAAAATAGAGAAACATACAAGACCCGAGTTTAGAGATAATCCAGTGAATCTTTCATTCATAGTTCTATACACAAATCATATAACAAGTTCCCGGGATACATTTCAAAGTTAACGGCAAAATGGAAATATGTTATCACAAAGAACACTGCTTGTAGGTAAACTTCAATGCAGTTTTTGTTCAAACAACCACTATTTCTTATATGACAGTGATTAGTTGCAGTATCAAAACACTTGATAAAAGTACTTAAATAAGGCCTCTCTCGTTCAACAATATTGTCTGGGAGGTATGCTTATTGGACTCCCATGTATACAAACGAAATAAGTTACCAAAGTACACATCACATTCACCCATTCAAATAAGGTCAAGTCACAAACAAGATGCACAATTAATAAAGCTTAACCCAAAACAGATAACAGTACTACAATGAAGTTGGATCAATGATATAAAGACAGATTAATAATAATTAATAATATAAAACTCATTAAGATAGTGCCAATAGCAGTAGGTTCACAGAAAGGTCCTTTGTTATCCAATTTCAAGATCAACCAGTTCACTGCTTTCAATCGTCTTCAACTGACTCCATTATCTCTGTATCTTCTCCTAATTCTTTCAACGATACAAAGGTGTTCTCGTGGGGAAGTACTCTACGAAATCGCTCCTGAAATTCCACTTCCGTTTTCGAGGCTAGAGCTTCTATGTCGTAAATGTTGAGGTAGAAACTTTCGTAAGTTAAAACAGTGTCACTCTTCGGAATGGCTAATAATTGCCCCATTATAACCCTAAACTCTTTACTCCAAACCCATGACTGATGTTCCTCTCGCTCTTTCATGTCATGATTTTCATTCTTCTTTCTTAATAACCATATGTCATAGTATGCGGTTTCTTCAACACCTAGCACAATAGCAAAATACAAAAACCCATCCAGAACCCCTATTTTATTATGTCTCCAATAATTATTTTCTGGTGGTGGCAAAGGAGGTGGTGGAAGATTTTCACAAAACTTCTCCTCTGACAAATCGAAAGTTAAGATGGTTCCAGTCTCGTCACTGCACATAAAATAAAAAACTTCATTGGCAAAGCTACCTTGTTCCAAATGATATACACTTAATCCAAAATTGAAGTTTCCAAGATTTCTCCATCCATTTCCACTCCCCAAAGTGTAAATGTGCACTGCTGTAAACTCCGTCTCTTCCATTACTCCCACAACTTTGTACTCATTGGTCGAAGATACATAACCAAATACAGTCGTCCAGAAAGGACACTGATAATCTGTCTGAATTTCGGGAAGCACAACATGCTCTTTGGTAATTGGATTACAAATACAAACAGTTTCATAAGGTTTTTCTAGGGTAGATCGAGAAAAACAGATTAAACCATGAATCGAACCAACCAACCTAATTGGCACAATTGGAGTAGTTAAATTAATCCTTTTAATTCTATGAATGGGTGTTGTTGACTTATCATGGTTGACATTATATTTAAAATAATGAAACTTTGGATCAATCTCAGTATCAGATTTAGTCAAAGCAAGAAAACCCAACTTACCGGAACGAGCAGCAGAATGATTGAGATAGTGATGTACGTGCATCTTGGAGAATGAAGGATGATGAGAAACAAGATAGTTGTAGTATATATGACTTGATTAATCAACATGGTGGACTGTCGGTGTGAGTAAGTAATGGACTGTCGGCAGTGGAAAAGGTTAGGTAGTCGGTGGTGGAGTGAGTAGCTACTAGTGTATTATGTTGACATTAGGCTAGTGTATTATGTTGACATTATGTCAACATTCCTTCACCCATTAATCCTATATAAGACCATGTAAACTCTCATTGTTTCTCATCCCAAAATCAGTTCAAGTTCCTAAACAAAAGAGAGAAACATTAGTAGTGTATAGAGAGAGTAAGAGAAAGAACAAGGTCTTGTTCTTGAGAGGAGTTTACACTCTTGTAATCTTGTTCATATCATAGTACAACGTTATCGTCGTCTTCCAAAGTGGATGTAGATCATCTTGATCGAACCACTATAAATCCTTGTGTTGTGTGTGTGCCTATTTTATATTTTTTTCATTTCTATTTCAATTCTCTATTGATTGTGCTTAGAAGAGCCATTGGTCATAACAATAGTTCCAAGTTTTGCAGACTGATTTGCATTCAAGGACTAAATCGGTGGGAACTCGACTCAATATGCTTACTATAATTTCCGAAGGAAGATACTTGAAATAATCCATCAAAACAAAACCCCTTGTTGTTGAAGACGCAAGGATTTGTAGAAGATGGCTTAGAGAGATCTTACGAAATCTTGGGTTTATAAGAAATAGAAATGGAATTGGGGATCTGCGTATTGGGTTTGGAAGAAAGAGTAAAGGTGAAATGAAATGAAATTCCCTTTGGTTTCGGAATTGTACTAGACCGTGAGATGCCCAAAGCAACAAGTAGGGTGCCTATATACATGAAGCAGCATTTGCGGATTTGAATGCTCGATGCAAAGCTTTCAAAAAAAAAAAAAACATAATAATGACTCGGTGTTGTTAAGATATGGTCAAGATATTATATATCTTGACATTATTGTGTTGTTATTTGGTTGTAACTGCATATATATCCTTGTTGTATATATCCTAAATATTATTAGGTGTATCTTTTATTTGCCTTATCTAGTTGTTAGGTGTATTTTTTATTTGCCTTATCTAGTTGTGTAAAGTTGTATAAATCAGGCTTTTGCCTATCTCTGAATACACAGAGAATTATTCTCACATCTACATTAAAATCTATATGCTCATGTTTATCATGGCATCAGAGCTAGGAAAGATCTGAGAACCAGTTTCCGCTGCAATACAACCCAGAGAAAACATAGTAATCATGTCAAGAGAAGATTCTCAACCTATCACTGTTCGTTTTTATGGATCCAACTACAACCACTGGTCATTCCTCATGAGGAGTTTTCTTAAAGGAATGAGTATGTGGAAGTATGTCGATGGTACAGATAAAGCCCCTACAACAAGCAATTCAAATGACAAAGGAAAAGAAGTACAAACAAAGGATCCAAAAGAAGAATGGGAGATTAACAATAACAAGATTCTCACTTGGATTGGAAATACGGTTATTCCTTTTATAAGTATGCAACTCACCAGTTTTGAGGTAGCCAAAACTATGAAGCAACCACATAGTCAAAAAGGTACACACAAGTCAACTTTGCTCAGAGATATAAACTTGAACAAGATATTAGATCTATGAAGCAACCACATGATCAGACTGTTTCTGTTTTTCATTCTGAGATGTCTATAGTCTGGAATCAATTAGCACTTATGGAACCAAAATGGACTGTAGATTTGGAACTATGGCAGAAATATAGAGAGGAAACACGTTTAGTTGAACTTCTAATGGCTTTACGTGATGAGTTTGAGTCTGTTAGAGCATCTATTCTTTATCGATCACCTCTTCCAACTGTGGAAGCTGCTTTGTCTGAACTTATTGTAGAAGAAACAAGAAAAAGAATTACGCCAGAGATATTAGGAGTGCTTGCTGTGCCTACACGTTCAAGTTCAAATAACTTTTCAAGAAACTCAAGTACTTCAGTGCAACGTGACATGTCCCAAGTGCAGTGTCACAATTGCAAGACTTTTGGGCACTTTGCAAGGAATTGCAATTTTCCATCAACAAATTCCTCACCTTCTCCAATAATACCTCACACACCCACAACATAGTGTGGGTACTGTAAGGAACTTGGTCATTCATCCAGGTTTTGCACCTCACCAACTTAAAGGAACATGAGAAGAATTAATGCTAATGGAGGAAACAAGTCCAGTGCACCAACCAGATTCATGGCAGCCCCAGTCTCACCTGCATCAACATCAAACTCATCTGCGTTAGATGTACCTGGTGGTAGTTCTGCACCAAATCTTGTTGATATTCAGGAGATGATTAAACAAGCACTATCAATTGGTAACAATCCTACAGCTGCATCTGCCTTCTCTATCTCCACAGGTATTTACTCAACAGAATGGTTTCTCGACTCAGGAGCATCAAAACATATGACTTTTAATCAAAAGTTTTTTAAAAGTCTTCATCCTGTCATCACCCCTAAGATTCATACTTCCGATGGATCAATATTAACTGCAAGTCATGTAGGCTTGGTCAAAAGTTCAAATAACTTTTATGTACCAGATGTGCTTCTTGTGCCAAATATTATAATGAACCTTATTTCAGTTGGTCAACCGTGTGATCAAGGTTATAACACATATTGTTTTCCTTTTGGTTGTGCTACACAGGATCTCAAAATCGGGAATCTAGTTGGGATAGGCCGTAGAGTTGGTCAGTTGTATCTCCTTCAATCTCTTGCTCACTCAACAGAATCTAAAAGTCATGTCATAGCTGCTACTCCCTCTGCACCTGTGTCAATATCTCCCTTCATGTCTTGGCATTCTAGGTTAGGTCATGTTTTCTTTTCTCGTCTTTCATTTATGATCAATAAGGGTTTGCTAGGAGATACTCAGTTAGATAAAGAACCAAATTGCATCTCTTGTAAACTGGCAAAACAACCAACTCTTTCTTTTAATCTTAGCACTTCTATTTCAACTGAACCTTTTGCTCTTATACATTTTGATGTCTGTGATAAATCTCCAATTATGTCAAAGGGAGGTGCTTTGTATTATGTCAGTTTTATTGATGATTATTCGCGTTATACATGGGTATATCTATACAGCTCTAGAGCAGATTTTCTTAAGTTATCTCAACCATGATAAAAACTCAGTTTGGTAAAGTGATCAAAGTTTTTCATGCTGATCAGGGTGGGGAATATATTTTCAATCCATTCAAAGAATTTCTTAAAACCCAAGGCACCATTCGTCAACTGTCATGTACTGAAACTCCAGAACAAAATGGAGTTGCAGAATGTAAACACCGTCATATTATAGAGACATCTAGAACCCAGTTAATTTCTGGTTCAGTTCCTTCCAATTTCTGGGGAGAATCAGTCCTTACTGCAGTCTATACCATCAATAGAGTTCCAACAGCTGTCATAGGAGGAATATCACCTTATGAGTGTCTCTATGGTAAGAAACCAAACTATTCTGAGCTTCGAGTCTTTTGTTCAACTTCTTTTGTACTCCTTCCAGAACGTGAACGTCATAAACTTGGTCAAAAGTATGTCTTGGGTGTCATTCTTGGTTATGGTATTGAACAAAAAGGGTACCGTTGTTATGATCCAGTTAATAGAAAGCTTTGTGTCTCTCGTCATGTCACATTCTGGGATAAAGTTCCATCTTGGTCACTTCCAAGCAGCAAATCATCATCTTTTGAGTCTTTCACTTATTCTGATCCATTTCCTAGTGAATCCAATCCTAACACTTTTCCTATATCTACTCCTAAAAGTCCATGTCCTCTAGTTGTTAATCCACCAGATACTGATGACCAAGACCACTCTACGACTCAACCTGACAGTGCAACTCAGGAACGAGATCCTGATCCTGAAGAAAATTTTTGCCACCTCGCAATCGAAGACCACCAGCTAAGTATGCAGACTATCATTGCTCATTGTCTTTTATTTTGTCATTTTATGAACTAAAAACATACAGAGAAGCTACAGCCATTCCAGAATGGCAAGATTCAATGGATGGTGAATTGGAAGCACATGCACAGGCGGGGACATGGGAAATGGTGGATATTCCTCCTGGAAAATCGGTTGTTGGAAGCAGATGGGTCTATAAAGTTAAGACCAAGTCATATGGTGAGTTTGAACGATTTAAATCACGAGTTGTTGCAAAATGTTATACACAAGAGTATGGTGTTGACTATAAAGAAACATTTGCACCAGTGGCCAGAATGGTTACAGTTCATACATTACTTATTATTGCTGCCACACGACAATGGGGGCTCCATCAAATGGACGTGAAAAATGCTTTTGTTCATGGTGAGTTACAAGAAGAGGTTTACATGCAACCTCCTCCTGGTTTTCCTCATGAACCTAATCAAGTATGTAGGCTTCGACGGGTATTATATGTACTCAAACAAGCACCTCATGATTGGTTTGAGAAGTTTAGCAATGTGATTCTATAGTATGGCTTTGCACAAAGCTTCTGTGATTCGGCTATGTTCGTCAGATCGTCAGAAAAAGGAATTGTCATTCTTCTCTTGTATGTTGACGACATGGTTATTACTGACAGTGACCAACAAGGTATTAATGAATTCAAATCATACCTCAATGATTGTTTTAAGATGAAATATCTTGGATACTTAAGTTACTTTCTTGGCATTGAATTTGGCATGTCACCCACTGGTTATTTCATATCACAAGTCAAATATGCATCTGAGATTCTACAACGTAACTGAAATAACCATAGGTAGCAGTTAAGTTGGCATGTCTGACAACTAGTAGGGAGAAGTCAAATATGCAGGTAGCAGTTAAGTTGGCAGTTAAGTTGGCATGTCTGACAACACAAGTCAAATAACCACACTTTGTTTCTTGCTTCTCAGATGCATATTTGACTGGTTTCAGTTAAGTTGGCATGTCTGACAATAAGGTAACTGACACACCTCTTGAATTGAATGTAAAATACAGTCCTACAGATGGGACTCTATTTTCAAATCCAACATTGTATTGTCAACTAGTAGGGAGTCTAAATTACTTGACTATTACGAGACCAGACATAAGTCATGCAGTTCACATAGTCAGTCAGTTTATGTCTGCTTCATGGTCTACTCATTATGCAGTTGTTATCAGAATTCTGAGATATATCAATGGGTCTCTTCATCAAGGTTTGTGTTTCTCATCCAAGTCTGATCTCACTCTTCAAGCTTACTCAGATTCCGATTTGGCTGGGGACATTACTGACAGAAAATCTATTACAGACTACTGTATCTTCTTGGGGGACTCGTTGATTTCCTTGAGAAGTAAGAAGCAAAGTGTGGTTTCTTTTTCAAGTTTTGAAGCAGAGTACAGAGCTCTTGCTCACACCACATCTGAACTCATTTGGTTACGGTGGCTTCTTTGTGATATGGGAGTTCTAATTTCTTCTCCTACACCACTGTATTGTGATAACAAGGCTGCTATTCAAATTACACACAATGATGTCTTCCATGAACGTACAAAGCATATTGAGATAGATTGTCATTTTACTCGTCATCATTTTAAGAAAGGTACAATCACTCTTCCGCATGCCAAATCAGAATTTCAACTGGCTGATCTTTTCACCAAGACTCACTCTGCAGCTCGTCTTCAATTCTTAATTTCCAAACTCAAGATGTGTACTCCACTACCTTGAGTCTGAGGGGGGGTGTTAAGATATGGTCAAGATATTATATATCTTGACATTATTGTGTTGTTATTTGGTTGTAACTGCATATATATCCTTGTTGTATATATCCTAAATATTATTAGGTGTATCTTTTATTTGCCTTATCTAGTTGTTAGGTGTATCTTTTATTTTCCTTATCTAGTTGTGTAAAGTTGTATAAATCAGGCTTTTGCCTATCAGTGAATACACAGAGAATTATTATCACATCTACATTAGAATCTCTATGCTCATGTTTATCAGGTGCAATATTTCGTAGGAGCTACTTGGATCTTTAAAACATCAAATTATCAATGTCATATGCTTTTGACAGTGTGCAATTAATGTACCTGGAATGATTGATCTCCTTGATATGCTGCCGATTCAGATAATGAAGTGGGAAATTTGCTTAAACTTGATTCACCTTTTTGCTGTCAAGTAGCCAATTTTGCGAAAGATAAGTGTAGGGGTGAAATATCGCACAAAGCAAATCCACAGTTTCGCTTTAGCTAAGACAACCACCAACACGAAGAAGAAATAAATTAGGCGAAGACTAATTGCGCGATAACAAGAAAGCGGCACAAAGAGCAACAACGCGATAAGTACAACGCGTCATTTATCAAGAAGAACACGAAGCAGCAGCGCGAGAAACAACGACATCTCCCCAAAGCCTGGCGAATAAGACAAACTGAAATAAGTTCAACCAATACAGATTTTGCATGTGATCCTCAATTGTCTTCTACTGATATATTTTCCTATGTAAGGATTCAAATGGAAAATAGAGAGGTGGTGGAAAAATAATTTAGTCAAGTCAATTAAGAGAGCTAAGAAACACTTAGAGAGAAAAGGGAGAAGCCATTAAAGTTCAATCCTATCTTTACTTCTTCCATTGTTGTCTATAAAATACCTTTGTAATCGTTGTAAGAACATCATGTTGGATAAAAATGATTTTTAATAAAATTGTTTTAGGTCTTGGTGTGGTTTGATCTAATGACCTAAGGGTCTAAGGATACTCACTCATTTTTTGGGTGAATGAAGTGGAACCTTTAGTCCCACATTGTGGAAAACTAAAGAGGAGCTCCACTATATAATCATACTATTATGTATGAATTATAAAACGTGGGTGGAGCGGGTGGGCAATAATACATATTTTGACCCATGCGATATGCGCGTATACCATGCACCAAGTTCCTCTTCTACTCGGATTTATTTTTGGCGTGTTTTTCTTTAGGAAATTGATTCCAAAAATACTCTGATTTATTTTTGGCATGTTTTTCTTTAGGAAATTGATTCCAAAAATAATTTTAAGAGTTTTATTTATGGTAAATTATTTTTACATGTTTTTGAAGAAAACCAAAGCCTAACTTGATTCGCAAGTATCGTTTCCTATAAATACAACTCGAAACTTTGTTTTTAATACGCCAAAAAAAATTCTTCTTTCGATCGTGGGTTTCTCCATACGTTTTACTTCCATCCCCGTTGCTGAGTTTGAAGAAAGGGTAACTTGTGTTGTGCTAACTCAAGTTATATCAGGCAGTCTTATCCTGAACACATCTTCGTTGTGAGGGGTTTAGCATTACTCAACTCGAGTATACCCGCGAACTAATGTGTTAAGGACAACTTGTTGAACCTGTGATTCTGCCTTCGTCAAGTTATTTCGGTAGAGTTGTCTCGAATTAGTTATTTACATATTATTTTTGATACATCTAACGTGTTGTTCATTGTTGCAAGATCCCAACACATCATACATTCAATACAAAGTGTTTGAGAAAGATCATACTAGTGTCAAAGTAGTGTATAATATCATTAATGTTTGAATTAATTTCCATGACTCAGGCTTTGTGTTATTATCATATTAACGGGTGTAGATGTGGGATTTTCCGCAACTACAACAAGCAAGCCTCTAGCTTAATATGTTGTAAGTAGTACCACACACTTATCAATGGGTGTTCTTAGGTTTTGATTCCATCCAAAATTGAGAAGATTTCAAGTCCACAAGAGTGAAGGGAAGAAATTAATATAGCGAGACAGTAGACGACTTAGCTCAGTGGTAGAGCGCGTGACTTTTAATCCCGTGGTCTAAGGTTCCACCGATCCTAACAAGTTCAGCGCCACGACCAACCTTTTCAATTAATGGAAAGTTCTTGGGGTTCAGAACAACAACACCCCCACCAATAAAACACCAGTGCTTCAGTTCTCCTTGATAAGTGAAGTCCTACCCTCCTTCTCTAGCATCTAACGTCTTCAATATAACATGCACCACTGAATCTAAAGAAGCACGGCTTTTTTTTTTTGATCGCATACCAATAAATCCAGCACGCCGAGAAAAAAAAAATCCAGCAGCTTGCCAGATGTTGAACCTTTGATACTGTATGACGCACATAAAAACTCTTCATGAAGTGCGTTACGTAGTTCTTTTTTAAGAACCTGGAAAATGTTAGCAGTATCCACAGGAGAGTTGCAAAAGACTGGAAACTAGGACCAAAGTAAAACAACAGTGCTTCAGTTCTCCTCGATAAGAGAATCAGACCCTGTTGCTCTAACATCAAAAAATTTCATCTTCTAATACATGCACAAATGCAATAGAGAATTTTCTTGCAACAATTGCAAGACCGAACTCAACGTACAAGGAAGACTTAAGTATAGAGAAACACACATGATCCCTATTTAGAGATAATTCAGTAGCAAAATATTTCACTCATAATTTTTGACACAAATGATGTAGAAGGTTTACATACCACAAAATGTTCGCCAATATAAATGTAATATGTTCGTTAAGAAGTACCTGCCGACCTCATAAGAAACCTATTCAGCAAATCAAATAATTGTTTAATGGCTCAAGACTTAAGCTGACAGCAAGTTATGCTTCAAAAAAATAAATAAGGTCAAGTTACTAGCAAATTGGACAATTAAATTAAGCAATTAACATAGTTTAACCAAAAAGAAATAACACTTTTATAAAGACAAGGTAACAATAATTAATCCAGCAGTAGGTACACAGAAAGGTCCCTTGTTATCCGATTTCAAGATGCAACCGGCTTTCTATCTCCTTCATATGACTGCATTATATTTGTATCTTCCTCCCCTAACTGTTTCAATGAAACTAAGGTGTTCTTGTGTGGATATATGCTACGAAATCGCTCCTTAAACTCCACAAGCTTTTTAGAGATTGAAGATTTTGTGTCATAGATGTAGAGATTGTTATCAATGTAAGTTAGAACACCATTTGTCTTCGTAACAGCTGCTAATCTGGACCTGTATGAATTAATCCTAAACTCCTTAGTCCAAACGAATGACTGATGATCTTCTTGATCTTTCATGTTATAATTATCATTCTTCTTTCTTAATAGATATACGTCATAATACATGCCATCTTAGGTAAATAGCAAAACAGTAAAATACAAAAACCCATCCAAAACCCCTATTTTGTTATGATGCCAGGAATTACTCTCTGGTGATGGTGGCAAAGGAGGTGCTGAAAAATTCCCACAAAACTTTTCTTCGGACAAACAAAAGGTTAAGATGGTATCTAATTGACTCCCCATAAAATAAACAGCGCCATTGACGAAGATACCACAATATAAAACTATTCCAAAATTGAACTTTCCAAGGTTTCTCCATCCATTTCCACTCCCTAAGGTGTATATGTGGACTTCTACAGACTCGGCGTCCACCATTACTCGCATAACTTTGTACTCATTGGTTGAAGAAACATAACCAAATGCACTCATCCAATAAGCTTTCTGATTGGTAGAATCACAACAATCTGTTTGAATTTCAGGAAGCATAACGTACTCTTTGGTAATTGGGTTACAAATACAAACAGTTCCAAAAGGATGTTCTAGAGTAAATCGAGTAAAATAGATTAAACCATTAACGGAACCAATAAACATAATACGCTGAAATGGACAGCTTAAATTAATCCTTATAATTTTCTCAATGGGTGTTGTTAACTGATCATGGTTCTCATTATTATATTCAAAATAATGAAAATATGGAATACTATCTCCCTTAATATCACCAGTAAAAGCAATGAAACTCAACTTACCAGAATCATAAGGATGATTAAGATGATGATGGAAGTGGATCTTGGAGAAGGAAGGATGATTAGAAACAAGATAGTTCCATGTTTTGCATACTGATTTGCACTCAAGGGAGGATTCAGTGGGTACTCGACTTAAGATGTCTACTGTGATCTTAGAAGGAAGAAACTTGAAATAATCCATTGAAATAAGGATTTGCAGAAAATGGTTTGGATAGATCTAGGGTTTAAGAAATAGAGATGGGAATTTGGTAGAGTAAAAGGGGAAACGAAATGGCTATTTGTTCGGAGAGGATACGTTTTTTATTGACATACCGATTAGTTGGATTTTTAGACCGAGTAGTGCGCAAAGCAACAAGTATACATATATGGCTCTTCCTCTATATACCCTCAACCTCTCGTGTGCCTTCGGCGCTTGGGACTTAATGATTTGGCCTCACTGTCACCATGTCCAAATCCTTTCGGCTCACGACCTCGAAATCCTTCCATCTCGTGGATTATTTTCTAGATAATGAGTGCATCCATCTGTTTCATTTGGTAGTTCCTTTTTGTCTATGGGATATTCTAGATACAGTTGCTCCTCATCACAGTTAATCAAAGTTTATCGAACATACACACAATAGTTAAAAAACACCTTGGCGTTTCAGGGAATCCCAGCTTTGCGATTACCTAATAACTGCGGCACAACATTTAGTATGGGAGATATGTTCCAAATGGGTTTTCTTTTAGTGCTATTGCGGCTGACTATAGGGATATTTAGAGAAATACGTTTACAAAGATCATCAGTCAAAAGTAAAGGAGCGTGTTGAAGTAAAAGGAATACTACTCTTTGTCCAAGTACCGAGCAATACTTATTAAGTGTTGTCATTTCCCCATCATGGTATCACACTTAGTAAGTGGCTCAGCACTTAGAAATCCAAGAAAGACTTAACGAATGACCTTTGTGATCAAAAGGAGAAACTAACCAATCTAGAAAAATTAAAATGACATATAAGTTGTCAAGTAGTGTAAGTCGAGTAAAATCCATAAACACAAATGAAACTGGTTATATCATTTGGTAAGTACAAAACTACATTGCCAAATTTATAATTCACAGCGCCCAAACATCATCTGCTATAATAGTTAGTAATAGCCATAATTTATAATATACACATCTCAGGCCTTGCCGATAGCAGCAGGTGAAAGTTCCCAAGTTATCCAATTACAAGATGAAACCAATTCACGACTATTTATCTCCTTCAACTGACTCCATTATCTTTGTATATTCTTCCCATAATTCTTTCTGCGAAACTAATATGTTCTTGTGAGGTTGAGGATATATTCTACAAATCCACTCATTAAATTCCCCAAGCGCCTCCGAGGCTTTCTATTTCCTCCAACTGACTCCAATATCTTTGCATCTTCTTCCCCCAATTCTTTCAATGAAACTAAGGTGTTCTTGTGAGGATATATTATACAAAACCGCCCTTTAAATTCCACAAGCGCTTTGGAGGTTGAAGCTTTTGTGTCGTAAATGTAGAGGTTGAAATTGAAACTGATGTAAGTTAAAACATGGCCACTCTTGGTAACGGATAATAATCTTCTTTCCTTAATCCTAAACTCTTTACTCCAAACGCATGACTGATGTTCCTCTTGCTCTTTCATGCCATCCTTGTCATTCTTCATTTTCAATACCCATATGTCATAACATGTGTTCTCCTCCGGCTAGAAAAGCAGCAAAATACAAAAACCCATCCAAAACCCCTATGTTATTATAATACCAATCATTGTTGTCTTCTGGTAGACAAGGAGGTGGTGAAAGATTTTCACAAAACTTTTCCTTAAGACACATCGAAGGCTAAGATGGTTCTACTATGACCTTCCATCCAATAGACTGCTTCATTGACAAAGGTGGGATGCTGCCAAGGTGGGCTGAATTCAGAATAGAATTTTCCAATGTTTCTCCACCCATTTCCACTGCCTAAAGTGTATATGTGAACATTTTCAAACTCGTTCGTTAATATTATCCACACAACTTTATATTCATTAGTGAAGAAACATACCCAAATGCGTTTCTCCAATAAAGATCACAACAATATCTATTAATTTTAGGAAGAATAACATACTCTTTGGTGATCGGGTTACAAATACAAATAGGTTCTTCACCGAGTCCGAAAGATTGTGATTCAGCAAAACAGATTAAGCCATTTGACGAACCATGAAAGATAATTTCACCAGTAATTGGAGTAGCAAAATTAACCCTTCTGATTTTCTCAATGGGTGTTCTTGGTAGATCTTGATTCTCATTACTCAATTCAAAATACTGAAATTTTCGAATAGTGTTTTCATTAATCATATTAGGCAAAGCAAGAAAACCTAACTTACCAGCAGCAAGATGATTAATATGATGATATATGTGCATCTGACAGAATAATGTATTATGAGAAACGAGATTATTCCAGGTTTTGCATACTGATTTCCATTCAACAAATAATTCAGTGGATACTCTACTTAAGATGTCTATTGTAATCCCCGAAGGAAGGAATTTGAAATAGTCCATCAAAACCCCATGTAGAAGAAACAAGGATTTGCAGAAGATCTGATGATGGTTTAGACATATAGTAGAAAGTCGAGGATATATAAGAAATAGTGATGAAATTGGGGGATTTTCCTTTGAAAATGAAACCCGTTTTTGTTTTATACACACAAGAGAAGATTAGTGGGATCATCGATAGATGCCCAAAGCAACAAGTTAAAAAGAACGCAACAAGACTGAACGGAGGAAACAAGTAGGAATTACTGGCTAGTCCACTTTTTCATGACCTAGTTAATGGATAGTCCACCCATGAAAAACATTTACTCTCTAGTCCAAAAACTTCGTGGAGATTATAAAGTGTATTTTTCGAAATGCCTAAAACACCCTTCTAGGTCTAATTAGTATCACCACATGTAAATGTTACTAGTAGTATGTTACGAAATACTAGTAATATCAATATGGTGATAGTACATATTAATATGTACTATACTAGTTGTAACTACTAGTAGTAACTAGTATAACTAGTATACTAGTATACTAGTATAACTAGTATACTAGTAGTAACTAGTACTAGTAGTAACATATGTAGTATCAATACATAACAATTTTTTGATATGTAGTATCAATACATAACATACTACATATCAATATGTAGTATCAATATATAATGTACTACATATCAAACATACTACATATCAATATATAACGTACTACATATCAATATTAATATGTATTATACTAGTTGTAACTACTAGTAGTAACTAGTATAGTATACTAGTTATAGTTATACTAGTAGTAACTAGTATATTAGTAGTAACATATGTAGTATCAATACATAACATACTACATATTAATATGTATTATCAATATATAATGTACTACATATCAAACATACTACATATCATTATATAACGTACTACATATCAATATATAACGTACTACATATCAATATGTAGTGTCAATATATAACGTACTACATATCAATATGTAGTGTCAATATATAACATGCTACATATCAAACATACTACATATCAATATATAACGTAATACATATCAATATGTAGTGTCAATATATAACGTACTACATATCAATATGTAGTGTCAATATATAAAGTACTACATATCAAACATATACTACATATCAATATGTAGTGTCAATATATAACGTACTACATATCAATATGTAGTAGTATCAATACATAACATACTACATATCAAACATATACTACATATCAATATGTAGTGTCAATATATAACGTACTACATATCAATATGTAGTAGTATAAATACATAACATATTACTATTAGTACTAGTTACTACTAGTATACTACATACTATATATGTTATTAATACATACTAGTATACTAGTAGTATACATACTAGTTACTACTTGAATATTTTTGATATGTAGTACTTTAGTATACATACTAGTATACTAGTAGTATACATACTAGTATACTAGTGACTACTAGTATACTTACTAGTTACTACTTGAATTTAAATGTAAAAAACGAACTTATAATGTTCGGGGGTATATAGGTAAATCTACTTGAATTTAAACTTTTTTGGACTAACGATTAAGAAGAAGTTTTGGCTGGACTAGCCACTAAACCGGGTCGGGTTTAGTGGACTAAACAGGAAATCCCTCAGGAAATAATGCAACAGAACAAAAGATAAGTAAAACTACAAGCTTTTTTACTTGGAAGATGTTCCAAACAAGGTCTGCTCTCGCTAGCTACTAGAGAGTTATGTTGAATAAGTGTCTGCTAATTCATGTTGTGCACTGCATAATTTATTTTCGAGAACCTTGAAACAGTTAGCAGTATCCACAGACAGTTTCAAAATTCTGGAAACTAGGACCAAAGTTAATACACCAGTGCTCCTTGATGAGAGAATCCGACCCGTTGCTCGAGTCTCTGAAATTTTCAGTTTTTCAGTTTTCTTAAAAGAAAAAGAAAGCCACTAACGCGCTCTTTTTTCATGAAACATTTTTGGAGATCAAACTCAATGTATAGAGATAAAGAAGAAATCAATATAGATAAAAACATACAAGCCCTAGTAGAGAAGTTATCCAGAACAACTTTCATTTGTAGTTTTTTACACAAATGATGTAACAAGTTCACATGATACATTAAGAAAGTTAATTAATGACAGAGAACTCTGCTTGTAGTATTTGTTATACTACCGCTAGTTGTAATATGATAGTGATCACAGCTCTAACATAACAAGGTTTGTTGGAACTTCAAAACTATAAAAAAAAAATTTTTTTGATGGAAAAAACTGTTCACTGAGATCCCTAACGTTTTCTAGAAAATAACATTAAGAAGCAAGAAGAGAATATATTTCGTGAATATTACGGAGGTATTTCTCTCATTCCACGATTTTGTCTGTGTATACTTGTTTGACTCCCATGTATACAAACGAAGTAAGTCACCAATGTATAGATAAACATTCACCCATTCAAATAAGTTCAAGTTACTAAAAAAATGCACAATGAATAAAGCAATTAATATAGCTTAATAAAAAACAAATAACACATAAAGTTGCATCAAATGGTATGAAGATAGACCGAAAGATGAAAGGTTCACAAAGTGTGAACAACAAATACAAAAATACTCCGACCAAGAGAGGGACTCAACAACCGTCCAAGACCAAACAAAACGAAAGAAACAAAGACCAGAAAACTTAATAAGATAAAACAACAAAGACCCCAGGAACAAAGGAAAAATCAAGGTGGTTAAAAAAAAATGTTTCCAATTGATCATGAAATCTTTAAGAGAGACATTCTGAAATTCTGGTTGCTGGTAGAGCCAGTAAAGTTGAAGCTTTTGTGTCATAAATGTTGAGATAATTACCATCGTAGTTTTTTTTCTTTTCTTCTTCTTGGGATAAATGTTGATATAATTACCATCGTAAGTTGAAACACCGTTACTCTTCGTAATGGCTAACAAGACACTTTCGCTAATCTGAAACTATTTACTCCAAACCCATGACTGATGTTCCTCTTGCTTTTTTATGTCATGATTGTCATTCTTCTTTCTTAATAACCACATGTCATAATATGGGGTATCTCTTTCAAAGCCTCCCTTTAAAACATGCTCGAGGGCGTCTTGGCTCGAGCCTCCGAAACAATCAGATTTTCTTATTAGAAAAAGAAAGCGACTAGGGCGTTCTTTTTCCACGCAACATTTGCGAGATCATACTCAACATATAAAGACGATTTCAATATAGTGAAACATGCAAGACCCAAGTTTAGTGCAGGCTAAAAGAATCCGACCCTATTTACTGCAGAGCCTCTGAAATTTGCAGTTTTCCATAAAAGAAAAATAAAGCGACTCTTTTTTCATGCAACATTTTGAGAGATCAAACCCAATGTATCGAGATAGAGAAGATTTCAATATTGAGAAACACACAAGATGCAAGTATACATCAAATTCACCCATTCAAGAAACTAAATGCACAATGAATCAATACTTCTTTATATAAAGGGGAATCCTTAATCCCATGTGTCGCTACCACATTCAATTTCATAAATACTGAAAAACTAGATCGCCACGTCAAATGCCATGTTGGCAGGTTGAAATAAGCAACATCGGAAAGAGGCGCGTCGTTTGAAAACGAGAAGAAACGAAACACTTTCAGCCGTATCCAACAGGTGTGTCCATTCATTGGTTTGGTTTATTTATATATCGATTTCTAAAACCTCATGTCATGTTGGAATATCGACCTCATGTCATGTGCAGACTTGCAGTTTTGAGATCTCTTAATTTCGGTCTATATCGTTAACAAAAAAAAAAATGTTGATGATGATTCAAGAATTGTAAAATTTTGTGGTTAACAAATTCATGAAATCCAGATTTGGTAAGTAGAATTCATGTTCCTATTTTTCTTTGATTTAATTTTTGGGATATTTTGATTTAGGTGCCCATAAAATGGTACGCCTTTGCGTTTGGTGCCTAACTTTGTCCAACTTTGAGTTAGGTGCCCAGTGGGTCTCAGTCAACGTATGACTTAACAGATGACCAGTTGACCGTCAAGAATTTAATTTAATTTTTAATTAATATAAAAAAAATACTTAACGCCGTTAATGGCCGTCAAACACGTGGCAGGGTGTTTTCCCAAAAATCCTTAAATCCTAATCGAATTCGGAAATGCTATTCTCCAAGCTAATTCTTTTACATTTCTAAATCTTTCTGAATCACATCTACCCACCATGAAACAATAGACGCATGTAGCTACAAGTTCACAAATCAAAACCCCAATCTAATTTCTTAACAAAAATCAATTAAAACAAAATCATTACCTAACAGAGATGAAAAGTTCCAATCTCAACATTTGGAAATCTTTCCATTAATGGTTTGATCCATCACAAACACCACCGTAATGATTTTCCCATACGTTTTTGTTGGAATTAATTACAATAATCGAATTCAAATGGGAAATAATACTTAGATTACACTGATAGTAGTAACAAATAACTCAATAAACTTAGTAGAGGCACGTATGAGATACGCTGAGCTAAAGGTAATATTGTCTGCTACTCCTCTGAGATGCTATAGCAATTAACAAATTACCTCCAGGATACAACTATCGTTAGTTCTCCTCTATGTGTAGCATACACGAGAGAACCCTTAGAACTTGGCAGCAAAAATGAAAAACAAAAACACAAATCGAAACTACAACCAGTTTCAGATAAATATAAAAACTAATTTATGTTTCTGTAAACTATGATGTTTCTGTAAACTAATTTCTGTTAAACAAAGTTTCTGTAAACTAATTTCTGTAAACAAAGAAGTAGTTATACAAAATTATGTTTCTGTAAACTACAACTTGTTTAAGATAAGAACTCGATTTTATGTTTCTGTAAAAAAGAAATTGTTTCTGAAAGCATAAGAAAAGAAGAAGAATTTCAGAAGAGAAGAATTCTGAAAGGTATGGTTTACAAATGAATTTTACAACTCGTATTTATAGCAAGAAAATGTTCAAACGTTGGAAGAGAATCCAAAGCACGACAGACTGTCCGTGATTCACGCATCTCGAATGTTGCAAAAGTAAGGTAAAAATCGCGTTAAAAGAACAGTGCAAACGCATTCAAAATTTGCGAGATTCTTCTCGAGGAAAATAGTGTGTACATGTGTCAAGAAAACCGTGTGACACGCGTGAAAGAAGATCCTTCTCGAGGCTGTCGGATATCCAAAACCGAGAATGCAAAGAATAAAATTCTTTACATGTGTGGGAGAAGCGTGTGGTAAATTTCAGCAAAAAGAAAGGATGGGTCGGATACACCCACACCCACACCCACTCCCACTCCCACGTCCACGCCCTCGCCCACGCTCACGCCGAGCCGAGCCGAGCCGAGCCGAGCCGAAGAGTGTGTGCTTTCGTGCGAAGCACCATGCGAACGGGAAAGGCAATAAGAATTTGCAATAAGGTTTAGGCAACCTTGCCATAGTCTAGGGCTTTCCCCATACACAAAGGTCTAAAGACCCAAAGGGCCATGCCCTTAAGGCTAAACCAATGCTATTTAAGTCTAAAACTCTAAATGTTTTAGTCTATATGGGACTAATGTTTTATTCATTCACATGAAAAAACATCTAGGGAGCATAAGGTCTTGGGATCAAAACATAGTTCATGCATTTTTAATTAAATTTTTAAAAACGTTTTTTCTAACAATCCCCCACATGAATAATAAAACATGTCGATAAAACACGAGAAAACATAAGGCAACAATATAGGCTAAGGTGTCCCAAAGATTGAACCTTAACTTAGTGAGAGGTTACCTGAACTTCTTGTTGATACGGTGAACGCAATGTCTTGAACCGCCAACAATGAATGCAATTCAGAAATAACATCCACACTTGATGCCTCAACCGATGAAAACAGCTGCAAAGCTCTTGCGGTTGTGCCCATTTTGGCCGTGGGCTAAAATCCCGGACTTAATGAATGTCTCTAGAGAATCAGCTCAAATTCTCATAGGAAGAGGCCCCACTTCCAACATCCACAAAGGTGAGTCCATAAAGAGTGTCCTGCCACACCCCGCTTTAATCAAATCCATGGTACCCATTAAGATCGCAAAAGATCATCCTTTATTTCTACAGGCAGCACTATCGCACAGTTACACCATAGGGAGGGACAAAGATAGTGCTTTCCCAATATCACCATAAATTAGTTGTCTCATTGAACCTTGATCTTGGAAATCCAATCACAAGGTTGAGTATCCTTCATGGTGATTTATTCAATGAGCTTAAGTCCCATCCCCCTCGATGTAAATTTAACTTCCTCTCTGGTTAAGCCTTTCGTCAAAGGATCTGCAAGATTATCTTTGGATTTTACAAAGTCTATCGAGATAATAACAGTAGAGAGTAGTTGTTTAACCGTCTTGTGTCTTCTTCGTATATGTATAGAATTCCCGTTGTATACATTGTTCTTTGCGCAACCAAGAGCATCTTTACTGTCACAGTGGATTGCGATTGAAGACACAGGCTTGGGCCAGAGTGGAATTCCTCCCAGGAAACATCGTATCCATTCAGCTTCCTCTCCAGCTTTTTCCAAGGCTATAAATTCAGACTCCATAGTGGATTTAGCTATACATGTCTATTTGGTAGACTTCCATGAGACACACGCACCTCCAAGTAAGAAGATGTACCCACTAGTAGACTTGCACTCTTCTGAGTCTGATATCCAGTTGGCATCACAATACCCTTACAGTACAGCAGGATACTTCCCAAAACTTAAGCAATAGTTTGAGGTCCCTCTCAGGTAACGTAAAACTCTGAAGAGATCATTACAGTGATCATGCCCTGGGTTGCAAGTATACCTGATTAATCTACTCACAGAGTAAGCAATATCAAGTCTTGTACAGTTCATCAAATACATAAGACAACCAATAATGCGAGAATACTCAAGTTGATCAATACCCTTACCCTTGTTCTTTTTCAATTTACAAGTGGGATAAAAAGGAGTAGATGCAGGTTTAGCATTTTCATAATTAAATCTCTTTAGTACGGTTTCAACATAATGAGATTGACTAAGACTATATCCATCAGACATCTTTCTGATTTTCATCCCTAAGATTACATCAGTAGGTCCTAAGTCTTTCATGTCAAAATTGTCTCTAAGCATGCTTTTAATGGTATTAATAATATCAAGGTTACTGCCTAATATGAGCATATCATCAACATATAGGCATACAATAACATGTGAATCATTCACAGATTTAATGTAAACACATTTATCAGATTCATTAACCTTGAAGCCATTAGTTATCATAACATGATCAAATTTTTCATGCCACTGTTTAGGTGCTTGTTTTAAACCGTACAGAGATTTTTTCAACTTGCAAACTTTGTTTTCACAACCTTTTACAATAAAGCCTTCAGGTTGGTCCATATAAATTTCTTCATTCAAATCACCATATAAAAATGAAGTTTTAACATCCATCTGATGTATATGCAAATCATAAATTGAAGCTATAGCAATCAACATCCTAATCGAGGTGATTCTAGAGACTGGTGAATAAGTATCGAAGAAATCTAATCCTTCCTGTTGTCTATAGCCTTTAGCTACCAAACCTAGCTTTATATTTATCTATAGTTCCATATGTTCTAAGTTTCCTTTTGAACACCCATTTGCAACTTATGGATTTACTTCCAGGAGGCAAGTCTACAAGCTCCCAAGTTTCGTTTTGCTGAATGGACTCCCATTCATTTAATGAAGCTTCTTCCCAGAAAGGAGCTTCTGGAGAAGTCATAGCTTCCTTGTAGGTTTGGGGTTCAGACTCTACCGTAAGAGTCAAAAAATCTGGGCCAAAACTTGTTTCAGTTCTAACCCTCTTACTTCTTCTTGGTTCAGTCTCATACTCCAAAGTTGGAGTTTGACTAGTCGATGGAACATCCGGGAGGTCATCATGGACCCTTTTCCGAGGTCCAGACCTTAAAGGAAATATGTGTTCATAAAACACAAAGATCTCTAGATTCCAATATGGTGTTCTGACCAATGTTATTATGGTCAGAACTGATGACCATGAACCTGTATGCAATTGTATGCTCAGGATACCCTAAGAAAACACAATCGACTGTTTTAGGTCGTATTTTAGTTTTCTTGGGAAGAGGAATGGCCACCTTGGCCAAACACCCCCACACTTTAAAGTATGCATAGGAAGGTTGTTTACCATTCCACAATTCATAAGGAGTTTTATCGATTTTTAAATGGAACTCGGTTCAAAATATAGCAAGCAGAGAGGATAGCTTCCCCCCACAAGTTCGAAGATAACCCTGATCTTGTCAACATAGCATTTACCATATCTATGAGTGTTCTATTTTTTATTTCAGCTACACCATTCGATTCTGGTGAATATGGTGCAGTTGTTTCATGAATGATTCCATTATGTTTACAAAACTCACCTATGGGTATCACATACTCACCGCCACGGTCTGACCTAAGAGTTTTAATTTTAACTCCTTTTTTGGTTTTCTACTTCAAGTTTATAAAACTTGAAAGCCTCTAAGGCCTCATCTTTACTTCTAAGAAGATGAACCTGACAGTATCGTGAGTAATCATCTATAAAAGTGATGTACCATTTTCTACCACCTCTTGTTGGTGTTGATTTCAAATCTCCTAAATCCGAGTGTATTAGTTCCAAAGGAACTGTTTTACGTTCAATCCTTTTATTAAACGGTTTTCTTGTATATTTAGATTCAACACAGATTTCACATCTTTGATTTTTATCAAAGTTTATTTTTGGTATGCAACCTAAATTAGCAAGTCTTTCTAGAGATTTGAGATTAACATGTCCAAGTATATCATGCCAAACATGTGAAAAGTCACAAACATAAGCGTAAGAAGATGCATTAACATTCAATTTCAAATCAGATACACTAAGCTTAATCATGTTATCGGTAACATAACCTTTTCCTACGAATTCACCATGCTTAGAAATAACAACAGTATTAGATTCAGCAACAATCTTAAAACCTTTTCCTAGTAAGATGGTTTCTGAGATAAGGTTTTTGCATATGTCTGTGACGTAAAATACGTCATTCAATGCGAGAGTTTTTCCTGAAGTTACCTTCAGTTCGACCTTGCCTTTCCCCACCACTTTCGCGGTGGAAGAGTTTCCCATGAACAGTTTCTCATCATCTCCTACTATGGCATAGGAGGAGAAAGCATTTCTGAATTTATAGACATGCTTGGTGGCTCCAGAATCAAGCCACCAGTCTATCACATTAGTCATACTAGAGACAAGGTCGACTTCAGACACCATGCCAGTGAAATATCCAGAGTCCTCTACTATGTTTGCCTTATTTTTCTGCTTTGGATCATATTTGATCCTTTTAGGGGCCTTACAGTCTTTAGCCATATGTCCAGGTTTACCACAATTAAAATAGTCGCCTTTGATGGTGTGATTAGTGACACCACCCCTAGGCTTAAAATTGTTACCTCTGGGTTTTCGACGTCTGTTACGTCTATTACCCATTTTGCTGGATTCTCCAGGAGTTTTCTTTGAAGTAGCTTTATCGTCCAAAACTTGAGCTTTGTTGGACATGTTTTTGCTCAACATCATGCTCTTGTCCTTGCTGCACATAAGCTCCTCAACCTGGATCTTTTTGCCAAGCTCCACCATGGTGATTTCACGAGTCTTGTGTCGCATCCTCCTCTTGTAATCGCTCCATGAGGGTGGAAGCTTTTCAATCACAAATTCGATACTTGTAGAGCTTCATCAAAAGTCATGCCTTCAGCAAGAATCTCGCTGATGAGGAGTTGAAGTTCGACGAACTATTCTACCACAGGCTTTTCGTCAGTCATGTTGTATTCTAAGAACTTAGCCATCAAGAACTTCTTACTTCCAAAGAGCTTCAAGATGATATTTTTCTTCTAGAGCTTCCCATAAATCAAAAGCATTAAAATCTTCTTTTGCATTATAGAAGTCATACAAGGAGTCATCAAGACAGTTAAGAATATGATTCTTGCACAAATAATTCTTCCTATTCCACCTGTCCAATTTATCTTCATTACCACGGCGATGAAGTTTTCTCGAGGGTTTTTCTAAAGCATATCCATCTAACCTTTGGTCGTTTAGGAAGAATAGCATTTTAGACTGCCATCTCTTAAAGTCCTTACCACTGAACTTTGGTGGTTTTTCTACAGTATTCTTTCCCATGTTCTTACAACAACGAATATTACAGGATTACAATATTACAATAAGGCACGATATTACCTTTAGATTGTTGGAATTAATTACAATAATCGAATGCAAATGGGAAATAATACTTAGATTACACCGATAGTAGTAACAAATAACTCAATAAACTTAGTAGAGGCACGTATGAGATACGCTGAGCTAAAGGTAATATTGCCTGCTACTCCTCCGAGATGCTATAGCAATTAACAAATTACCTCCAGGATACAACTATCGTTAGTTCTCCTCTATGTGTAGCATACACAGAGAGAACCCTTAGAACTTGGCGAGAAAAAAATGAAAAACAAAAACACAAATCGAAACTACAACCAGTTTTATAAATATAAAAACTAATTTATGTTTACGTAAACTATGATGTTTATGTAAACTAATTTCTGTTAAACAAAGTTTCAAACTAATTTACGTAAACAAAGAAGTAGTTATACAAAATTATGTTTCGTAAACTACAACTTGTTTAAGATAAGAACTCGATTTTATGTTTCGTAAAAAAGAAATTGTTTCAAAGCATAAGAAAAGAAGAAGAATTTCAGAAGAGAAGAGTTCGAAAGGTATGGTTTACAAATGAAGTTTACAACTCGTATTTATAGCAAGAAAATGTTCGAACGTTGGAAGAGAATCCAAAGCACGACAGACTGTCCGTGATTCACGCATCTCGAACGTTGCAAAAGTAAGGTAAAAATCGCGTTAAAAGAACAGTGCACACGCATTCAAAATTTGCGAGATTCTTCTCGAGGAAAACAAAGTGTACAGGTGTCAAGAAAACCGTGTGACACGCGTGAAAGAAGATGCTTCTCGAGGCTGTCGGATATCCAAAACCGAGAAGGCAAAGAATAAAATTCTTTACATGTGTGGGAGAAGCGTGTGGTAAATTTCTGCAAAAAGAAAGGATGGGTCGGATACGCCCGCGCCCGCGCGAACGGGAAAGGCAATAAGAAATGCAATAAGGTTTAGGCAACCTTGCCATAGTCTAGGGCTTTCCCCATACACAAAGGTCTAAAGACCCAAAGGGCCATGCCCTTCAAGGCTAAACCAATGCTATTTAAGTCTAAAACTCTAAATGTTTTAGTCTATATGGGACTAATGTTTTATTCATTCACATGAAAAAACATCTAAGGAGCATAAGGTCTTGGGATCAAAACATGGTTCATGCATTTTTAATTAAATTTTTAAAAACGTTTTTTCTAATAGTTTTTTCATCGTTTCCTCCTATCTCAATCCATTAGCATATACAAATCTCAATCCATTAGCAATACGAATCTCAATCTTCATCCCACCATCACCATATCCAACCACCCAATATCCATCTCCACCACCACTACCAGACAAAGTCAGAAAAAGGAGTTGAGAGGAGAAGAAGGGGGGCGCAGTGATAATATCTTTTAAGGTTATATGTAAATTGATCATTAACCCACCATTGATAGCAAAATGTTTTTATTACAATTTCTAAATCTAGTTGAGTATTCTAACGATTTTAATGTCTGGTAAAATATGCTTCATCTTCAGGATCTGATGATATTGCTGATAACCTTAGTGATCAAATTTATGACGTTTTTAAGTAATTTTGATTTTTGGAGGATCTGGTAGATAAGCTACAGAGAATAAATGAAAAAGTTAATGACCTGAAAATGAAAAAACGGGGAAGAATAGATCTTGAAAATGTAAATATGACGTGGTTTAAGGTTTTGGTGAGATCCTAGCCACTCATTATCGGACGACCAGTATTAACCCACGTGTCTAACTGGGTAAAGTTAGTAAATAAAATGAAAGAATAATTTTCGTTGGTTATTTCACAATTTTAACTTTGAATTCGACGGTCAACACGGTCAATACGTTGACTGGAACCACTGGGCACATAACTCAAAATTGGACAAAGTTAGGCACCAAACGCAAAGACATACCATTTTATGGGCACCTAAGTCAAAATATCCCTTAATTTTATTACGTGGGTTTAGGTTATTAGGTTTGTGGAAAAACGGATGCAGTGCAAAGTTTTTATTTGTGGTTTAGATGTTTGTGAAAAAGTCGCCAACTACTAATTGATTGCCATTAGGTTCATTCATGTCAGGTAATTTAGTCTTCTTTTCCAAAGATTTTTCTTAAGTTTCTTCTGCGTCTTTCCTTGCAGGCTGTCCTTCCAAGGGTTTCAAACGTGTGATCTATGGATTCGGTCCTGCAGATGGTGCATTCACTGTCCAGTCATATGGATGTCGGCAATGTTTGTTTTCCTATGTACATCTGGCAACAAATATACTGCATTTTAGATGATCCATATATGCATAAAGATTAAAGAGCGTATTGGGTTGAAGGTCTCAACATCTCAGGGTAAAGGCCTGAAGTAAGTGCTCGCAATCCTTTTTATTGGACTGTTCAAAGTTATTTCGAAATCATCTTATATCTATAGATTTCAATGTTAGGAAGTTGGTGATAATTATATCTTTTTTGCAGGGAGCACATGAACAATGTAAAGCTTCTTAATCAACCACCACTGTATCCCTAAAGAACAATTGATGCTTATAAAATAATGTTGATCAAGTATGTGTACGCCTTCCTCCTATTTTGTCACAAAAACAAGCAATCAAGCAAGATTCCACTAGGGTTAGACTTACCAACGGGAGGATGAAAGCCAACAACTTGGAACATTTACATATCGAAATGGGTCATGCATATACTCAAAGTCGGGAATTGGGTCACATCTGTCTTCATTTAAGAACAATATATCCAGTAGCTCCTTTAAGGTCATTATGGAAACTAGATATAGACCTAAAGAATGCATGGATATTCGGGGAGAAAGTTAAACATAAGAAAATGGTTGCTTCAGAAGCATGATTTATGTTTAATAATTCGAGAAACTGCGGATAATGATGGGATGAGGTATCGACAGTTAGGAATCGTTTTGTTGGTTTTTTGAAGTAGTATCTGTTTTTTTTTTTTTTGGATGAAGAGATGCTGATGTATGTTTATGAATTGCATCTTGAGTGTGCCGTCCAATTCATCTTCGCACATGGGATTTGGCAAGAGTTATGAAATACTTTGTAAAGTAGTTGATCATGAAGCAAAAGAAAAGTTGGCCAGAATTCTGTGGCCAGTTTGTGATGCATGGTTTAGGAATGAAATGGTTAATCTCTTTTCTTTAAACGTAATTCCAAGGTTTGGTACTGACTACTGAACCTCAGTTATAACAAATGAGAATACTGAATCATACGTCGTGTCACATTGAACGCCCAATCAGCCAACTATTAAATTGTAGTAAAGGAAAATTCATGGAGCAATCAATCATAAACTGTGAGTACAATTCGAGTCGTGATATTTAATTCCAAAATGACAAGTAAGTGTAAACCGTACACCAACCTACATGATATATTTTTTCTAATGTCTTTTTTTTGGATGGGAGATGATATTTCTAATGTCGTTAATATCACCATTGATTTATTCCATCCATCAATTATCAATATGCCTGACAGAAGAAGATTCAAGATTTAAAAAATATCACAAAGAAAGGAGATACGGCATGCCAGAAGATCATCTTTGCAAAACTTAATTCTCGGTATGGTAATGAACTTTTAAGTGTAGAACAATCAATCCTTACTAATTGATCTTTACACATCCAAATTCTTTGAGTCTCCATGTGAAGTGGCGGGATACACTTCAATTAAAATATGAGTTGCCACCACTAAGTTAGCACCATTAAGTCTTATTAGAGTCATTTTAATACAACAGAAACATTATACCCTGTGAAACTTTTAGAAATGCATGTGCAAGAATCGTCGGACTATTTCAATTATGGATTTACCACAACCGACTAATTCTCATAAAATTTTCAAATATGTCATACTTATATGATTATGATATCATGTATGATGGTCTTCAGGCAGACCACTTTAAGATGATGTAGCAGCAGCAGAATGCCACAAATTGTTTGAAATTTTACTACATCAATGTATGATGCAATTGCAGGTAGCAGGTGTTAAAAAACCCAACTGAGTGTTGCCCAACTGTTTAGAAGAACAAAAAAAAAATTAAGCACCAAAGTTGAATCATGGCGAACGTATAAGGAATTGAAGAATGAGCATCAAACCCACTTGCTTTAGAATCATATGAAAATTAAACTCTTCACTGGGCACAATCACATCACGCTTGCATGTAGAAAATTAAAATGCATCATCCATTATGACACTAGCGCCCGTGCATCAATGTACGGGCATGAAAGACCTTGTAAAGAAATAATATAGCATAACCCTAAACAAAATAACACCCACACAAAGACAGTGCTTATAGCAGTAGGTTCACTGGAAGGTCCATCGTTAACCAATTCAAGATTAAGTTCACGGCTTTCTATGTCCTTCAACTGACTCCATTATCTTTGTATCTTCCTCCACTAATTCTTTCAACGAAACTAAGCTGTTCTTGTGAGCGTATACTTTACGAAATCGATCCTTAAATTCCACAAGCGTTTTCGAAATTGAAGCTTCTGTGTCAAAAATGTAGAGATGGTTATCAATGTAAGTTAAAACACCATCTGTCTTCATAACGGCTACTAATCTGGACATATATGAGTTAATCCTAAACTCTTTACACCAAACGAACGACTGATGATCTTCTTGCTCTTTCATGTCAAGAGTGCAATTCTTCTTTTTTAATAGACACGTCCATAATACATGATATCTTCGATAAATAGCAAAACAGCAAAATACAAAAACCCATTTAAAACCCCTATTCTATTATGATGCCAAGTATTACTTTCAGGTGATGGTGCCAAAGGAGGTGCTGAAAAACTCCCACAAAACTTTTCTTCGTACAAATCGAAAGTTAAGATCGTATCTAATTGACTGCCCATAAAATAAACAGCTCCGTCGGCAAAGATACCTTGTTCCGAACAATGTAGACCTATTACAAAATCGAACATTCCAAGGTTTCTCCATCCATTTCCATTCCCTAAGGTGTATATGTGGACTTCTACAAACTCCGTGTCCACCACTACTCGCATAACTTTGTACTCATTGGTTGAAGAAACATAACCAAATGCACTCATCCAGTAAGGATTCTGCTTAGTAAAACGACAATCTGTTTTAATTTCAGGAAGCATAACGTACTCTTCGGTAATTGTGTTACAAATACAAACAGTTCCATAAGGTTGTTTTAGGGTAAAACTAGAAAAACAGATTAAACCATTAATCGAACCAAGAAACATAATAAACTCAAACGGACAGGTTAAATTTATCCTTGTAATTTTCTCAATGGGTGTTGTTGACTGATCATGGTTCTCATTATATTCAAAATAATGGAAGTATGGAAAACTTTCTACCTCGATATCATCAGTAAAAGTAATGAAACCTAATTTACCAGAATCAGAAGGATGATTAAGATGATGATGGAAGTGGATCTTCGAGAAGGAAGGATGACGCGAAACAAGATTATTCCAAGTTTTGCATACAGATTTGCATTCCAGGACGGATTCAGTGGGTACTCGACTTAAGATGTCTACTGTGATCTCCGAAGGAAGAAACTTGAAATAATCCATCAAAATCCGATTTGCAGAAGATGATTTAAAGAGATCTAGGGTTTTGGAAATAGAGATGGGAATTGGGGGTTTGGATAGAGTAAAGCTTGATATGAAATTGCTACAAGGCTATTTGTGTTTGAGAGGATATATGTTTTTTTATACACCCAGATAGAGTGCTTTTTAGATCCAGAGATGCCCAAAGCAACAAGTAGGGTGCCTATATAGATTAAGTAGCATCTGCACTTTTGCAACAATCCAGGATTCGCTTATAGACTTCCTTTAAAACATGCTTGCGTTTTTTAAATGAATTTTTAGTGCAATTAGTGAAGCTAGACTTTGCATTTTCTCATTCAATTGCTGCTCTCCATCATACAAATAACCAAGCAGAATGCAAGTGATAGATAAAAATGAAACGCAAGATGATCAGTCAATGACACGTATTATATCCCCTAGGGGCGGAGCCAACCCTAAACAAGTATTGGCAATTGCACCACCTTGGTTTTTAAAATCTCTACCAAGTGCTGTGTTTTCCAAGCCAGAAAATAGACAAATGACCATGTTTGCATCCCCTACAAGCAAAAACAAAAAGTAACTTGTTAACTTTGCACTAGTGAGTGGATTACAGAGATCATTCGAAAATGCGATTTGTCTTCCTATCCTGAATGAGTAATTATAGATACTGTCATGCCAAAGAACTGTACCTAATGGAATAAAAAGTTCTTGCACACTGTTAAGATTTCTAATTCTAGATGATGTTTTCGGAGATATACGAACATAGTAGTTTTAGAGTTGCTCCTATAGAGCTCCTAGTAAATAGAATGTTGAAGCAAGACTTCTCTCAAACTTATTATTGTTCTTGCTCAAGTTACAAACTGAGTACATTTTTCCTATTTATAGGCTACAATTACCGACCATAACACACTCTGGTTTTCTCTAGAGTTTTTTTTTGTTTTTGTTTTGTTTTTTGAGGAGAAAGGTTAAATCATATATTGAAAGAGAAAAAAACATGCAGAAAAAAGAAAAGAAAAAGAAAGAAGACTCTTGACAGAGCAAACGTGACTCTAGCAAGAGCCAGAATCAAAAAACAGAAAATCCAAAAAGAATAGCAAGCAAGCCAACAATACAATCTGTAGAGAAGTAACAGGCACCATCAATATTCCTTAGCAGATTTCCTTGCCCTCTTCCAAGCAGCTCATTACTCAAGGCAGTTTTAGAACCTAATTGTTCAAGCTCTCCTGCCTAGTCTTTTGGTACTTGTGAGCTAAATCACAGAACATGCAATCTTTCCTCTTCGGAACCCCCGCTAGGTGCTCCTAACAAAGCAAAGAACTTGACAAGAGCATCCACACGTTGAGAAGTAGTCTCCAGCATCCTATTAGGTAAAACTTCCAGAGACGTATCCTAATCAAATTAATGAGTAGAAGTACTGCACTCATGGTCTGTTTCCTTTGTTACTCTACTTTCTGGCTCTTCTTCAAAGAACTACCAATCCACATCTTCATGTAACATGAGTAAGATCTTCGCCTGATCCACTAGCATTTTCCATTAAAATTTCTTCTTCTTCTAAACCATCTTCTCTATGATCTTCCCTTACACTTTCATTCTCAGCAAATAAGACTTCAAAAGGATTCTTATTGCAAGTAGGATCCTAAAAGTTCTACTTTGAACTAGTGAGGATTTCTGGAGATTTTCTAAATTCGACAGTATTGCTATTCCCAATAGAGGAACATCAGCAACAACTACAACAAAAAACTTTGTATTTTTCATTTCCATTGTCAAAATTGTTTACAGGAATCTTATGGTTTCTAAAGTTTATTCACGTGGAGTGGCATTCCCAGAGAATTTCATCAAATTTCCAAGTGTTTTTTATTTTTAGACAATTTCATTAAATTTTTTCTTCAATTATTAGTAACCCACTAGTAATTTTTGAATGAAACTAATGATGAAATCTTTAATTTTGATGTATTTCTCTGTTGTTTTTTTAAGTTTTGAATGAAGCGGTAGTTATAGTTTTTCGAAAATAAACTCTGGAAGTTCTTGCCACTCTTACCTCTTGTGTTCTTTCATTTCATGATACAAGTGCAAAATCCAGAAATGATGCGGCAAGACAGCGGCACGTGACTTTTAATCATGTGGTCAACGGTTCCATCCCCTTAGTCTGCGTAAGCTCAGTGGTAGACTCAACACAAACCTGACAAGATCAGCAACAAGTCCAATCCGTTCAACCAAAGGCAAGTTCTTGGTGTTCATAACTACAGCACGGCCGCCAAAAGAAATATTGCAGCATCCTTGAATCAGCTCGTGCCATATGCTTGTCTAGTAAGCATGCTGAAAGACAAAGACACCTGAAGCTTGAGGAAATAGAAATTCTTTTGTTTTGGGATGAAGCTGTTCTACAGCATGTCTATACATACAGTCATGAAATAATCCAGCAAACCCATTTCATTCGTAGTTTTTTAAACAAATTGTGCAACAATCTTACAGGATACAAGTCACAAAGTATATCCTAGCGGTTACTACGATGTTTGCTGATATAAATGGGAAGATATTCAGTACGCCAAAAGACCTCACAAGAAACCTAAATATGCGTATAGTATTTCATAGATATCTCATTGCTATCTGGGTTCTGAGGTATTCATCGTAACAAATACTTGCAAAATGGCTTAAACTTAATCAATAGAGTTACACTGGGTACAGGAACTTCAGCTTGCGTAAGGTCCATATCATAGCTAAAAGACCCCCTTTAAAACATGCTTGGAACTATCATGCACTAGGCAAAATAATGGATTTCAAAAACGATAAAGTGCATTTAGTAGGAGCTGCTTGGATCTGAAGTAATCAAAATATGAACTTAAGTTTGCTTAAATCTTTCAAGTCTTAAGAAATTCCCCCTCTTTTGGATGTTACAAAATATTAAACATATTTTTCTTTTAACCGAATCGGGAAAGGAAAGCTTTGAGATAATGAACCATATCCTAATCAAGTTCTTCATAACTATGGTAATACAGTTTTAGTAGTTCTCATATTAGTTCTCATATATTCAGAAAAAGAAATTCTAACCTTGCATAACCCGTGTTCACCTCCAGGCAAGCCCCACAAAAGTTGGATGCAATATTGTGCTGCCAAAGGAAAAGGTGCAACACCTCTCTCCCTTGAACCTAGATTCCCATATAATGCAATTTACCGAACCTCACTTTTAAAGCAACTAATAAGAGACTCCGACCCTCTTGCTCGTGCCTCTGAAATTTTTAGTTTTTTTAATAAAAGAAAAGGAAAGCGAATATGGGTGTTAAAATACACAATTAATTAGGGTATTGAAATAGTTTAACCCAAAAGAAATAACATTCTAATAAAGTTGACATAAACAAGAGTAACAATAAATTAAAATATTAAATTCACAAAGACAATGTCTCCAGTAGCAGTAGGTTCACTGAAAGGTCCCTTGTTATCTATTTTCAAGATGAAACCAATTCACGGCTTTCTATCTCTTTCAACTGATACCAATATCTTTGTCTCAGAGGATGAATAATCTTCCTTGAGGATTCCCAGCGAAGGATCCCCAATATATATTAATTCAAAGAATAAATCAAAGTTAATACAGGGAATAATATCCGCAATGATAAATAAGGGAAATATCTTCTATTACACCCCCTTAGTCTTAGCGGGAGAAGAGCAAACGCTTAGACTAGAACGAAAACGCATAAATAATTGTCTGGGAAGACCCTTGGTGAAGATATCAGCATATTGATTTCCGAAGGGATGTGCAAGACACGAATGTCACCAATATGAACTCGATCACGAACAAAATGTATGTCGATCTCCACATGCTTTGTGCGTTGATGTTGAACCGGATCACCAGACATGCATACAGCACTCACATTATCACAATAGACCATGGTAGCACGTCGTAATGGTATATGTAATTCAAGAAGTAAATTCTGAAGCCATGTTGTTTCAGCAACTGCATTGGCAACCCCTCGATATTCAGCTTCAGCACTTGAGCGGGAAACAGTTGTTTGGCGTTTGGAGGACCAAGAGACGAGATTGTCTCCAAGAAAATACAATAACCAGAAGTTGATCGACGTGAGTCGGGACAGCCCGCCCAATCAGCATCAGAGTATGCAGTGAGACCAGAGATATAGGAAACCGATAAAAATAGGTCGTGGTTCATGGTACCCTGAAGATAGCGAAGTATGCGCTTAAGAGCATGCATGTGAGGCTCTCTAGGATCATGCATAAATAGACATACCTGCTGAACTGCATAAGATATATCCGGTCGAGTGAACGTAAGATATTGTAATGCCCCAGCTAAGCTCCTGTATAACGTAGGATCCACAATTGGTGGACCTGAAGAGGCACTGAGCTTGGATTGAATGTCAACCGGAGTGGCTACTAAGTTACAGTCGGTCATAGAAGCAAGAGCAATGATGTCCTTCGTATATAATGACTATGACAAGAACAACCCTGAGGACGAACGAGTAGCAGTAATACCCAAAAAATGATGTAATGGGCCAAGATCAGTCATAGGAAATTCTCGTTTCATCAGGTCAATGAAACGAGATAGAAGAGCACCGGTAGAGGCAGTGAGAACTATATCATCAACATATAACAATAAGTATTCGGTGTCCGATCCTGACTGATAAATGAAAAGTGAGGATCACATACACTTCCACGAAAACCACAGCGGGTGATGAAACTGTAAAATCTTTGAAACCATGCCCGAAGCGCCTGTTTGAGACCATAAAGGGAGCGACGTAGTTTGCAAACAAAGTCAGGACGTGTAGGGCCAACAAAACCTGGAGGCTGATGCATATAAACTGTCTCGGTCAAATCCCCATGAAGGAAAGCATTCTTCACATCCAACTGGTGTATAGGCCAAGATCGTGAAGTACCAATGGTGAGAACGGTGCGAATGGTTGCAGGATTAACCACCGGACTAAAAGTCTCAAAACAATCAACCCCAACCTATTGCGACTTACCATTTGCAACCAGTCGCGCCTTGTAGCGCTGTAAGGAACCATCAGCATGAAACTTATAGCGAAATAACCACATGGAACGAATAATATGCGCACTAAAAGGTCGTGGTACTAGTTCCCAAATATGTGTTTTCAACATGGCAGTGAACTCATCTTGCATGGCTTTGGTCCAGTTTGGGTCCCTAAGGGCATATAGGTGAGACCTAGGCAGTCAAGAGATGTTATGATGAGTTTGGACGTGGAGATTTAGTTTGTGGGTTGGTCGAAAGATACCATGAGATGAACGAGTAACTGGTCGAGAAGGTGGGGCAGTGGTAGAAATGGGAACAGTGGAAGTAGGTGCTGTGGAAGTATTAGGAATGGTGGAAACAGATGAGGTGGGGAGACTGGAAGTGGAAGGAGATGTACAGGAAGGTGCAATGGAAGTAGGTGAACGTGGGTTGGAAGTGGAGGGAGCTGTATTGGAAGGTGCAGTAGAAATAGGCCCACGTGTGTTGGCAGGAGTCGTGCTGGCAGGAACTATGGGAGTATTTGTTGTGACTGTTACTGCAGGAGATATGGGAGTGCAGTCTGGAGAGTCACGGGTGGACTGGGAAGGGGAGGAAGCAGCGGAATGGTTGGAAGAAAGGAGACGATGAGGTGGAGTGTAGGTCTGACACTAGCAGGGGAAGGAGGCTGTGAGGGGTTTGAGGATGGGTATGCTATAGGGACCGGGAAAATTGGAGAAATGTTTATGGGAGATTGAACAGTACTAGGAGAGTCAATGGGAGATTCACGGAAAGGGAAAACGTCTTCATCAAACGTTACATGGTGAGACAAGATGATTTTGTTGGTGGCTAAGTCAAGACAACGATAGCCACGATGGTGAAGAGGAAAACCAAGAAATACACATTTGGTGGAGCGGGGGCAAGCTTGTGGGGTGTGGTAGCAGATAGATTGGGATAGCAAAGGCAACCAAACGTACGTAGATGGTCATACGTTGGCTGACGTTGGTAAAGAATTGAAACGGGAGAAATGAAATTTAGAGTTTTGGTGGGGAGAATGTTATGTAGGTAGACTGCCATTTGAAGAAAGTCAGCCCAATATTTTGAAGGTATGGAGGCATGAGTCATTAGTGTACGAGTAATGTCATTAACACGACGAATCATACGCTCTGCTTTTCCATTTTGAGAGGAAGTTTGAGGACAGGAAAAACGAAAAACCAAACCATTAGTTTTGGCGAAATTATGAAAAGAGGAATTGTCAAATTCACGAAATGATAATATACGCCACGAAAGTGCAACTTAAATTCCACAAGCGTTTTCAAGATTGAAGCAAGCTACTAATCAGGGCATGTATGAGTTAATCCTAAACTCTTTACTCCAAAACTGATAATTTTCTTCCTCTATAATGTCATGAGTGCAATTCTTCTTTCTTAATAGATATACGTCATAATACAAGGCACCATTGATAACTAGCAAAACAGAAAACGAAAACCAAACCATTAGTTTTGGCGAAATTATGAAAAGAGGAATTGTCAAATTCACGAAATGATAATATACGCCACGAAAGTGCAACTTAAATTCCACAAGCGTTTTCAAGATTGAAGCATTTGTCTCATAAATGTAGAGATGGTTATAATTGTAAGTTAATACACCATCAATCTTCGCAAGGGCTACTAATCAGGGCATGTATGAGTTAATCCTAAACTCTTTACTCCAAAACTGATAATTTTCTTCCTCTTTAATGTCATGAGTGCAATTCTTCTTTCTTAATAGATATACGTCATAATACAAGGCACCTTTGATAACTAGCAAAACAGCAAAATACAGAAACCCATTCAAAACCCTTATTCTATTATGATGCCAATAATTACTCTCTGGTGATGGTGGCAAAGGAGGTGCTGAAAATTCCCACAAAACTTTTCTTCGAACAAATCGAAGGTTAAGATGGTATCTAATTGACTCCCCATAAAATAAACAGCGCCATTGGTGAAGATAACTTGATCCGCACTGTAGTGTATGTGTCTTGAATAATTTGCCCGACCCGTTTGCCCGTTTACCTTTTGTGCAAGAGAAGGCATCAGGAGACAAGTCTTCTTTTGTGCAAGGGAAGGCGTATCTTTTGTACAAGGGAAGGCATACCTTTTGTGCAAGGGAAGGCATATCTTTTGTACAAGGGAGGGCATACCTTTTGCGCAAGATAAGGTATCAGGAGATATAAGTATTCTTCTCATCCTCTTGTTTTAGTAAGAGAGAAACATATGTAACTAAGAGAGAGTGTGAGGAAGTGTAGGCTTAATCTTGAGAGGGGGTTTTGAATCATACTCTTGTAATCTTGTTTGAATCATAGTGAAAACGTTATCGTCGTCTTCCTAAGTGGATGTAGATCATCTTGATCGAACCACTATAAATCCTTGTGTTCTGAGTGCTTGTTTTACTTTTTATTTTATTTGATTTCTATTTCAATTCTTGGAAGAGTCATTTTTTCTAACATGCACAATATAGACCTATTCGATAATTGAAGATTCCAAGGTTTCTCCATCCATTTTCACTCCCTAAGGTGTATATGTGGACTTCTACAAACTCGGGTTCCACCATTACTTGCATAACTTTGTACTCATTGGTTGAAGAAACATAACCAAATGCACTCATCCAATAAGCTTTCTGATTGGTAGAATCACGACAATCTGTTTTAATTTCAGAACGCATAACGTACTCTTTGGTAATTGGGTTACAAATACAAATAGTTCCATAAGGTTGTTCTAGAGTAAATCGAGAAAAACAGATTAAACCATTAACCGAACCAATAAACATAATACGCTCAAATGGACAAGTTAAATTAATCCTTGTAATTTTCTCAATGGGTGTTGTTGACTGATCATGATTCTCATTATATTCAAAATCATGAAAATTTGGAAAACTATTTCCCTTAAAATCATTAGTAGAAGCAATGAAACCCAACTTACCAGAATCAGAAGGATGGTTAAGATGATGATGTATGTGGATCTTGCAGAACGAAGGATGATGAGAAACAAGATTATTCTAAGTTTTACATACTGATTTGCATTGAAGGAATGATTCAGTGGGTACTCGACTTAGGATGTCTACTGTGATCTCAGAAGGAAGGAACTTGAAATAATCCATCAAAACTCGATTTGCAGAAGATGGTTTGGGTAGATCTAGGGTTGAAGAGACAGAGATGGGAATTTGGGAGAGTAAAGGGGAAACGAAATCGCTAGTTGTTCCGAGAGGAGGATATGTTTTTTATTGACATACCGTTTAGTGGGCTCTTTAGACCGACAGGTGCGCAAAGGAACATGACTGAAGTCTATATGCTTGACAACTTCCCATTGGTCAGATTCTGGCAATCAAGCAAGCTACCATTATTTGTGGAAATATCTGAGGCACATCAAACTACCAGAAAAGAAGAAAAACAAGAACTGAAATTCAACAATACTCAAACCAATGCCAACATAAAAATTTCAAAGGAAAAGCAAAAATCTAAAACTCTAAAGGGTAATGTAGATTGATAGTTGAATAATCAAGATAATAAGTGTTTAACTGATAATGATAAGATGTTCTCAACACAAGAAGACATAGCCTTTATATAGGCTTTATAGGCTTACGTGACCTGACTAGGTAAAGAAAAAAAAAGGAAAACTAACTAAACTAGAAAAGCAAAAACTTGAAAAACAAGTAAAAATACTCTAATAAGAGTTTGAGAAACAAATTGTTACGAAGATGTACTACATCAATCAGGGCCGTCTCTGAAGTTTCGACGACCTTGTGCGAAAGAGATCGGAATGCCTTTTTATCCAATTTTTTTTTTTCACACATAAATAAAATCTACTTAATAATATCAAAGCGAAATAATTTGTGTCGCACAATTTAAGAAGAAAGTATGCTAAAAAGTATTAGGAAGTTGGGAACTTTCCAACGGAACTGAAAAAGATAGGGAATCAATTGGGCCCAATACTGAACATTGCATAAAAATACGCCTTCACAAATGGGGCGCCTTGTGCGGGAGCACACCTTTCTCCCCTTCAGAACCGGCCCTGACATCAATGGGTTTGCAGGATCTCAAAAGCTGTCAACACTAACTAGGGGAAGATTGCTGGAGATGAGAGGAAAACCTCATAGGCTTCTTATTCACGTGCAGGGAAGAAGATTTCAGCATAATAGTCCTATAGGAACGGAAATGCTTCGCGGCTTCAGGTGCAACGTTGAACGAAACCTTGGGAACTTGTGGATTAAATGCGAAGACCAATTCATACCCTCTTCATCAGCAATCTTCTAAAACACGAAGAACCTTGGGACAATGAACAAGTTACCAGTTTTATTTCCATCTTGTGCTTACCATCAACCCCAACAAACTCAGTTGTAAATCCACTGAAAATACCATTAGCACCAGTAAGAGCGAATTCGGTGAACTCACCAGCTTTGTGTCCTTTCGAAGTATCCCTCTTGATGAAGCTGAGAAGAACGTAAGCAAAACAAAAAGAAGTAAGCAAAACAAAAAACTAAAGAAAAAAATTAAGCTCTTCAAGTCAAAAAAAAAAAAAAAAAAAAAAAAAAGATGATACCAGCAGTACCGCTTCCTTGAAGAACATAAGCAACCTTGGCTGAATCAGAATAGCTAGGCATACCTATACCATTTACAGAAACCTAGGAAAACTAGATAACCATCATATAAAAGCACAACTTGAAAGTAATCCAATTTGGAGGACAAGAAATACCAATATTCAGGATTTACTATAACTTAATTGTTGAATCTCAGCTCATCGGTTGGCAAGTCACAAAAGTATTAGTGGGGCAACTGTACACGTCGCCAAAAGAAATAGTGCAGCATCGTCCACTAAGCTCGTGCCATTTGCCTGTCTAATGAGCAAGCTGGAATATAAAGACACTTCAAGCTGTCTATAAAAATGTTGTGCAATTTAAACTATAGAGGCGATTTCATGATTCAGAAATATACAAGGCCCAAGTCATGAAATAATCCAGCAAACTCTTTCATTCATAGTTTTTTACACAGGACACAAATGCAAGGAAGGTTTCCATATTTTATTTGAGTTTGATGAGCCCAAATTCGATGTCCAGAAACTGGAATACATAAATGACGAAGTTTAGAGCGAGCATAATTACTCAGCAAGACCTTACTGTAAGGTTACGTAAATGTAATATAGTGCAATATGCTATAGAAACACCAAACAACTAAGTCAAAGCAATCGTACTATATAACAACGATAAATCCAAAGAAGCACAGCTGTTTTTTGATCTCATACAAATAAATCTAGCAGCTTACGGGAAGCAGATCCTCCTGAACTACATCAAGAACATTATGACTTATCCTTATTGTCTGAATGTACAAAAAAAAAAAACAATACTAACGTTGCCATCTATTTGGGTAACTATTAACGATATATGTGACACATATTCGTATCATCAATTATGTAACTATATCTTCTAGTCTTCCTATTTTATCGTACTGTAACAACAAAGTCTAAGTCGTCCAGGATTATAGTTTACTTAGTTAGCTTACTTAGTCTTCCATAATTCTTGTAAACCCTATTGAAAGATGTAACTATATATAGCATTGAATGAAAACAATCTATTCACAGTTGTGAAAACAAATCTGTCTTCTAAATTCTTTATGGTACCATCGTGCTAGGTTAGATCCAAAACCCTAAAACCATTCTAGGTTAAATCCAATACTCTACTCACATCCAATTCTTCTATCAATGGCATACGGTGAGAACACTCCACCCTCCAAATCTCCAGAAACATCAACCAAAGGAAAACGCACTGTTGACGAAAACCCACATCTTCAACCTGATATTCCATACTATGTTCATCCAGCTGACAATCCTACTACTGTTCTTTACCAACCAGTTCTTTCAGGTGACAACTATGGCACTTGGGTACGTGGGATGCGCAAAGCTTTAAGTGCGAAAGCAAAGACAGGCTATATAGATGGTCTGATTGAAAAACCAACAGAACCAGCAGATATTCCTTATTGGAAGCGCTGTGATGATCTTGTTGGCAGCTGGGTATGCAACTCTTGTTAACCAGAGATTGGTCGTACAATCATGTCTTTCGACACCGCACATGAGATGTGGATGAATCTGAAGAGTCATTTTTCTCAATCCAATGCAACAAAGCTATATGCCATCAATCAAGGGATTTCGAATCTGCAGCAAGACAACAATATTTTTGCTCAGTATTTCACTCAACTAAAAACTCTTTGGGATCAGTTGGATTCCTTTCGTCCTCCAACTAAATACATCTGTCACGCAGGTAAGACTCATATTGAACAAACCGATCAAGATCGTGCAATGGAATTCTTGCAGGGACTCCATAATAGTTTTTCGAGCTTGAGGAGTCAACTTCTTGTCACTGAACCCTTGCCCTCTGCTGCGAAGTTGTATAACCTTGTTCGTCAAGAGGAAGAACAACAAGGCCTCAATTCCTTGATGGTGCACACTGTGGATTCAGCATCTTTGAATGTCAGCCGTCCAAACACCAGAAACCGTTCCAACAATCCATCCTTTATCAACACCAACAATGCTTCCAGTAGCAGTAATAACAAACGTCAACGACCCTTTTGTGACCACTGTAATAAGCATGGTCATACACGGTTGATTTGTTGGAAGTTGGTTGGTTATCCGAAGGATAACTCCAGGACATAATCTCGAGTTTTGGCCTCTGTTGCTGTACCTACTCAGGCTGCTCCATCCATCTCTGCTGAGAAATATGCTCGTCTTCTTGCGTTGCTTGATCCAACTAATGGCGATATTGCACCATCTGCAAATTTCGCAGGTACTACTTTGACATCTGTTTCTAATTCTTCTAACCTTATTTGGATTGTTGATAGTGGTGCTACTCACCACATATGTTCTTATTTATCGTCTTTTACCAATTATGCAGTGGTTGATAAACCCATTGAATTAAAATTACCAGATGGTTCATACACATCTGTGAGTCACATTGGACAGGTTGATTTATCACCTACCATTACGTTACTTGAGGTTTTCCACATCCCAAGTTTTAAGTTTAACTTACTCTCAGTTAGCCAATTAACGCATACAACACATTGTTGTGTCAAATTCTCAAAAGAGTCTTGTATTTTTCAGGACCTACAAACGAACAAGGAGATTGGATGGGGTAGAAGGATTGCTGGCCTCTACCATTTTAGCTTCCGCCCTTCTGTTTTTTCTTTCAATGCAAATAAACAGCCAATGGATATGTGGCATTGCCGTTTAGGTCATCCCAGTGAGGACTGTTTTCGTTTTTTAGCTAGAAATTTTGCTTATATTGATTCAAAATTGAATCATTCATGTATTGTTTGTCCCCTGGAAAAACAAACCAGGTTGAAATTTAATAAAAGTAAATCTTTCTCATCTCATGTTTTTCAACTTATTCATGTTGATATTTGGGGACCTTTCTCCATTGCATCTCACACTGGTGCAAAATATTTTCTCATAATAGTGGATGATTATTCACGCTGCACTTGGGTTTACTTAATGCACAGCAAATCCGAGACTCTCAAATGCTTGCAATGTTTCTTTAACTTTGCACTCAAACAATATGGTCATAGAATTACCACCATATCATCCGGCGTAAGCTCATTGCTTATTCCACAACTTCAAACATTTCATTCTGATAATGGTTTAGAGTTCAAGTCTAATGAACTTCAATCGTGGTTTCATCAAAATGAAATACTTCATCAAACAAGTTGTGTATACACGCCATAGCAAAACAGTGTTGTCGAACGTAAACACAGACATTTGTTAAATGTTGCTAGGGCTCTTCGTTTTCAATCAAATCTCCCATTGAATTTTTGGGGAGAGTGTGTCCTAACTGCAGCATATTTAATAAACAAAATGCCTACTCCAGTCTTGTTTCATAAAACTCCTCATGAGATAATACTATCCACAGTTCCAAACTATTCCAATTTGAGAATTTTTGGTTGTCTATGCTTTGGACGCAACACCCGTCCATCTCACAAATTTGATATGCGTGCTAATCCTGGTGTTTTTGTTGGTTATCCTTATGGGCAGAAAGGTTACAAGGTTTATGATCTTGAAACTAAAATAATTTACGTATCGAGAGATGTTGTTTTCCATGAAACGGTGTTTCCATTTTCTACTGAAACTCCATGTTTTACTCAGTCTCCTAACACGTCTGTTTCTTCCTCTGAATACATTTATTATGATTCCATTTTAACTCCCTCTTTGCCTGATAACTATGCACAGTCACCTGCTTGTCGTTTGCAACATGCTAATCAACATAGACCTGATTTTGAAAAAGATGATGGGCCACTGCCACATCACTCACCTATTCATCCAACACTGCCTGTGAGTTCAGGTACTGATACTCTTTCTACTATTTATCAAAGTCCTGCTGCGTCTGGGAGTCCTACGCAGATTCCTATAGACGATACTACGGCTTCGTCAGTTGAGGTTGATTTATCTCAATCTCACACAGCTTCACCTCCTGAAACAGTCTCATCGACTCCAACTGCTTCTGAGTCATTCACTTCTCAGGAGACAGTTTTAGCTCTGGTTGTGCAAACCTCACGACCCATAGAACTCGGACTCCACCATCGTATCTCAACGATTATCAATGTACACTTCCCAAGTGTAACACAACTTCAGCATATCCTATGACTGATTATTTTTTCTTTGACAAATTTACACCAGCTCATAAAGCATTTTTAACTGCAGTGGTTCTTTCTGAAGAGCCGAAAACATACTCCCAAGCTAAACTATGTCCCAAGTGGAGAGCATCTATGGCCAAAGAAATTATTGCTCTAGAAGCCAATAATACTTGGATTTTAGTTGATTTACCACTAGGAAAGACAGCTATCGGTTGTAAGTGGGTCTTCAAAATCAAATTCAATGCAGATGGCACTATAGAGCGATACAAAGCACGTCTTGTTTCTAAGGGTTATACTCAGCAAGAAGGCATTGATTTTTATGATACTTTTTCCCCTGTTGCAAAATTAGTGACCATGCGCGTATTATTATCTGTTGCAGCTGTCAAAGGTTGGGCATTACATCAACTTGATGTTAATAATGCATTTCTTCAGGGAGATATTGAAGAAGAAATCTATATGAATCTTCCTCCGGGTCTAGGAACACAAGGTCAGTCTAAAGTTATTAAACTTAACAAATCCTTGTATGGCCTTAAACAAGCCTCCAGACAATGGTTTGCAAAGCTTTATTCTATCTTGATCACCGAAGGTTTTCATAAATCCCTTTGTGATAATTCTCTCTTCACATATCATCAAGGAAACATTTCAATTTTTGTCCTTGTATATGTGGATGATATAATCATAACTGGTACTGATAACGATTTCATTACCTCTCTTAAAGCACGCCTTGCATCTCATTTCTCCATCAAAGACTTGGGTAAATTGCAATATTTTTTGGGCATAGAAGTTTCTAGATCTTCATCAGGAATTTTTCTTTGTCAACGAAAGTATACATTGGATATACTTAAGGACTCTGGTCTCACGGATGCGCGAGTTTCATCCTTTCCTATGGATGCACATCTGAAATTACGTGCTCAAGATGGCAAACCTTTGCCGGATCCTTCTATTTACCGTCGATTAATTGGACGGCTACTGTATCTAATAGTCACACGACCAGATATCACGTATGCTGTGAATTATCTGAGTCAATTCATGCAAACTCCTCATACAACACATCTTGATGCTGCCCATCATGTGCTAAGATACTTAAAAGGCACAATTATCCATGGCATATTCTTGTCTTCTTCTAGTCCCCTGCTTCTCAGAGGATATACTGACTCTGATTGGGCAAGGTGTCCTATGACTCGACGTTCTACTACTGGTTATTTCGTTATAATTGGTGATAGCCTTATTTCATGGAAATCCAAGAAGCAGCCAACAATTTCTCCGTCATCAGCTGAAGCTGAATACCGTTCTATTGCAAATTTAACAGCTGAACTACAATGGCTCAAATATCTTTTTAGGGATTTACACATTCCATGTACTCTCCCAATCATTGTTTCTTGTGAAAGTCAGGCGGAAATTCATATTGCTCAAAATCCTGTCTTTCATGAAAGAACTAAGCACATTGAAATAGATTGCTATTTTGTTCGTGAGAAATTGCTCAATGGTTTGATTCTTCCCAAACATCTTCCATCAGAAGATCAGCTTGCCGACATATTTACAAAGCCCTTAGGAGTGCGACAATTCCAGCATCTGGTTAGCAAGTTGGGCGTTCGTTCTATCTCTCCAGCTCCAACTTGAGGGGGGGTATTAACGATATATGTGACACATATTCGTATCATCAATTATGTAACTATATCTTCTAGTCTTCCTATTTTATCGTATTATAACAACAAAGTCTAAGTCGTCCAGGATTGTAGTTTACTTAGTTAGCTTACTTAGTATTCCATAATTCTTGTAAACCCTATTGAAAGATGTAACTATATATAGCATTGAATGAAAACAATCTATTCACAGTTGTGAAAACAAATCTGTCTTCTAAATTCTTTAGTAACTATGGAGTAATAGAGTTTTAGTAGGCCCCCGCCCCATATATTCAGAAAGAGAGCTACTCTAGGACAAGAAATTCTCACCTCGCGTTATGCGTGTTCACCTCCAGGCAGGCCCCACAAAATTTATCTGCAAAACTGTGTTGTCCAAAAAAAATGGTGCGACATCTCTCCCTTATGATAAACTGATGATTGCCGTATAACGCAAATTACAGAACCTCACTTTTCATGCAGACGAACTTCAGAGTAGTTTTTTTTTTCAAACTACCACTTTTTGTAATATGATAGCGATTACAACATTAACATAAGACCCCAGGGCCAAAACTTTATTAGGGCCAAAAAGCATAAATGTTTTTTTTATTTTATGTTATGTTAATGTTAGTTTGTTAGTGTTTGAGCAAAACTCTTGTTTGACTGTTTGTCATACCAACAAAAATGCAAAAAAAAAAAAAAGCAGGAAATGTTGAAAAAGCAGAGAAAGAGTTCATTACGTCTTGTACTTCACCGTCGCCGTCGTCAGTTTATATGTTAATCATTGTTGATATCGCTAATGATATCATTAAGAAAACAGAGATTTAAATGACTAATTAGAGATATAGGTGACTAATTATTTATTTAGAAGTGGTGGTGATGATTCTGGAAATGTCAAACTCATTTTAAGTTTGTTTTCTTTCTTTTTTTCAAATTTTTTTTGTAGAATATAAAATGGGGGAATGTAAATCGATACAGTAATTTTTTGCGGTTGTTTAGGGCTTTCAGACCCTAATCTGAAAAGCGCAGGTGATGATCAATCTATTGTATTCTAAAATCAATCCATGTGTCTCCTTTTTATTTCTTCTTAACATTATCAAACCCAAACCCAATCTGAAAAGAGGTGGTGATGATCAATATATGGTATTTTAAATTTAATCCGTGTATTTTTATTTCTTCTTAATGTTATAAAACCGTAGTTCATGGAATCGATGTCCCAGCATCATCAATCCTAGTTTTGAAATGGACCAACAGGAGATGGTGGTCAGGTGGTAAGTTTGTAAGAACTTGATGCCGGAGGTTCTTTTTTGTTGAACCTAAATTGTTGATTTTCTACTTTTACAAACTCACACAGGTTATACCAATCTATAAACTATAACAAGAGTTTGATTTATTAAGTATTATGTGACATGGGTTTGAATGATGGAGGTGTCTGTTGGAGGAGGTAACAACGGAGGAAGAAATTAGGAGGAGAAGAAAACGATGAAGAAAGGACAGAGTGGTAGGCGGCGGTGGTTCTTTTTGGCCCTGTATATATCATTCTACAAATTAAATTTGTCGCTTTGGGCCCTGCATAAAACTCGGTCGTCTAAATAAGATTGCGGCCCTGTTAACAGCTGCGGTCTAACATAACAGGAATTATTGCAGTATCAAAACACTTGACGAAAATAGCAATAGGGGAAATTTCCTTAGATGTCTCTTTTGGTTTAGTTATTTCCAAAAATATTCTAAATTCCCAAAAATATTTGGTACAATGTTTCTATTAGTAAATTAGATAAAATTCGCTATACATTTACATTCGTGCCATATCTTAAGGAATGTGTACCCAATGGAGGTGTGAAAGTATCATTGACTTTGTAAGAAATCAAGATTTCTGTAGACAAAAACCAATCCCTTTCTCTCTATCGTCTAACAACTCTTCTTCTTCTCCTTGTTCCTTTCTCTCCGCCATTAACACTCCTGAGCGTGTAAAATTTCCAGTTCAAAATTCATCCGCAAAAAGAAAACCCTAGTTTAGAATCGATCAATTATAGACTGATTTGTGGTTGTTGTTGTTTATATCGATCGATTTGACCTAAAATTTGAACGATGATGGTGATTGATGAAGAAGATGGTCCACAGTTGATTCTGGTGATTAAATTTCATGATTTCATCTTCTTCTTTGATGGAGTAAGTGATAAAACATGAGTCCTGTTTTTCTTCTGAATGAATTGATTTATTAGTTATGTTTCATGAAATTGGGAGAAAGATTACAGCAAAAATTAGGGATTTTCTAAATTTTGGATTGTTAGACCTATGTTCAGTTAGTTTTGAATGATTTAGGTTCGTTTTTGGTGGCTTTTATGAAACATTTTATTTAGTAGATTCTTTTGAGTATGTTGCTCGAGATTAAATTATTTCCTGCGGGAGAATGTATGCATTATCTTGTTCTAATTATGCGATGTTCCTTAGGTAAAAGTTTGAAGGTATGTCTTCCTTTCCTTTGATTTGGTTTGGGTCATGGTTGATGTGTTGGTTAAGTTTTCTATGCTTCCTAATCAGTGAATGCAAGTGAGTCTAAAAGACATTGATTAAGTTTTCTTGATGTAACAGAGAATGTAGTAGTTTGAGCTGAAGTTGGGATATGCATTAAGCTTGTTTGCAATATTTAACCGAAGCATGATCCATATCTTGAATGATGTTAGTAGCTTGCGGTCTATATTGGGTTCAACTTGTTAATATAGATGCTAGGGGTGGGGTCAGATAGTTTATACCTAGTAATACCTATAAGTGTCAGCAAATCGATGTTGATAGAAATTTTATTCGACTGGCAGTGGAGACTGCAACAGAAATACTCCTTCCGATTCTGGAAAAGTGATACAGAGGAAGTATATTTTAGTAATTTTTAGTGCAGTAACAGAGTTTATCTGACCCATCAATGATCTCTTTCTTTATCCGATTTGTGTTTAACATCAGCCTTCTACTCCTTAGACTGTGAAAGTAATCTAACTCCAAGAAAATGTGAAACTGCTGTCCAATTGAATAGATGTGTAACCCACTCCTAGTTCTTGAACTGATAATTTAGTATTTCAGCTATTTGTAGGACACCATATTTTCTGAAAGTATGTTGAAAAAAATTTAATATAAAAAATTATTGTTGTGCAGTATCATCAAAACAAAGCCTTGTTCATCTTCCTAATTAGATGATGCTATTTTTTTTACCTCCCCCTTCTATGTTAGATGCTAGCTGCATCCCTATCATGATTATTTTCATATATGACAAGACTGCATATTGTTGTCACGTCTATCTGGTTTTGTGCTGTCAAGTGATTGGCATTTGCACTTTGGAAATTCAATTAATTATATTGTCACTTGAGACGGAGCCATGCACCAACTCTATATTGCTTTCTATAGGTTCATGTTGCCACCTGAGAATTTCTGGATTAGCGTTTTTGAAGATGATGACAAAACTTTCTCCATATGGCATGATGGGGTGAGCAATTGCTCCATTCTGATCTAGATACGCCTTTTCTCTTGTTGATACTTGTACATGCAAATTCATGTTAAGTATTACTTCAGTTTATTGTCAATTTATTTTCTAAGGAATCCTTTGTGTAAGCATCGTATGATGTATGTTCTGGAAGTGTACGATGAGTTTTCTTGCATCAAAGAGAGCGAGAGAGTTAAATTTTTTCACTGATTAAGTGATACCTTATCTGCACCAGCTAGGTGTTCCTGCAGAGCGTATAAAGAGAATGGGTGCGGAAGACAACTTCTAGACTAGGGGAGTTACCGGTCCCTGTGGTCCATGCTCTGAGATTTATTATGATTTCCATCCCCAGAGAGGATATTCAGATACGGTAAGTACTCTTTCATTTCAATTCAGAACCATGCTTGACCTTATTACAAGTTTTGCTTACTGGTACTGATTTCGGAGTAATGCAAATGCAGGACTTGAATGATGATAGTAGGTTTATAGAATTTTACAGCCTGGTCTTCATGAAATATAATAAGAAGGATGATGGCTCCCTAGAACCACTAAAGCAGATGAATATAGACACTGGTCTTGGTCTTGAGCGAGTGGATCGTATCCTGAAAAAGGTATTTATTCATAGTATCACTAGCTTGTGATAATTACAAGTTTATAAAAGCATTTCTGCGCGGCGGAAATTTATTTGCTCAAGTTTAAATCAGGTAGCATTTTTTACGCTGAAATCCTGTCCACCTTCTACAACAGGTTGACAACAATTACAAAACTGACTTGATTTATCCTATCATGGAGAAGGCCTCGTAATTAGCAATGATCCCATATGCCGAAGCAGAAGAACACATAAAGACCAATTTCAAAGTATGGTGTCACTGATGAGTCGTCTGTCTCTTCCAAAATTGTACGTGACTGAGATGGAGTTGAATATTGCCCGAGTTTGTCGGAGTTGAGAAGAGAGTGGTGGCTGGAATGCTATCGATAATGCAGAGCAGTCTTCTCTACAGAAGTAAATGGAGATGGAGAAGGGTTGTGCAGTTCTCAATTGTTGTGGTATGGACCGAAATTGTATAATACCCATTTGCTGATGAAGACAAACTGATGTCAGTTGCGCTCCAGCAGCTCGCAACTCTGTCCACTGCATTTGAAGTATCACCGACAACACCAGTACGTGGAGTTTGGAGTTGGATAGATGGAAGCAATTGGCAGTAAACAAAGTTAGCCATGAACTGGCTAATTGTATACATATTTTGGATGCGGTTCGAAATTGGTTTGGAGTGCGAGTCTCGATTAGGAAATGAAGAGAAGAAGTGGTGCCGGAACCTGAGTTGCAGGAAGTGATTGGTTTTCGATCTAACTGGTATTGGTTCACTTCGACTGTTTCCTGGATAAACGGACAGAATGGAAATTGGTGGTCGCAGTTGGTTGATCAACAGAGAAGTAGTGATGTGTTGTATGTGTTGTGTCCGGATTTGGTAGCTGGATATTGGTTCTAATTTGGTGATGGACTGTTCGGTGGTCTATGGGTCTCTGGACTGGGCCTTGGAGTTGCTAGTGTTGGTCATATTCACATAAGAAAATTCAAGTGCTATATAGAGATGAACAGAAAGAAAGGAGGGTTCGGACAACAGCAGCCGCGGCTATAGAGCCGGGCAGAGAACGACGGCGATCAAGAGGATTACGGTTTGAAGTTCCATGGTTGCAGAGAACAACGGCGATAAAGAGGATTACGGTTTGAAGTTCCATGGTTGCGGAGAACGACGGTGATAAAGAGGATTAAGGTTTGAAGTTCCATGGTTACGATTCCTTTTTGATTTTCTTGTGAATCTTCATTTGTTTATGGCTTTTGAGAAAGCCATGTCTGGCTAGATATTTTTGTAGCTAGGGTTTATGTTGAAATCACTTTTGGGTATTAGGCTATTTATATTGATTGACTCAGCAAAGACCATTATGATTTGAATAGATTACTTCTATGATTTTATTTATTGATTTAACGATGATATCAGTTATTGCTTCACCGGTAACCTTTGTGCGTAATTGTTAGGTTCATAATATATTTTTGTCTCATTATTTGATAATTCCAAGCTTGGGTTAATATCTTTGATGGGTTATGCTTAGAAGAGCCATATAATAGTTGTGAATCAATATTTAGTTTCGAATAATTTTCTCGCTAATGCAATTTGATGGTGCATGCTTTGGTTTAGTCTTTTGATGTGCCATGCTTAGGGCGTCCCAGTGATATTAGCGACTCTACTACATATAATAGGTGATGTCCATAGAACGAACAGTAAATAATTCATGAATTATGCTTCATGAATAGAAATAGTGGTGGATACTATAAACCCTGGTTACCAAATTTTCGATTGATATTTATTTTATAAGTTTAATTTTATTAAGAAATTGACACAGTTGTCCAACATGTCCAACGATAGACATATAGCTACATGAATTTCGAATTTCTTGGATTATCATATGGCATGAAGATGTTTATGCATCCAAAGTGTTTGGTTCATTGGGTGCGTGCATCAAGTATATATATATATATCATATGCAGTTGCTATCCAATAAGCCGATAAAAATTAGCTATGTACGTTCAAGGTCATTAATATTGCATGACTGGTCAACACCGTGTACTATGTGCACTTGGTCTTAGCAACTTCATGGTTGGTGTATCCATTTTTTTACTTCTCTAAATAACCGAATGAAAATATCAGTTCCTCGATCCACTGCAACAAGTATTTTATTTCTGCGTTTTTATATGTTTTACCTTTTGTTTTTGTATATTGGTCGGGCCAGAGATAGTTGGAGACTTTTGTATTCAGCTGCTTCATCATAAAACCAAATGTTTCACACTATTGATTGAAAAAGGTGTCTTCGTATTGGTGACGGAGAGTAGATTAATCATTGAATATTGTTCAACATCACTAAACAAATTTAATAACCACGAACGTAAGAAAGTAAGCTCGATGAGAAAATGTTTGGCTGCAACATTTTTCTTCATAAGAAATTTATCAATTACAACAAGAAAAAGATGGAGACAGATAATGCAATTTATATTTTTGAGGGAAAATAAAACGCATATGACAAAACATGAAATTTTTTGCACATATAGTAACTCTGCAAAGTCGATATAGTATTCAACTTGATGCCAGGTTTCGATCTCTCAGCCAATTGGCATACAATATACAGAAATAAGGTTTGTTTAAGGTTTCGTAGAATATTTTGAAGGAATATTACCTATAAATGGATGGATTTGTCGTTCTTACCAAGTTTCTTACTTAGAGTAGTCAATTTCGATGATGTATCATGCTAAGTTTGAAGTCAGAACCATCTCATAGCTTCTTGGTTCATAGATTGTGTGCCAGTATACCAAGTTTGAAGTTCAAATCGACATTGAGCTTCATACTTATCGATTTTGATGATGTATCATGCTAAGTTTGAAGTCAGAACCCCCTTAGAGCTTCTTGGTTCATATTTTGTATATTGTTGTACCATATTTGAAGTTCGAATCGACACTAAGATTCATATTCATTAATTTCGATGAAGTATCATGCTCAGTTTGAACTCAGAACCCTCTCAGAGCTTCGTGGTTCATAGATTGTATGCCATTATACCAAGTTTGAAGTTCGAATCGGCATTGAGCTTCATTTTTATCGATTTCTATGATATATCATGCTAAGTTTGAAGTCAGAACCCTCACAGAGCTTCTTGGTTCATAGTTTTTATGCCTTTATACCATATTTGAACTTCGAATCGACTATGAGCTTCATATTTATCGATTTCAGTGATATATCATGCTAAGTTTGAAGTCAAAACCCTCCCAAAGCTTCTTGGTTCATAGTTTTTATGTCGTAATACCACATTTGAAGTTCGAATCAACATTGAGCTTCATATTTATCGATTTCGATGATGTATCATGCCAAGTTTGAAGTCAGAACCCTCCCGGATCTTCGTGCTTCATAGTTTGTATGTCTTTATATCACATTTGAAGTCTGAATCCATCCGGAATTTCGTGGTCCATCTCTACCAGTATGAACAAAAACTACTTCATGACATGTATGACTAGTCAAAATTACTTCATGACTTATGTGACTAGTCGAAATTCAAACCGGAAGCACATAAAGAAAGCACAAAGAAACACACCAATTATCAAATTCATTTTTCATTTTGCCTATTCATTCTTATACTTTTTTTGGATTTTTTTATATTAGAATGTCGATAACAATGTCCTAAATTTATTAATATATTTTTTTGGATTTTTTTCCTGTTGAAAGTTGGTAATTAAACAAAATTTCGTTCAGCAAATAAACACAATTTACGAAAGAAACACAAACTTCTTACATAATGAGGTTGATCCGTACAACCTTCCCTAATAAAATCTTTACCGTTCAATGACATCCAAAAATTTCTGCAATCCGTATGACATCCTAATCTACGGTTCATAGTTACTATGACTGTATCCCTCAAAAATCTCTGCAATCCGTATGAGTGGATCAAAAGAATATGGTCCGTCGATCATTTTAATTTTCATTGGTTGTACCCCTCAACCACTCGAACTCTAATTTCTATATGGCTCTCTCTTTCTTTCTTCCTCTCCTCTCCTCCGAAAAACACCATCTGCGCTCCATCACCACCGCTGCTCTTCTCCGAACCCCTCTTCTTCATTTCCATTTCTTGATTGAATCGACCCATCTTAATTCTCATCTGCAATTTCTGGTGAAAATCATCACAACCTCAGACACAGAAACTCATCAATCGAATACCTCAGATCCATCTTCTGAAAACCCTAAATCAAACAAAACCCAATTTCAATTCGTAATCTGCTACTGATTACTTCTTGTTTTCAGAATCCTAAATCTAAGCAGCTGCAAACCAAATACATTCAGTTTAGGTGATGCTATTACTGGAACGGTGAAACAACATGTGAATGATGATTATACAAAGCGACTTTCTATTGGTTCTTCTGAGGTTGGTTCTGTCAGTTAAACTCTTCTTGCTCCATTTCCCGTCATTGTCAGTTCTTTGCTACAATGCATGTTTTTTAATTGTGATTGATTTCCTGTGTAGGCGCAAGCTTTTACAAACTTAGCTCTGTCCCCCTAACAAAATCGAGTCAACAAAGTGCAATTCCTGATGTAAAATTTTCCCAAGTAAGAAGAACACTAATTTTGCATTCGTTTTAGAGAAACGTAGCGCACTTTTTGGTTTGCATTTTGATTAAAGAAGTTTCACAATCTTTATTTGATGTTTCTTTTTTTTTGTCCGCTAAACAAATAACAGTGCCCATTGCTAATATAAGCTACTGTCCACCAACTGAAGAAGAAATCCAGAACGGAAAGAGCCTGGTATGTAAAAGATTCTTTAGCATTTTCTAAAACAACTCGATGACAGATTTTTTTCATGAATTTCGTTTGAATCCTTGTTTAATCAGGTTGTAGTAGCTTACAATTCTCTTCGATGGAGTCGCACAGACATCGTCAGGGTTCCTGTGAGTATATTAAATACATAAATGTGTGTGCATATGACTTTCTTTGTTCTTTTTCTTGCATTCTTTCTCATTCTATGAAGATGATGTATCTTATATCAGGTAAACAATCCAAATCTTTTGGTAAGAGATTCTAAGGGGAACAAAATTGAGTTACAATATGTAGAAATGGACAAGGCCACAAAGGATTTAAGAAGAAATTATACCGAAGTGTATCTTGGAATATCTGTTAGTAAGCAAGAAACTCCAAAGTATTGGCTTTTATTTCAAGTTTTAGTGCCTCCTCTAGGATGGAATACTTGCTTCATTAGTAACAAAGATGAAGTGAAAACTATGCATCGAAGACGAATGGATTTGAATAAGTCCAATGCGCAGAATGACACGGTCGAAGTTGGACCAGGGAACTTAAAGATGTCATTCTCATTAAAAACTGGACAACTGAAGAGAATGTTGAATTTTAAAACAGGAGTAAGTTTAAACTCAATATTGAAGTAACATGAACATCATTTTGACGGATACATTTGTTTGAAACACGTTTTGTCCATTAGGTTGATGTACCGATGCAACAAAATTACCTCTGGTATGCTTCAAGTTCTGTCGACGAGATGGATTCACAAGTAAGTAGAGTGGTCATATTGTGAACCTCTTGATGAAGTTGTATGTTTCAACGAAACAAATTGTGAACCACTCATGCTATGTTGATAGTGAACCGTAAGTTACTGACTATAGTATGCTAATTCCAAGACAAAGAAAATATACGATAGGAAGAACATGAAATTTTATTGGAAATTTGAACATAAATTTGTAAAATAAATGTCCAAAAAGTAGCGCATGTATCAAACGTACGTATCAATGAATCAGGTGCCCACATCTCGTTGAGATTACCCACAAAATAACTGGGCCTAGGTATAAAAGGGAAGAGCATGTGTGACATGATTTCAATAACAGTGGAATGGGACCCAAATTATGTGGAGAGAATTAAGTTGTCGGAAATTGGATAAAGTAGAGAAAAGAAAAACTTTGATGCATTAATCAAGAAGCTATTCCCGATAAAAATTCAAGATGCTGTCAACAATGTTCTTTTGGCGAGAAACGAGACTTTAATATTGGAAACTTCGTTTAGTGGCGACTCACAAGGAAGAAGGGAGCACGATGGGGTGGGTCAGTTCCTTAATATTACTAATATATTGTGGTTATCAATAAGGTCCCAAGTTACATGAAGGGGACGAATGCGTTGGCCATACATTTGGAAGAGGTGGCAGCTGATGGGGAAGGTAATAATAACCTAGTGTGATGATATCTTTTTTTATAGGAATCATATCCTAGAGATAAGATTGGTTTAGCGTCATCATGGTTATGCTCTTTTGGTTTTCATTCCATTTTTGTTTGCAAGTGCATTTAATGAAAGAGAGCAGTCAAACAAAAATGTTACCACTTTGTTGTTACGTAAATCTCTATTAGTAATTGTATGAACGTATCTCAATACTTGTATTTAGTATCCCATTTAATTTCGTAAGGATTATTTTTATCTCATTTTTTATGAAACAACCAAATTGTGCAGTTGGACAAAATTTGGCAGTTCTCGGCTAGGTCAGCAAGTGAAGTTGATTGTATTATCACTACAATAGAATGGGTGCAGGACCTAAAGCTAGGCAGAGTGACTCTTTCTTGTACACCGGTGGTATCCGTTGTCCCGAGAACTCATTTTTCTAATGGTCTTTACTAGAAAAGACCCATCTTTAAATTGGTTATTTTGTATGTGTAATGGTAATATGTTGTTGAAATGGTTAAGACTTAAGAGTTTGGATGAGTTTTGAGTTGGGTATCTATGCAACAGACAATTAAGAGAATAATGCTTGGAGAGATCTGGATGTAAATTTGTGCTTTCATAAAAAATGAGGATGTTAATATGGGAAAAAAGTTTAATCTAGCGTTGCTAGAGCCGTTGGATTGGTTAATCCAATGGTGGTGGTTACCAATGGAGTTTTTTACTCCAAGGGCAAAAACTGAATTTCCATCATAAACCACCACCACCATTGAATTGGTGGATCCAACGGCTCTAACAACACTAGATCAAAATCGCTTCTGTTAATATGCAAGTGCTATTACTTTTTCTCCACAAATTGCCGGAAAACAAAATGTTAGTATTTCAAAGGGCAAATTGATAAAGTGCCCCGTTTTTTAGGTACACACAAAAAAAATGCCCCCGACATATTGAACTTTGTTAAAGTGCCCTTAGTGTTAGTTTTTCTGTATGGGCCCATAAAAGTTGGTCACCTGTCGTTTACTAGGTCAAACAATCGTTTGAAGTTACTTAACTACCCTATCCTATATAAAAGAAAATCGTTTGTCGTTTTCCCTTCATGACTACCGCCCACTTGCTATCCATGGATAATAGTATAACATGCCACGTTTATTGTAACATGCCACGTGCTTGGATAGTAATAGTAATCAATCTCACCCGTCAGTTGTGCGAGACTATTTGGAAAAAAGTTAGTATTTCTCTCTCACTCTCTACCCCTTTCTCCCCCACTCTCTGCTAAAACCTAAACACCACCATTTCCCCCTGCTGCCTCTCTACCGTCACCTTGTTTTTATTGTTCTTGCTTCTCGTTCAGGAAGGCCACGACCATGTCTTTGTACTTCGTTTGTGTAATACGATTAATTATTCAGTTAGATTTCTGTAATTAGCTTAAATTTTTCTTTTGTGTTTGATGGGATTGTGATTAGGTTCTTTTAAGTTTACTTTTTATTAGCTTATACAGATTAATGTTTCAATTATCAGATTTCTTTATTCTTTGATTTTGATTACGGAGAACATGTTTGTTGTTTTACATCCAAACTATAGGTTGTGCTATTGTACATCCAAATTCCAGTTTGTGCTACTGTAATCAAATCAAATTTGATCATGTCCTCTAAGATTTGTGTACTTCTAATTGATACATCCCCGTAAATTTTTCTTTCATTTCTTTGATTTGATTAAAGTTCATGTATTTGAAAAGAAAAAAAATGAAATTCAATTTTGTTCTGAATTTCATAGGAGTACACAAATCTGATTACCATTTTTCCCTCAAATGATATTTTTCTCTTTTGATCCAGCTATGTAAATGGAGGGGCAAAATCGTCCAATAAATGTACAGCTTCATAGGATCGGACCAGGGGTTCATTGAACATGAAATTATGTTCGTCCTTAACCCGAGTTGGCGTTTCGGATCGCCGATTCAATTAGAACTCTATTGGAAGGGCTTTCAAGACCTTTTGCTACTGCCACCTAAGCGTTAACGGCATGTAACGGCCGTTTACCTTTTTTTGAATAAAACGGTCAAGGCAAGGGTATTTTTACAAATTTTTAAAAAATGAGGGTACTTTTTTTGTGTAATGTTAAATGTAGGGGTACTTTATCAAAAATCCCTATTTCAAATGAGTTTTTGTTAAAAAAGTGATGGGAATTTTCATGATTGGTAGGGGTGACCGAAATTAGCAGGGTACCGTTATATATGAAACAGAGAAAAAAAAGTTATATTTGATCATGGCCGTGGGATCACTCAAGAGTTATATCTTGGACGTGGGATTACTCAAGAGTTATATCTGATCCTGGTCGTGGGATCACTCAAACGATACCTCCTGCTAATTCTCATCCCCCTTTAGGTACCCCTGCTAATTCCGACCCCCCTTTAGGTACCCTGCTAAGAGCAACCACAGTCAACGACTATAACTAAAATTTGGTCAAAAACCAAGATGCTACAGAGAGGAATATCGATCAAATACCAGACTATAACCAAAATAATTTTGTTGATTATTGATACCACTCTCGATGACTTCGTACTTATCTCCAATGATACGGCAAGACGAAAATAGTTTTGCAAGTTCCCAACGTTCTTCTAAAATTCTCTCGGCATACGGTGTTAATGGAGGCGTCCAACGAAGAGCTTTTTCTCTAATTAGAGTTATTCTTCAGCATCATATTATTATTATTCATCAAATAAAAAATGATTATTATTTATTGTGAACACAATGTATAACAATAGGTACAAAATGCGAAGAGGGTAATGAATTGTGTATGCATTGCACACACAATGTGAAACAATGGGTACACATTCAATACATTGGATACACTATGTATAACAATGGGTACACAATGCGAAGAGGGTAATGATTTTTGTATATATTGCACACACAATGTGAAACAATAGGTACACATTCAATACATTGGATACACAATGTGAAACAATGGGTACACAATGCGAAAAGGGTAATAATTTTTGTATATATTGCACACACAATGTGAAACAATGGCTACACATTATTATTATTCATCAAATTAAAAATGATTATTATTTATTGTGTACACTATGTATAATAATGGGTACACAATGCGAAGAGGGTAATGATTTTTGTATATATTGCACACACAATGTGAAACAATTGCTACACATTATTATTATTCATCAAATAAAAAATAATTATTATTTATTGTGTACATAATGTATAACAATGGATACATAATGCGAAAAGGATAATGATTTTTGTATATATTGCACACACAATGTGAAACAATGGCTACACATTATTATTATTCATCAAATAAAAAATGATTGTTATTTATTGTGTACACAATGTATAACAATGGATACATAATGCGAAGAGGATAATGGTTTTTGTATATATTGCACACACAATGTGAAACAATGGCTACACATTATTATTATTCATCAAATAAAAAATGATTATTATTTATTGTGTACACAATGTATAACAATGGATACATAATGCGAAGAGGATAATGATTTTTGTATATATTGCACACACAATGTGAAACAATGGCTACACATTATTATTATTCATCAAATAAAAAATGATTATTATTTATTGTGTACACAATGTATAACAATGGATACATAATGCGAAGAGGATAATGATTTTTGTATATATTGCACACACAATGTGAAACAATGGCTACACATTCAATACATTGCCCACATAATGTGAAACAATGGGTACACATTCGATAGATTAAAATATTAATAAAAAATATTCTTTTTTCAAAAAGTCAGTCAAAAAATAATAAAAAATCATAATGTGTAGGACTTAGATGTCATAACAATAAGAATTTAAGGGTAAAATAGACCAAAAAAAAATTGAAAAAACATTTTTGGGAATTTTGAAAAAACTAGACATTTTTGGGAAAAAGCTTTTCCAAAACAACATTTTTGGGCATTGACCCGACGACAATAGCGGAAATTTCATTAAAAAAAAATAATTTGGATCTTGAAACATTACCTAGTACTTAAGATTTAGAAGCAGGGCGAAATAAATCACTGCGGTGTACATCACAATCACACTTTCAAGTAAGGTCAAGTTATTAACAAAATGCAGAATAATAAAAGCAATTGATATAGCCTAACATTAAACAAATAACATTTCCATAAAGTTGCATCAAATAATATAAAGACAGTCTAACAAAAAAAATTAGTATAAAACTCATTAAGACAATACCAATAGCACGGATTTCTATCTCCAATTTCTAATGCCTTTGTGGGATATCTCTCCCGTTTCACGTTTTTGTGGGAAAATACTTGTTCGACCCTCATGTAAACAAACAAAATAACTCAATAAGTCACTGTAGCATACATCACATTTACCCATTCAAATAAGGTAATGTTACTAGCAAAATGAACAATAAATTTAAACAATTGATATAGTTTAACCCAAAATAAATAACACTCTTATATATTAAATTGGGATCGACGATACAAAAGACAGACAAACAGTAATTCATAATATAAAACTCACAAAGACAATGGCGCAAATGCAGTAGGTTCACAGAAGATTCCTTGTTATCCAATTTCAAGATGTAACCAGTTCACGGCTTTCTATCCCTTTCAACTGCTTCATTATCTGTGTATTTTCTTCCCCTAATTCTTTCAGTGAAACCATGGTGTTCCTGTGAGAATATATTCTACGAAATCGCTCCTTCAACTCCACAAGTGTTTTCGAGATTGAAGCTTCTGTGTCATAAATGTAGAGAGAGTTATCAATGTAAGTTAAAACGCCATCTGTCTTCGTAACAGCTACTAATGTGGACATGTATGAGTCAATTTTAAACTCTTTACTCCAAACGAATGACTGATGATCTTGTTTCTCATTCATGTCATGATTGCCATTCTTTTTTCTTAATATCCATAGGTCATGATACATGGCAATTTCGACAATTTGAAAAAAAAACAAAATACAAGAACCCATTCAAAACCCCTATTCTATTATGATGCCAATAATTGATGTCTGGTGATGGTGGCAAAGGAGGTGCTGAAAGATTCCCACAAAACTTTTCTTTGGACCAATCAAAGATTAAGATTGTATCTAATTGACTGCCTATAAAATAAACAACTCCATTTGCAAAGATACCTTGTTCCGCACAATATGAACCTATTACGGAATTGAATTTCCCAAGGTTTCTCCATCCATTTCCACGCCCTAAGGTGTATATGTGGACTTCTACAAATTCGGTGTCCACCATTGTTCGCATAACTTTGTACTCATCAGTTGAAGAAACATAACCAAATGCACTCATCCAGTAAGCATTCTGAGTGGTAGATCCACAATAATCTATTTTCAATTCAGGAAGCATAACGTACTCTCTGGTAATTGGGTAACAAATGCAAACAGTTCCTTAAGGTTGTTCTAGGGTAAATCGAGAAAAACTGATTAAACCATTAATCGAACCAACAAACCTAAAATACTCAAATGGAAAGGTTAAATTAAATCTTGTAATTTTCTGAATGGGTGTTGTTGACTCAACCTGGTTCTCATTATATTCAAAATAATGAAAGTTGGGAATACTACCTCCCTTAATATCATCAGTAAAAGAAATGAAATCCAACTTACCAGAATCAACATCAGTATGATTGAGATGTTGCAAGTGGATGTTGGAGAAGGAAGGATGATGAGAAAGAAGATAGTTCCAAGTGTTGCATACTGATTTGCATTCGAAGACTGATTCGGTGGGTACTCGACTCAATATGTCTACTGTGATCTCAGAAGGAAGAAACTTGAAATAATCCATTGAAATAAGGATTTGCAGAAGATGGTTTGGATAGATCTAGGTTTTTTTTATAAACATAGATGGGAATTTGGGAGAGTAAAAGGGAAACGAAACCGATATTTGTTCCGAGAGGATGTGTTTTTTATTTTCACACCGGTAAGACCGAGGGGTGCCTATATATATATATATATATATATTAGATGAAGCAGGATGCAGAATGATCAGGTAGAAAGTGCGAAATTGCTATTTGACCAGCTTTGTAACAGCTGAATAACAACTGAAAGACAATGTGGAAGAGAGATGATATTTATTTTTTATCCACCTCATCAATAACCCCACGTGACCACATCCATCTTAATTCCTCATCTTCCTTTTGCTGGTACAACGCTTCTGGACATACCGTCCTGTTGGACAACCCTAAAACAACATAAACTTTTTGTCTCACATTTTTTAGCGTGGGGTCCGGGGGCCCCGCGGGAGCTAGCAGGGGGTCCCGCCTTTGCTTTTATCATGTGTCTGGTTGTTTTTTTGGCTGTACATCAAGAGTTTTTGTTGCTGGTATTACACCATTATCATATCATATCAGTTGTAAGCTAACAATGTCAACAAAAATTCTTAATATTTAGAACTTATCTACTGCATCTTCTATTCCCATCATGAGTTGTATCACCATGATACGTGAGAAGGAGACTTACACCATTATTTATCTACTGCTTCCCACCAAATCAACAAAAATCTAAGAATCATCAGCAACTAATGAATCAAATAGTCTTTTTTCTTCCATGATGATTTAAATTTTTCTTCCAAAACATATCAAACTCCCATTAAAAATCTAAAGTAAATTTTCCAAACTCTTAATTTCAAAACTTATTCTCAATTTCACATAAGGAAAAATTGTCAACCAGATTCAAAATGTTATGATTCACTTCAATCACTTTACATAAATTAGTTTTTTTACTGTACTTGAAAGGGGGAATGTTTTGAGGAATAATAATTGGGTTATTGTTTCAGCGTATGAGAAGATGGTTTAACAAGATCCTTTTAATCATTGGAGAATGATGAAAAATACCCCATTGAAGAATGTTTTCGAACTTCTGTGATGTTTGCTCATTTTTAGATCTGGGCTCATTTTCGAACTTCTGTGATGTTTTCTAACAGATTTGGACTCCATTTTAAATCGGAGTTCATAATTCAGATTTACATTTCCTGTTAAGTGGACTTAGCAAAAAAAAATATGACGTGGTTAAGACTTTCATACACATCAGTACACATGTCATATTTGCTGGTATTCAGCGAGTCCAAATCTGTTCACACTATTCTAACGAGTGTATATTTCACATATTCTTTTGATTGGTTGATTATTTAACTGATGGTCTCATTATTCTCCATGTTTATAATCCCAGCCCTCATTACATAACTCCCTAAATTAAATCAGTGATAGAGATTGAAATGTGAAATATACACTCGTTAAGGAGTGTGCATGAATTCGCACTCGTATTCAGTGGTGTTCACCTAGCAAAAATGGTAGAATGTGGATGTCACTAAATTTTTTCAGAGGTAGTTTTGCTACTACTTTCTAGACATCCACATTCCACCAGATAACATGTCAGCCTTTTTTTCTTCTCTTTTTTTTTTTTTTTTTGTTGTCAGTTGTTATTTTGTGGTTTATGTAATAGCTAATTTGCTACTGTGTCCTCTGGGTAAGACAAGCAAACCTCCATCTTAGTGTGTTATAAGTTGTAGCACACACATCAACAATAGCTTTTATTGTTCTTGCTGCTCGTGGGTTTTTACAAGAGTAAATGGAAGAAATAATCCAACAGGAAGACAGCCGACTTAGCTCAGTGGTAGAGCGCGTGACTTTTAATCCCGTGGTCAAGGGTTCGATCCCCTTAGTCGGCGTTTTAAATTATCTAAAGTGAAAATGTATGTTTTCCATTTATTTGTTTTTTATGCTCAGCAATGTAATGACCTCTGGCTTACGAGATTTTATTTTTAATTGGATAGGTTTTGTTATTCAAAAAGGGCTAGCTGCACAGCTTGTCGCTCGCTTGCCTAGTATGTAATTTTTAACTTTGTAATTATTTAAAAAATTTGGACAAAAAACAAAAAAGAAAAGAAGAGAAATTACAACTGATTCACAGTGAAAATCGATCGAATTGAAATGGAAGAACTTCTCCTTGATTCTTCAGATTGTATCTTTAATGCGCCAAAGAATGTTCCCAGAATTGTACTCAATTTTTTTAAAATAAATAGAATCACAAATATGTCCGGCAACCATGGAAGTGAGCTTTATCGTCTCTAACAATAGCGGAGCATGCAAACCCTTTGGGGCCAGCAGCACCATCGAAATTAACCTTAAAGAGATTTGCATGAGGAGGTTCCCAGTGATTACTTTGCGCCTCTAACATATTATGCTAAGTAGGAACCTGCAAGACTTCATTAGGATTCACATTAACTTAGCCCAATATCTCGCATATTACCCCCATTAAAAATGATATTATTTCCAAGTTTCCACATAGCCCAGAGCATACATGCACCATTCTGAGTCTAGTAAACTCACCACTTACATCAATCCAATTTTAAATATCATCTTTAGTGGTAAAATTTGGGGTCAGCCAAGACCTGAAGCACAAAGGAGAGGCGAAAAATAAAGATTGAGCCACATTGCAGTTGAAAAGAGATGGTCGTCAGATGATTCCAAATCCTTCAGTAATCTCCATAAATTCAAGATCTCTTCCAAGGGAATTCATCATAACTAGAAGAGGAAGTAGGCGTTCTGTCACTGAGGGTTTAAAAGGACTTTGCAAAAAAATACCATTCGGTAAGATCTTGGACTGAGCTGGAGATGTTAGCAGCTGGTTTTCAGTTTTGGAGATTGGGAATACCCACAGACCAACAGCACCCCTCTTTAATATCATGTCTGACACTTAGAATGCAGTAGTCCAGGTTGAGGAATATTTACAGGTTTTGTAACATTCCAGAAGTGTCCATTTCTATGACACTTAGCTCTAATAATCAGTGTCTTCCATAAATTTGCACAGTAAGTTAGCTATCATAGCCTTCTTTAGGTGCTGCAGAAATCTCATACTTCACCCTCTGCAATCTTTAGCTTTTTCAAACTGATCCCATTTTATAAAGTGTATTTTCCTTGCACTTCTAGCATGACAAACCAAAAAGTACGCTTAATTTTCGCTAGAGCATCAAGAATCTTCTTTGGAATGACCTTTTGAGGCGTATCCCCCTCTTGAAGATTCATTAATACTCGAACCAATCATGACCTTTTGAGGCATCCTCCTTTTCGACTGCAATCACCTTCTCCTCCTCAGCTGCATAAAAGATAATAACTTCCTTGACAAACATAAGCAACCTTGGCAGAAAGATCAGAAGGCAACGATGAGAATGATCCACATCGCTTCCATACACAGACTTTGACGATTTGGGTGTCAAATCAATCTCCATTATAACACAAAAAAACTCATGAATACAATCAGAGTGTGAATTGCTCTGCAACAAGAAAAAGAACAAGAAAAGGTATCAAACTGGGCATAACAAGATCAAGTAAGTAGAAGGCTGCCTACTTGAAACAGGATTAACAATTAAAATCTGGATAACTACGGAGTAATGGTGTTCTAATACGTTTCATGTATTCAGAAAGCTAGTTACACTAGGACAAGATATTCTAAGCTTGTATAATTCGCGTTCACCTCCATCCAGGCAAACCCCACTAAACTGCAGAACCTCGCTTTCAAGCAGCCAAGCTTTAACTTGACTCTGCTTATGCCAAAGCTTCTCATCATGCGAACAAATTTCAGAATAACAAAAAAAGTAATCAAACACTGCATACTTTTGGAACTAGAGAGCTCTGTTGAATGAGCATCTGCAAACCGGAAAACAGTATACGATGCACATCAAACTCTTCATGAAGTGCACTGCACATTTCTTTTACAAGAACCTGGAAAAAATGTTAGCACTATCCACAACACAGTTGCAAAAGGATGGAAACAAGGACCAAAATAGAACACCAGTGCTCAGTTCTCCTTCTAAAGAGCATTAGACTACGCCTCTTGCTAAAATTTTCAGTTTCTCATGCTCATACATACAAAAAACAATTAGAGAGTCTGTGCAACACTTGCGAGATCAAACTCAAACGTACAGAGAAGATTTAAATATAGAGGAAACGCACAAGATCCAAATATACATCCAATTTACTAGCAAAATGAACAACAAATAAAGGGATTAATGTCGTTCAAATCATAAAGAAATAACACTCCCATAAAGTTGGATTAATAATATACAGACAGACTAACATAAATGTATTATATCAAACTCAGTAAGGCAATGGCCAATAGCAGCAGTTTCACAGAAAGGTCCCTTGTTATCCAATTTCCAGATGAAACCAGTTCACGGCTTTCTATCTCCTTCAGCTGACTCCATTTTCTTTGTATCTTCTTCCCCTAATTCTTCTAACGAAACCAAGGTGTTCTTGTGAGGACATATTTTACGAAATCGCTCCTTAAACTCCACAAGCGTTTCAGAGGTTGAAGCTGTTTTGTCGTAAATGCTGAGCTTGAAATTCTTGTAAGTTAAAACACTGTCATTCTTCATAAGGGCTAATAATTCCCTATTATCGACCTTAAACTCTTTACTCCAAACCCATGACTGACGTTCTTCTTGCTCTTTCATGTCATGATTGACATTCCACTTTCTTAATAGCCATATGTCGTGACAATAGTCTCTTTGGCTAGCTATCAAACTAGCATAAAACAAAAAGCCATCCAGATCACCTATTTTATTATAAGCCCAAGAATCATTGTATGCTGGCAGAGGTGGTGAAAGATTTTCACAGAAAATTTCCTTGGACAAATCGAATGTTAAGATCACTCCCAATTGGGTGCCAATCCAATAAACAACTCCATTGGCAAAGACACCTGGTGCATGTGGACTGAGTCCAACATTGAACTTTCCAAGGTTTCTCCATCCAATTCCACTGCCTAAAGTGTATATGTAAACTTGTACAAACTCAGGCATCAACAGCATTCTCACAACTTTATACTCATTGGTGGAAGAAACATAACCAAATGCGGTTTTTCTAGAAACAAATTGATCAGTAGGATCACAACAATCTCTATTAATCTCAGGAAGCATAACATACTCTTTAGTAATTGGGTTACAAATACAAACAATTCCATCTCCCTGAAGTTGTTCTACCAGAGATCGACATCGAGTAAAACAGACCAACCCATTGTACGAACCTAGGAAGTTAATGGCACCAGTGAATGGAGTGGTTAAATTCATTCTTGTAATTTTCTCGATTGGTGGTGTTGACTGATGGATCTGATCATTATATTCAAAATAACTAAATTTTGGAACACTCTTCCCAATCTCATAAGTCAAAGCAAGAAAACCCAACTTACCTGAATCAACAGAAGCCTGATTGAGATGATATAAATGCATCTTGGAGAATGATGGATGATTTGAAACAAGATTGTTCCAAGTTTTGCTAACTGATTTGCATCCAACAACATATTCAGTGGGTATTCTACTTAAGATGTCTACTGTGATGTCTGCTGGGAGATTCTTGAAATACTCCATGAATGATGAAATTAGGATGTACAGAAGATGATTTAGAGAGATGATAGATTTAGAGACGTAGAAGAAAAAAGAGGAAATGAAGGTGAACTGAAAAGAATGTCTTGACTTTTGAGAAGATTCGTTGTACACCGAGAGATGCCCCGAAGCAACAAGTAGAGTGCCTATATAGATAAAGCACCAGACAGCAATTCAGGATTCAGTGCAATATTGAACTATTCTTGCTAGGGGTGTAAATTCTGCCCGGTAGCCCAAGGTCCTGTACCGTCCGCCCTGTCTCATGGCAGCCCATGTGTCCCCTCTGCCCCTTACGGGCTTGCACGACCTAGCCCATTTAAATATGAGGGCGGGTGCAGGCCACAAGTAAAATTTCCTTGCCCGGCCCAATACCCGCCCTATTAGCCCGTCATAATTACCTGTCATGTTAGCCAGTCAATATTACCCATTTACTAGCCAAAATGGTTGTTTTCATTTTTTTCATCCTAGAATATACTCGGTATAGACACTTGATAATGTCCCCATTGTTCTAATCTGCATTTTTCAACCTTTATTTTATAGGATTTAGATATTGTGTTTGTTAACTTTTTTTGAGTCATTAAAGGAGTTTGTTTTCCTTAAAAGTTTTATTTATTTGAATGAACTTATTTGATTGGAACATCTTGAATATGACTAAACCTCATTGAATTGCTCATGACTTGTGTATTATTACTTTTTTTTTTTAAATATAGTATGTGTTTGTAATATTCAAGGCCCATTCGGCCCTACCCGCCCGAGCCCAAATAACATAACAGGCTTGGGCAGGCCACGGGTAATTTATGTTGATAAATAGCTCTGCCCGCCCGGCCCTTTTAGTTTGTTGGGTAAGAGATGCACTTTCCCACCCTATCCCGTCCCATTTAATAATTAGGCCGGGTTGCCCGGCCCGGCCCAATTTGACACCCCAAATTCTTGCTAATAACACCAAATTTCCAAAACAAATTGAAAATTTATTGATACTCATAACTAATGTTCTAAGAGCAAGGGCTATGGAATGAGTGTGTTTTGCACTCATTCACTACCAAATCCAGTGAGAGACTGGGTGCAAGAGTGTTTGTTGCACTATGGAAGGAGTAGAAAAGAGACTAGGAGGCTAATCATTAGCCGCTTCAAAAAAAAAAATTCACTTGGACGGCCTTTCTTTGGCCGTTTTAGACATATTTAGGATTTTAAATTAATAAAACTAATGTGGGACCCGTTTTTAGAGTTTTAAATAAATAAAAAAGATAAAAAAAAACTTAAGAGGCACATCTTTAGCCGCTTAAGATGTTTTTTTCCCAAGAGGCTGATTTTCAGCCGCTTAGTGTCCACTTTCGTCCACTCTTTCGTTCCAATGAGTGTATGAATGATTTTTAATGAATGAGTAGGTGTTCTCACTCCATAGTAGCACCTAATTAGATCAAATCCAGTGAGACTCATTCATATAGAATGAGAACCCTCACTCCATAGCCCTTGCTCTAACACATACTGTAATATTCAAGACCGCAAGAAAGATTGAAAAAAAATCAATCTCAAAAACTTGTAAAGACACTGAATAAAACTAGAGAAAGATTGTTACTTCCCTGGAGATGGGAGGAAACAACTTCTATGTTTCAGGTGCAATATTGAATGAAGCTTCAATAACTTGGGGATTCAATGGCTTATAGATTGATGTCCTTCCTGCTTCTAAGTGATAGAAAACTGGAGTTGGAGTACTAATGATGGAAAACCAATCCAAACCCTCTTCATCAGCAATCTTCAAACCATGAAGACATTGGGACAATGAAAAAATTACCGGCCTTGAATCTTGTTTCCATCATTCTCTTACCCCTCAACACCGATAATCTGTGCACGACCAGTACGGCGAACAATATATGTCACCTGGTAAGCTGAATCGCAGGAGAATCCAGGCGAGCACATTGAACCAGATCAATCCTGACTATATCAGCACCAAGTCCATCATGTTCAACCAAAGGAAAGTTCTTGGTGTTCAGAACCACAACATACCCAGCGTTCTTGATATCGACATCTAAGGGTGCTTCCAAGAAGTTCAAACTTCAATGCCATCCCTTCGCTAGGCTAATGCATCTGAAAACCATCTTTCACCTTAAAGGATGATACCAGAAGTACTGCTTCCTTGACGAACCTAAGCAACCTTAGGAGAATCAGAATAGCTAGGCATAGCTAAACCATTCTTCTGAAGAGCAATCTTTGAGGTTAGAAAAATGAACCTCCAGGTAAGCCCCACAAAAGTTAGCTGCAAAACTGTGCTGTCAAAAGAAATATGGTGCAACATCTCTCCCTTATGATAAGCCGATGATTGTCGTATAATGAAAATTACAAAACCTCAGTTTCAAACAGACATACTTCGGCGCACATTTTTGATATTGATATTCCAAACAGGACGAAATCAATATATATTCTTACAAATGATTCTGATATTGATTTAGAATTTCATCTATTCCTTAGTTTCCCCTAAGTGAAGTTGGATATTGGATACATTCAAATGTAGCACGATATTTAGCATTGACAGTAATTTGTTTTTCTTGTAATTAATGGCAGTGTTTATCTACAGTTACTAATTGATGTAAATACAGACAGACAGAAACTCAGATGTCGACATATGGTGTAATGCTAAACCACCAACAGAATAGAGATACCTATGCAATAATATTGATTCTGGTTACACATAGTTGGGAGTTCATTGCAATCCTAAAGCTCGAGAAGGGTTATTTTATACTCTAACACTACATAAGCAATATGCCAATGCATCAGTGGTCATGAGTCTTCAAGAGAGAGTTGCTAGTAAACATACTTGGATTGCTATTTTAATGGCACTAGTCTCACCACTATTGCTAATCCCTGTCAGTATCTGCCAATATCCAGTGTATACAAATTCAATTTTTATTTATTGCTATTTGATCCAAGGAAAAGAGACTAAAAACCCATGCTGCATTCAAATACGGAGAGTTAGAATTTGTTCCCTAAGGAATTTGTTTCCATTGTTCGCAAACTTTTAGATTCAAACGGTAAAGATGAGTAAATTCTTACCTAACGGTCAAACTACTACTACCACCAATGTTCTGTTAGGAATTTTAGCAAACACCGAAATTGATAAATCAAACACTAAATCTTCAGTACTAATTGCAACTGATAAATTTCATAGCAAATAAGGGTTCCAACATTTCGCAAAAGATTAATAAAACAAACTAAATTTCAGAAATACCAAGGATCCATTGAGAAAAATTCAGCACCAATTTAATAGTATACTTACAATTTCCTTTTGGTTAATCGTTTTTTTTTTTCATTCTTCTTCTCTTTGTTTCCCTTTTGTCTCCTCTTCTTCGTGTAGCTAAAAATTGACACTATCGAAGCTTCATATCGAAATTGATGGAGTAAATCTTCATTTCATGCAAACCTATTCAAATAAAGGTTGAATTTTATGAAAACCCATCCGAAATTCATTCCATGAAAATCCATTGAAACTAAATTTACTAACCTATACTTCCGCTTCTATTCTTTCCTTGGGGTTTAGAGTCGATTTGGGGACCATAGAAGAATGGGAATCTGAAATAATTGAAATCAATGAAAATTAAAAAAAAAACTTGTCAGACTGAACTGGAATGGAAAAAATAAATTTCTCTCTTCCGCAAACATGGAAGAAAATCCTCAAGAATCTTATCATAATGGTAAGTTACATTTGATTAACTTAATTAGTTTAATTTTTATATAATTGCAGTAATTTTTTACTAATTGAATAAAAAGTATGTTTACATAGTTGGTACTTTACTGATTTTGTGATGTTTCAATCCAAATCGGCTAGGATGATGATAGAAAAAAATCAGGATGATCGTCTTTACTAGTTTGATAATATATGTTCAATCATAAGTATTTTCAGTGCATAATCCTTATTAAATATATTTACTATCCACACTGCATAATTCATGTTTTTATTCTTTTAATCCATGTTAAATACTTACATCTTCAAAAAAAAAAAATTGTTTGACAGATTAGTTGAATAGTTAAAATCACAAGAGAGCTTTTTTGTTTATTGTCATTTTTGGGACCACTTAAATTTCATTTTTGTCTGTTTTTATTTGTGAATACCTTTTATAATTGAACATATATTTTACTTTTTCAGAGGATGAAGAGGACAAAAGTTTCAATGGAAGTGATGAAATAAAACCTCCTTTAGTAGGGATGACTTTTGATGGACATGAAGAAATATTTCAATTTTACAAAGAGTATGCCAGAAAAGTTGGATTTCCTGTGCGGAAAAGATCAAAAAGGACTAATGTTGACGGCATTACTAGAAGTGTGACTTTTGTTTGTTCAAAAACAGGTGAACATGAAAGCCGAACTCAAAATCAAACTAAGCCACAGGGGACTGTCAAAAGTGGGTGTAATGCTTATGTTACTGGGAGAATGCAAGCAACTGATAATAAATGGTGTATTTCAGTAGTACAGCTTGAGCACAATCACGAGTGCAACTCGGATGATGCTCGTTTCTGGAGGTGTTTTCGCAAGGTCGGTGGATCATTAAGACGACAAGTTGACCTTAATGATCGAGCTGGGATTTCAATCAAGAAAAACTTTAACGCGGCTGTTCTTGGGGCTGGTGGGTATGAAAAGACAGGATGCACTCTAAAGGATGTGAGAAACGCAATCAATGAAGTAAGAAATTCACGGCTTGGTGATGGTGATGCAATGTCTGTTATGAAATATTTTGCAAAGATGACCGCGGAAAATTCAGGTTTTTATTTCGCAATTCAGGGTGATGATAAAGGAAACTTGGAGAATGTATTTTGGGCCGATGGTTTGAGCAGAGAAGCTTATAAGGAGTTTGGTGAAGTAGTTAGCTTTGATACTACGTATTTGGTGAATAAATATGATATGCCTTTTGCTCCCTTTGTTGGCGTTAACCATCACGGACAAACAATTTTACTTGGATGTGGCTTGGTTTCGAGCGAAACTACGGAAACATTTGTTTGGTTATTCAGTAAGTGGTTGGAGTGTATGTCTGGAAAAGCTCCCAATGCCATAATAACTGACCAAGCAAAAGCGATGCAGAATGCCATTAAAATTGTGTTTCCAGAAGCCAGACATAGGTGGTGCATATGGCATATAATGAAAAAACTTCCTGAGAAATTTGGTGTGTACAAGAGATTTTATGATATTACTTTTGACATGAAAGCTGCAGTATATGATTCACAAACTCCGGAAGAGTTTGAACAATTGTGGGATTGGATGTTGGAGGCTTATGATTTGGAAGACCACAAATGGTTGAGTGATTTGTATGAAGAAAGGGAGATGTGGGTGCCATGTTACCTAAAAAATATATTTTGGGCAGGGATGTCAAGTACTCAGAGAAGTGAAGGTGTAAACGCATTCTTTGATGGGTATATAAATGCAAGGACGACGCTAAAACAATTTGTGGAGCAGTTTGAATTTGCATTAAGGGACAAGGTGGAAAAGGAAAAGGAAGCGGATGCTATTACATCTATAAAAAGCCTCCCCATTATAACTGAATACCCAATGGAGAAACAGGTGCGTAACTTGTATACTAACTCAAAATTTAGAGAATTTCAAGTTCAGTTGTTAAAGATGATGTATTGCAACTTCAACAAGATTGAGGTAACGCCCGATGGTAAAGTCTACGATGTCCAACAAGACGTATGGATTGAGGATAATTACTATAAGAAAATGACTTTCTTTGTTACATATAACTCGGAAGATTGTGATATTCACTGTACATGTCAAATGTTTGCATTTAGAGGAATACAATGTTGCCATGTGTTGAGTGTGATGTCTAACAATGGTGTAAAAGAACTCCCAGATAAATATATCTTGAGACGGTGGAGGAAGGATGTGAAAAGATGTCATACAAAGGTAAAAGTGGGTTTCAGTTGTTGGAAAAACGATGAAGCAAGTAACCAATACTATGATTTGTGCAATAAATTTGGTGAGCTTGCAGATTGGGTTGCGGGTACTAGTCAATACCGTGATATCGATGATTGGTTGGGTTGTAAGAAGAAGGAAGTGCAACAAACATTTATCAAACTAAAAGAAAGCGAGAAACTCAAAGGAAATCAACTTGAGAAAAATATCTTTGGAAGTGGTAAATGGAGATGTTGAATATGGAGTAGATGACAATGTTGTTATTACTACTGTGAATAACCCGTTACGAAAACCACGATTAGGTCGAACACGCAAGACAGTAAACCAACCATTTCAAAGGCGTCCTAAGAAAAAGGTATTTATGGAATCAATTGTTTTACTTTCATTATTCTTCTTACTGTTAATTATGCCATTTTGATTATGTATTAAGCGTTAATTGTTTAATTAGGATGGTTGGGCTGACGATATGCATCCATCTCAAGTTGATAGTGTGCCTCAAACACAAGAAAACTCTCAATCCATTAGACATCAACAACACATTGGGAGAGTATATCAACCAAATTATCCATCTGAACAACAATACGAGATAGCACATCAAGAAAATCTATATGAACAACCTGGAGTGGTGCATCAAGAGTATCAATATGGATTTGTAAATGACGTGAGCAAACATTATTTGAACTTTACTATATATGCAATACATATTTTTTCATATGTTCACTAATTATTAATTTCATTTCGTAGGGTAACGGACGTCAAAGCTTTCCGGGCGGATTTAGTGGTGGTTCATTTATGCAGTGGATGCTAAATGGGTGTCCATGATGATCATTCAACACAAAAAAAGAAAGAAGCTTTTGCTTCTTTAGTTTGGTGCTGACCCTTTTATTAGTTTGTAAGCATAATTAGACGATTAAATTATCGATGCAGTCGAATATTTAAGTGTAATGATCAAGGTTATTGACGTTCTGCCAGAAACAAAACAGAGAAGTCATGCATTATTTTTTGCTCATACGCTAGGCGACGGTTCTTAACTTTTTAATTTAAGTTTAACAAGAAAAAAAAATGTTACTTTGTTGTTGAAGTCAGCTTCTTTTTTTCTCTTTCGCTGAAGCATGCTTAAGGCACTTTATGATGTTATCAAGTCACGGCAAAAACCAAGTAATTGAACACCAACATTTGTTACGTGTCAAGAGAGAATGAGAGCTGTATGTTGATAGAAAAGTAAAAAGAAAAGTGGCGGAGAAAAAAGTAAAATTGTTAACTAGATTACCGCGCGCGGTGGGGCCGACGGATGACTTTATAGCCCATAGTGATCCAATATGTAAGCATGGAACAAATGAGTTGCTGTTACAGTCAAAGGAAATCAGCCTCTTAAAACCCGGCACAAGCCACCAACACTATTATTTTATTATTATACTTTTTTAAGACTTCAAGTATAGAGCCACAAATATAAAATTCGGACTTCATGATTATATTCCACTTTATTTATTTATTTGTTTAAACCAAAATCAGTTCATACTTGTAGTTCTTGATTGCTCATCCTTAAATAGTTTCGGGTCATCTGTCCTTCTGCTATTCACGCGCTAGTTAGCAATTCGTAATTCGGGAAACTTAAGAAACGGCAAACGTATGAGTATTATTTGAATTAGTAAACTTAAACTCCGGTCAACGGTTTGTGATTCGTTAGTAATTCGAAACTTCATACGTACATGTATAATTCATTCTAGAGATGTGAGGCCGGCATACAAAATTCTGTCATATTTAATTATTAAAAATGACATTTTTAGCATAATAAAACATGGTATATACACAATGTGGTCATATATAAAATATTTTAATTTAAAATCAACAATTATCGCATGGCTCAGTGGTTGTGCACCAGCTTAGTAAGCTAGATGTTAAGGGATCAATCCCCTTCAGCCTCGTAAATTTTTACTGGGTGTTCAAACCCAATTCCGGTAAAGCTAGAGTGGTATAAGATCGTTAACAAGTTTTAGTCTTTATTTTATGTCTTATACTAACTATCTGGTTTGAACGCAAAACTCACAAATCTAAATTGTTATTAGCTAACTTTGCAAAATTAACCATAGATGGTGTCACACCTTCAAACACTCCAGAAATTTTCTGCGAAAGTGTAACCCGACAGCACAATGGTTCTGTGAATAAAGCTTCACCCACTTGTACTTCAGCCGTATAAGTTTGCACCAATGCAAACAACCAACTCAACAATTCAACAACGGAAGTCTTTAATCTTCTTTCTCTTCAACTTAAACTCATCAAATGCACCCCATAATGCATCCAATCTTTGCCATACTTTGCTAACAACAATCAGCCAACCAGGAACACTTAGAATATGACACAATCAACTCTTTTATTGCATCAAAGGGAAGAAATACAAAACTTTCCCACTTGGGGACTTAAACAGACTTGTTCACTCCTTGAACCAAGTCTAAGTCTTACAAAAACTCTCATAATATGAGTCTAACTCTCACATATGCTAGGCTCACTCTCACACAGGCTAGGCTGAAGAATTTCCCATGTCTTAGGACTATTTATAAAGTAGCTTTGCTTGTCCAAACCGTGCATAACCGTTACACACGCTAGAGACAGCCATCTGTCTCGGGGAGCAGTTTTATAACCGCCAACTACTATGCCAACTGGCCAGTTCTCCTTTAACTTGCGCCAATCATCCAACACCTGTTCTCTTGGAAGTTAAAACTCTTCTCCCACGATTATAATCTCCTTTATAACCGCTCCTCTTCATCACGCGTCATTCGCATGCTTGTGAAGATGGTAACCAACTTTCAACCGTCACTTGAGCCGTATTGCACCACTTATTCTGGCATACTGGATTCCTCCACTCTCCAACGTTCAGCCATCTTGGCCCTGCATGTTTATCCTTCCAAACTCATGCACGGACACTCTTTAAGATTTACTTGTCGAGGCCAACTCCTTAAGCCCACTCTAGTTACTCGTGTGTCATATATTCTTCACTACGCCAATTAGATTGACAACAGCAATGCAACTCTTGCATTACCAACTTGTTGGCATTGTTCAAGATTTGGCCATCCTTGAACCAATGCCATAGACTAACTCCTAGTCTATTTCACTCTTCTCACATCATCCTTGAGTTTGGGCCAACTCAATTCCACGGATATTCTTTAATGCCAACATCGCATGTTGCATTTGTCACTTTGGCCTTGTCTTGCCTTCCCTTAATGAAGCCTCATTGTGTCGCTCAATAAGCTTCATTCCTTTGCCAAATATATTTAAAATGTAGTGATGTACTTGCAATACATTAGCCCTATGGGATCATGCCATTCTCAACACTTAACAGTCTGTACAGTAATACCGCTATTATGGCTTCGCAATGCGCCATTACGGCGGAACACTGACTTGACCTTCAACTCTGTGAAGGGCCATCATTATGCGACACTTGCAGCACCGTAATAGACCTCCCCCACCTAATCCGTTCAACGCCCTCGTTGAACGCAACCAAGCATATCCAATATACTTGTTCTTCGGCGTTTGTACACTTCTGAGCCACTCTCAAAATTCAACAAACTTGTTTGGCCACCCTTCTTGCCAAAACTTTATGCTTCGTACCACATGCCATCACTTAGCTTTACTGCTTTTCCATCGATCTCATATATTTGAGCCACTTCTCGGTATCGTGCACTACGCTTATGTTGGTACTCAAATCATGCTTCAATACCCAAATGTGAATCTGAAATTCTTCTTAGCCAACTCCCTTTTAGCTTGAATTTCGCATGAATAATTTGCGCCTAAGTGTACGCACTGAGTGATTCTTCTCGATTTGATCATCATGATCATTGCCATCGCTTTCCGACTTTGCCTCTCACTCAGCGTGATAAGGACTTATAAACGACTTGGCTTCATTTTCAATCATTTTTTTCGACGACCCGCCGTTGAACTGTTGTTCTTCACTCTCCTCATTAAGCACGTCACAAATTGAATAGGGGTTCTCTTTGCATTATACACCCGAATTCAACACTTCATTCCTCACCAAACTCGGATTATGCAAACAACATCAAAGAACTCATTTCTATGAATGTGTCCACCAAGTATAAACTCTATACTTATGCCATTTTGCATTCCCAGACTGGAATGGTGAGTTTTCTTTGCTTAACTTCCATGCAAAAAAACTATTGAGTTGCACAGCCCATTTAAAACTGTGAATAACTATCTCTTGGGAATTTCATTAGCTAACCCTTTAGCAGTCCATATGCCACGCCTTCAAATCCAATATGTCTCCAAATATTTCTTTGAACTGCATTGCTACTTTGCCTGGAAAATGTGTGTCTTTCTCTAAGGACATGAGTTCTACCCGACTCATGCTTGCTGATGATGTGATTTCTTACTTGTTGTATTGCTTGCACTGTCGCTTCCCATCTGCCGTCGTGCTATTCTGCAATTCCCAAACAGCAACATCACTTTTTCACCAACTATGACCCTCGTCCTATGCTTTGCTTATTAGATTTCAACTTGTCTTGCTATTGCATACGTTAGGCTAAGTATGCTACTTGCATCCTCTTCCCATGAACTAGCTTTACATCGTAAATAAAGAGGCAAGACTTTATAAACGAAAACACCCTTGTTCATTACTGCTCTTACATAACAAGACCATGTACCATTACATGATTGATCATTCACCTGATCACTTTTGGAAAGCTAAAACTTCATTAACAAAGAAACTTGCTTACACCAAAGCAGAGTATATACAAACTTGAAGACTCAAATAAAAATCTTTACAACCAAACTCTACACAACAACTAAAGCTACATAAAACAAGGCCACAAACACTCTTGTTTTGGCATTAAAGTGTCGCCAATGGAGCAACAAATTTGTTTGGTATCAACTCTCTTTAACCAAGTGATATGAGTTGCACAAAGTCTCTTCTGTTTATATTAACATAAACTCCTTTGCTAGGTTCCAAGATCTATCTTATGTTCAATCACAAAAAGGTAATCATTAAGATTAAGCCAATCAACACTCTTAATACAAAAAATTGTGTTGATACCGATCTATACAATTAATCAATCCAATATACCATAAGGATAAATCGATTATTAATTGGATCCTCTCTTTACCGAAACAAGTATTGTGCACACCAAAGATTATAAAACCAAGTCTGAAATCTTCTATCTCTTCTTTGTCTTCAAATCTTCTTAGATCTTTAATAAACACATGCACACAACTACTTGAATCTCTTGTATTCAATCACACACAGAACGGAGTCTGTTAAAAATGTATTATCATAAGATCGTCTTTAGATGTAACAACAGTCTAAATATCCCTGTCGAAACCTTGAACTAGTTTGAGTGAATCTTATATCAGAAGAGAAGATTCTTAAGCATAAACAAACTAGGTGCAATCAAAGTTCAACCACCGTTAGTCAATCAAATCAATATGAAAACTAAAGATAAACCGCAATATCTAGTTTCCCACCAACGGTACGCACTAGAGGTTCTCAATCCCCAAGAAGACTTTAAACAGAGGAAGTTTACTGTCACGAAGGATTAGTTTGCTAGAAATGCAAACTCAAATTGTTTATAGACAAGGAAGTTTGGACACCAAGGAATTTCCAAAACCGAAAATATTCTCAAGATATTTTTCCATATTAACCCAAATTAGGTTTTCATAATTCCTGTGAATACACTGTCCAAATTAATGATCGAAATCTCCTTGAAAATCTTTAACTAGCAAATTCACATTACTAATTCTTATTTTCCATATATAATTAAAAATCTTAATTAAAAGATTCTTAAATTATTTAAATTCGATCTTAGGATTTACTACGTACTTGGACAAATTCATTTGGTTCGTATTCCAAACAGTAAAGGAACAACAAATTTGTTTGGTATCAACTCTCTTAAACCAAGTGATATGAGTTGCACAAAGTCTCTTCTGTTTATATTAACATATACTCCTTTGCTAAGTTCCAAGATCTATCTTATGTTCAATCACAAAAAGGTAATCGTTAAGATTAAGCCAATCAACACTCTTAATCCAAAAAATTGTGTTGATACCGATCTACACAATTAATCAATCCAATCTACCACAAGGATAAATCGATTATTAATTGGATCCTCTCTTTACCGAAACAAGTATTGTGCACACCAAAGATTATAAAACCAAGTCTGAAATCTTCTATCTCTTCTTTGTCTTAAAATCTTCTTAGATCTTCAATAAACACATGCACACAACTACTTGAATCTCTTGTATTCAATCACACACAGAACGGAGTCTGTTAACAATCTATTATCATAAAATCATCTTTAGATCTAACAACAGTCTAAAGATCCCTGTCGAAACCTTGAACTAGTTTGAGTGAATCTTATATCAGAAGAAAAGATTCTTAAGCATAAACAAACTAGGTGCAATCAAAGTTCAACCACCATTAGTCAATCAAATCAATATGAAAACTAAAGATAAACCGCAATATCTAGTTTCCCACCAACGGTACGCACTAGAGGTTCTCAATCCCCAAGAAGACTTTAAACAGAGGAAGTTTACTGTCACGAAGGATTAGTTTGCTAGAAATGCAAACTCAAAGTGTTTATAGACAAGGAAGTTTGGACACCAATGAATTTCCAAAACCGAAAATATTCTCAAGATATTTTTCCATATTAACCCAAATTCGGTTTTCATAATTCCTGTGAATACACTGTCCAAATTAATGATCGAAATCTCCTTGAAAATCTTTAACTAGCAAATTCACATTACTAATTCTTATTTTCCATATATAATTAAAAATATTAATTAAAAGATTCTTAAATTATTTAAATTCGATCTTAGGATTTACTACGTACTTGGACCAATTCATTTGGTTCGTATTCCAAACAGTAAAGGAACAACAAATTTTTTTGGTATCAACTCTCTTCAACCAAGTGATATGAGTTGCACAAAGTCTCTTCTGTTTATATTAACATATACTCCTTTGCTAGGTTCCAAGATCTATCTTATGTTCAATCACAAAAAGGTAATCGTTAAGATTAAGCCAATCAACACTCTTAATCCAAAAAATTGTGTTGATACGATCTACACAATTAATCAATCCAATATACCACAAGGATAAATCGATTATTAATTGGATCCTCTCTTTACCGAAACAAGTATTGTGCACACCAAAGATTATAAAACCAAGTCTGAAATCTTCTATCTCTTCTTTGTATTAAAATCTTCTTAGATCTTCAATAAACACATGCACACAACTACTTGAATATCTTGTATTCAATCACACACAGAACGGAGTCTGTTAATAATCTATTATCATAAAATCGTCTTTAGATCTAACAACAGTCTAAAGATCCCTGTCGAAACCTTGAACTAGTTTGAGTGAATCTTATATCAGAAGAGAAGATTCTTAAGCATAAACAAACTAGGTGCAATCAAAGTTCAACCACCGTTAGTCAATCAAATCAATATGAAAACTAAAGATAAACCGCAATATCTAGTTTCCCACCAAAGGTACGCACTAGAGGTTCTCAATCCCATAGAAGACTTTAAACAGAGGAAGTTTACTGTCACGAAGGATTAGTTTGCAAGAAATGCAAACTCAAAGTGTTTATAGACAAGGAAGTTTGGACACCATGGAATTTCCAAAGCCGAAAATATTCTCAAGATATTTTTCCATATTAACCCAAATTCGGTTTTCATAATTCCTGTGAATACACTGTCCAAATTAATGATCGAAATCTCCTTGAAAATCTTTAACTAGCAAATGCACATTACTAATTCTTATTTTCCATATATAATTAAAAACCTTAATTAAAAGATTCTTAACTTATTTAAATTCGATCTTCGGATTTACTTCCTTCTTAGTTGTTAAGGAATATCTTTGAAAAATAAAAGAATACCCATTAATGTGCGTGTTCAAAGTGCGTCGACATCTTACTCTTGCAAGTCCTTTTTCATACTTACTCACTTGAAACCGATTTACCACACTTCCAAACAAGTTTATAATTGGTTCATCTGACTTTCAAGAACTATATGATTGATCAAGTAACACTCAACCACAAGTCATGGGTGTACGGTTCTACTAAACCAAGTTTTGCTTCTACCTCCATGTGAGTACTGTGCATAGTTACAATAGATTACCAAAATTCGGCTGACTAGGTACTAGGATGGGTTCCCCACATATATTTAGTATCTAACTTGTATGCGCTGCACATATCCATATGATCGGTTACCCCTTTCCTAAAAACGTGTTGCACATGTTCATAGAATCGGTTTCCCTTTCTTCTATAAATCTTGCTGCACCTCATACAAGGATCGGTTCCACTTGTGATGTACTGCACCTTATACTAGGATCGGTTTTCCGCTCCCAAAATTTGTTCAGACACTCACAAACCCGATCATACCCTAGGTGATTACTTAAGATCGGTTTCACTAATAAAAGTCATACCCAATACATAAGTCATGCCTCATGTGAATAGTTTTACCAAGAACACAAACAAGTCATGAGCGGTTATACTAATCACACATATTGGTTGTTCATAAGATTTGCAATGAAGAGCAACCCAAATAACGCCTAGCGATTTTCTTTTTGGTTCACAACACATATCATGAACTTACTTCCTTAAAACACATGTAAAAACATTATATCCTAGGATGAAATCCTCACCTCATACCCATACATAATCACAATCGCATTTACGATTATGTCGATGTCTCATATACAAAGTTGTTTGTACCCAAAATCACTTTTGGGCACGAAACACAATGAATTGATTGTTTGGATGGTATTTTGGATTCGGGGTTGGGAGATGATTCGAAGAACAAAAAAAAGAGATTGACACAGGTTTTACATGGTTCGGCATAGTTGCCTACGTCCACGGGTGAATCCCCTTGGGGTGAATAGTTTTATTAGTATTTGTATTACATCATCTCATTTTCTCTCCTATTGGCTACTTCCTTGACTGATTTCTGCTCTCCCTATTTATACAATGAAAAATATAATTCCAATCTCCACATAAATTGCATCAACTGCCCATTTATGCTCCTATAATGAATTCTGGATGTAACTGCCCATTTATGCTCCTATAATGAAATCTGCATGTAACTGCCCATTTATGCTCCTATAATGAAATTTGCATAAAAACTGCTCATTCATGTCTTCATCATCAATTCTATATGTAACTACCCCCTAATTCCTCTATGATAAATTCGCATGAAACTGCCTGATTAATGGCTGGCAGGACAGGTGGATGCTGGATGGAAGAATGGGTGGATGCTGGCTGGCAGCGTAATGGGTTGGCTGACTGGATGGACTGGCTGGATGACTGGATGGACTGGCTGGCAGCATAATTGGCTTGCTGGCGATATGAGTGGAGACTGGTCGACAGCATAATTGGCTTGCAGGCGATATGAGTGGAGACTGGTCGGCAACATAATTGGCTTGCTAGCGATATGAGTGGAGACTGGTCGGCAGGGCGGATGAGTTTTTGGATGGGAATTGGTTAGCAGTGTTGCTGGACACGAGACTGAAAATTAGCTAGGGGTGTGTCTGACTTCGATGGTTGACCGACGGTTGACTTTGACCATTGACTAGCCGTTGACTTTGACCATTTACTGGATGTTGACTTTGACGGTTGACTGGGTAGCAGGATTGGATGAGGACCCAAAGATGATTCAAGTATCAATTTGGCCCATTAAGTGGTATTTTTACTTATGGTACAAACATCGCCCCCTCTTAACCTTCAACTTGTTGGGGGTTAAGAAAATTCCGTTTTCCTTAGTCAATGCTAGAATTCGCCCCCAAGTGTGGATTATTGATACTGAGGTGACTGGCGAACTTCCCTTGTGTTTGCGGAAATCATAATCGAGATGCCCCCAAGCGAGGCTTTTGTGATTGGGAGATTGGCGGGAAATAGTTGAGTGGAGTGGCACTGTGAGCGATAACAGTATTTAGTGAAGCTGGTCTGCTGCAGCTATAATTGGATGGACTGCGGAAATAACGAGCATATCTTGTATGCATCAGCTATGATCAGATGGAATGCAGCAGCAACGAACAAAGTTCCATTGCAGCCCAACTTGCGTTCAATTGGATCAAGGAAATATGAGCAAGGCTGATCACGCATCAGCTGCGACCAGCTGGAATGCAGCAGCAGCGAACAAAGTTCCATTGCAGCAGCTGCGTTCAGCTGGACTGAAGGAACTGCGAGCAAGGATGGACTGCATCAGCTGCGATCAGCTGGAATGCAGCAGCAACGAACAAAGTTCCAGTCGGCGGTACGACCAGCTGGACTGCGAGGAATGAGCAAGGCAGGACTGCATCAGCTGCGATCGAGTGGAATGCAGCGGCGAACAAAGTTCCAGTGAAGCAGCTGAGTTCAGCTGGACTGCAGGAACTGCGAGCAAGGCCGGACTGCATCAGCTGCGACCAGCTGTAATGCAGCAGCAGCGAACAAAGTTCCATTGCAGCAGCTGCGTTCAGCTGGACTGAAGGAACTGCGAGCAAGGCTGGACTACATCAGCTGCGATCAGCTGGAATGGAGCAGCAACGAACAAATTTCCAGTGCAGCAGCTGCGTTCAGATGGACTGAAGGAACTGCGAGCAAGGCTGGACTGCATCAGCTGCGATCAGCTGGAATGCAGCAGCAGCGAACAAAGTTCTAGTGCAGCAGCTGCGTTCAGCTGGACTGCAGGAACTGCGAGCATGACTGGACTGCATCAGCTGCGATCATCTGGAATGCAGCATCAACTAATAAAGTTCTTCTGCAGCAGCTGGGTTCAACTGGACTGTAGGAAATGAGAGCATAGATGGACTGCATCGGCATTGATCAGCTGGAATGCAGCAGCAACAAATAAAGCTACGCTGTAGCAGCAACGGTTAGATGGACTCAAATAGTTCGATAAACATAGGTGTAAAAATTATAAATAAAACAAGACATCATCGATTTGCGTCAACTGAGTGTCACTGATCGCATCGATTGCGTCAATCGAGTCTGAGATCATGAGTAATCGGACTGCATCGGTTGCGATAACCGAGTGCAACAGTTTCCTTTGAACTGGAGTACAATAATTCAATCAATATAACTATGGCAGTTTAACATTACTGAAAAAAATATTGTGCGTAAAAATATTATGGTGTATGCTCGCCCCCTCTTAATCCTGCAATTCATTGGAGGATTATGAAGTTCGGGTTACCTGAAGTTTGGATTTTTGGAAGCCGAAATCCGCATTGCATTTAGGCGCTATGTAACTTGCCCCCAATCTTATGGAGTGTTTACGTAGCCTGCCATTTCATACCATGAGGTGTCACATATCTCTCCCCAAAGTGATAGTCAGTCACGTTGAAGTGATATGCAACTCGCCCCCGGTAGATAGTAATTGTCATGTTGCTCAATGCTCGCAAAAGGGTGCACTGCCTTGCTGCATTTTTCTCGCGCATGAAATTTTGAAGATGTCTGCTATCCGAATTCGCGCGGGGCCAATCCCACTATTCTAGATTTGCGCAGAATTGAAATGTGTGCATCCCCTCGTTGAGAAAATGCTTGCCACATTAAAGGTGTATTATTGAACAAAAGTATGTATGCATATGTGATAACACTGAATAAAAGTATGCATGAATATATGAAAAGATGGAAAAATATGTAAATTGTATACTTACCATTTTCTTACCATATCGAAAATGTTATCGCGACTTTGTTTATGAAATGAATAGGATGCCCATAAACTATGTTGATGTTTTCCAACGATGATGACTAGTATGGTTGCCATACGTCTCGCCTCGACTTTGTAAATTGATTTGTCTGTGGGACTGGGATGCACCAGTCATGTCCAGACTGGATTGAAGATAGTTGCCACAGATCTGTGCTTCAAAGAATTGCAATTAGATGTACGATACGATTATGCATAAAACTGGATCAAGCTTGATGGTGAGAAAAAATATTGAAACAAAGTGTTGGGTAAATTCGGACTACGAGCTTCGATCAATGATCAGTAGGAATTAAAATGGATTGTGGCGGTTCGATCAACATGCCAGCATTTTGTTGCTTACTGAAATCGATTACAAGAGTTCGATCAATCAAGCTGTAATATTTATGTAGAAAAGACTGCAGCGATTGATCAATGCTGATCTAAAGATATTTTATGTAAAAAGGACTACAAAGATTCGATCAATCTGACTGCAGATTTATGTGGTGATCGAATGTGACCGTGTCTGGTGCTGTCATTTTAAATTAAAAATTAATTTTCTCCGAAAATTGAAATTTCACCTTAATGACGTTGGTAATCGACATACGATCTCATTGGGCCGAAAAATCACTCCATTTGGATGCACGAAGGAGAAGTTATCGGTGAAGCAAAATTGGTCGGTTAGCCCCTTGCTTCAAACATGTTGTTGGAACGGAAAAATATTATTCTCTAATTGTAAAATTTCACCCTCATGTCGTAGGATATTAAAATGCGATCGCAACGAGCCAAAAATCACCCAATTCGGACGCGGGACGAAGAAGATATCCATGAAACAAATTTTTAGACCAAGCCCAAGTGAGGCGTATTAATCCGTCAGGCTAACGGCGTGGGGATGAAAAATCCGGGGCTACGTTATTAAATTATATCGCGTCACACCGAATTTGGGATACGCACTAAAGTTGCGCCGAGAAACAACAAATCTGTCCTCCAATTAATCGTCACGGCTAATCTTCCGAGCCAAAAAAGCTCCAAATAATCGCCCTCTGATCGGCTATGGCCGCCGGCTCCGCCGGAGCTGCCGTTTGCGGCCATCGTTCGCCTGTCGCCGTCGCCACTCGTTCTTGCCGCCGTCGCCGTATGCCGCCTCCGGCTAGTTATCGTGATGTTAATCGACGGTCAATATACCCGTTACATCAAAGTTTTGATGAGACGCGAAGCATGGAAGTAAAAATAGAGTTTTGATGTATCTCGTGTCATCGAAGTTTGATGAACCCGCAGCATCAACGGTTCGAATGCGGAGAACATCGAACATTGATATAAGTCTGAGCATCGAAGCTTTCCCTTCATGAATGATGGAAGTGGGTGAACAAAACCCCTGTTGGAGTGGGTTAAACGAACCTTCATAGGTGGGTGACCGTTCATAACGTGGGTAAACAAAATATGATGTGGGTGTATCAATATTGACGTGGGTGAAGGAAAACGGAAGTGGGTGTACAGATCTTGAGTTGAGTTTCCGCCGGATTGGCTGCCGGGTGATGCCGCCGGCATTATTTTATTTTTATTTTTTTTTGAAATTTTTGGTGACAGTTTTCAAAAACTGTGATCTTTTCTCGTGTATTTGGTGACAGCTGTCTCTGACTTGTGATCTTTTCCTTGGAATTTTCTCGTAACAGCCTAATGGGCTTTTAGCAACGGTTGTATGGATTGTTGCGTTTTTCTCATGGAATTTTCACTATGGTTTTCCTTCAATTTGTGGCCTATTCTGGAGTTTTCTGAGATGCTTTTACGAGGTTTTCCCTTGGGTATTCAAGCACCTTGAGATGCTGGACAACTTGACAACCTTGCGGTAATTACAGTTGTGATTTTGACATACATCAAACTCGAACAGGTGGGTAATGTGTTATTTGAGAAGCAAATTTTTCTGAACTTTGTACTCGAACATGCTGCGGATCGAACATCCTGACAACAACCTTGGTGATTTTCGCAGTGAGTCAGCTTTGGCGGCTCCCGACTGCAATGCTGTACTGCAGCAGTTGCGATCAACTGGACTGCAGTAATGGTAATTTGCTTGTCTCGCGACACTTGCGATCAGTTGGACTGCATTGATTGAAAACGTAACTGGATCAAGCCATGTTGCAGATCGAACATCCAGCAACAATTTTGATGAAGATTTTTTTTTTTACTACATCTTCTGCCATGGACCGAGCATCCCAGCAAAACTAACATCAGAGTTTGTGGTGACGCGATTTTCAGCGGTATCCGCAGGTAATGGCTCAAAAGAGATCTGAAATGGCGAATCTTGATTGCGTGATTGCGATCAACTGGACCGTAGTATGTGAAATTACATGGTTAACGAAATCTCTGCGATCAGCTGGACATCGACCATTATGATCAAGTTGGGTTGCGGCGACTTGACCGGTGGACTGCAACAGTGATTTTTCACGACGTTCAAACATGTTTTTCATGGAAACGATTCTGGAGCGTTTTCTGCAAATTTTTTCAATGGGAGGACACGATTCTGGAGCCAATGTTTGTACCCAAAATCACTTTTGGGCACGAAACACAATGAATTTATTGTTTGGATGGTATTTTGGATTCGGGGTTCGGATATGATTCGAAGAACAAACAAAAGAGATTGACACAGGTTTTACATGGTTCGGCATAGTTGCCTACGTCCACGGGTGAATCCCCTTGGGGTGAATAGTTTTATTAGTATTTCACTACACCAAATATGGGGTTCAGCAACTCAGATTACCAACAGCTTAGCAGTTGTTGCGAATTTTCAGTTGCTAATTTTTGTTGCGAAAAATTCGCAACAGTTTGAAACAGTTACGAAACTCGCAACTGTTTGATTCAGTTGCGATTCACAACTAAACCCAGTTGTACGCGTGCGAAAAACTAGTGTGTCTGCCTACACTTTGAAACTGACTCGCTATTCAGCTAACTCAGATACTCGGTAGTCTGAGTCAGTTCTCTTATCTCTATTATTATCGAACATTCCATTCTCTATCTATTTCTCTTTCTCTTCCTCACTGTGAACCTAATAAAACCCCAAATCCTTTTCCCTCTTATGTAGAAAGTTCTGAAATCGTTCAAATGAAAACCTATGTTCTTCATCAATGTCCTGCATCTTCTCGATTGAAAACCCAATATCTAACCCTTAACCCTAGATTTACTTAAAACAAATTGGATGTTCCTGCTGCTGAACAAGACGAACCAAGCCAGTAATTTTTATATTTGAAACTCACTAATCTCGTGTAGCAGATTTTACGTTTTTGTTACATTTTTGAACAAATCTATTAAGTGGTTCGATTCTAGCACTGGTGGTGGTGAAGAAGAAGAACTCAATATCTTCAAAAAAAGAATCGATTCATTGCTAGTCTGTGTTGTTAATGATAAAATCCTTTTCGCAATTAATTGGGTAATTATTTATGTCTCAATCTTCTTCATCATCTTTAATTTTAGAAATTAAATTTTAATGTTAGGGTTAGGGTAATTTTTCTTGATTTTCTTAGTAATAGTTTCGATTGAAGTATTGTTTTTCTTGATTAGGGTTGTGGATTACTCAAACTGGTATTTATTGTGATTCCTGATGATGATGGTGTGGTGGTGGTGATAAAGAAGAAGATGACTCAGTTTGCTAAGGATATTGCTCTTACCATGCTTGTTTGTCTTATGAGGTGGGGTTATTAGTTTGTTATGATGTAATGATTTGACCTGTAGTATCTAATTATTTTTGCTTTTGTTTCTTCAATTTTGGTTTAGTTTGGTTTAGGGGTATTCTGATAGATGTTTTAGTTCTGATTTTGGTTGATATATGTGCATAAATACTGATAGGTGCATCACACAGTGTAATACCTTATATCTCTGTAACATATACATGGTTTGGTTTACGGAGATTTTAAGGTATCGACTTCTACGTTGTATTATCAGCTTTGTTTTCGTTTCCTTGGAACTGGTGCTAATTATCACTTGTTACCTGCAGGTAATGCCATACAATACTGGCTGCAAAACTCCACTTTTAAACTTCGAGGCTAATTCCAATTACAAGGTACTAAATCTTGATGTTGTGTAGCTGCATTGAGTAGTTTATTGTCCTATCTAGATTTTAATAGAAGTAACATGCTAATTCCAATTACAAGTGCCATACAACGGTGGGTTTCTTACTTTCTTATGTAATGTAGGATGTTCCTGAGCCTGAGATCATGGTGGCTTTTCCCATAATTGGTGATCCTCATAATGCTGCTCTTGTAGCATGGACAACAACGCCATGGACTCTTCTTAGTAATCTTTGCTTATGTATAAATGTAAAGTTTGACTATGTAAAGGTCAGTATAAATGCAGTTTTAATTATAATGGACTAATAGTTCCATTTTAGTGCTTAGATGAAGATTCAACTCCGTATTTAGTTTCTTCTTGTATTTAGCTTACATCTACATATCTATTAGAGTTTTTGATTATATCTGGATTGATATTTCTAAAAATAACTGTTGAGAAGAGAAGATCTCCATAAAGCAACATAGATAAAGTATTGTGAATTCGAAAAGAAGTAGGAGCATGTTAAGCATACACACTTGTTCACAATAAATTCTTCACATAGAGAGAGAAATGTGATATTTCATTTTAGTGCATAAGAAGATATTTAGTACATGGAATTTATTTATGTGGTTTTATCGTTTGTGGAGACTACGCATGTTTTGAATGCTTGTGCTTGGATCATCTCACTGGGTGTGCAATAACAAACAGGTACGCAACAAAACGTCTGGGTTAGTCTATCTCGTTGTTATCCCAGCTTCCTAGTGACATGAAGAAGTCTAAAGCAGATGAACTAAATGCACATAGTCAAGATCCAAAGAATGCTAAGTCTAAGAACAAGAGCTCATCCAACAGGAAAGTCAAAAAAGGAAGCTGACTTTGGACCATATGAGGTGTTGGAGACAATGATTGGTGCTTCAGTAGTGGGGTTTAAGTGAGCTCTTTATTTCCTAACCATGTTTCTTCCTTTTCCCCTTGTTATAAACCCTTGATTTCTAAGATTATGAAGGATTTGTTTAATGCAGGTACATTCCTTTGTTTGATTATTTCGCCGACTTCTCTGGTTCAACATTCAGATTAGTAGCAGACAACTATGTCACTAATGACAGTGGTACTGGTGTTATCCACTATGCTCTTGCATTTGGAGATGAGGATTATCGAGTCTGTATTTCAAACCAGAAAATCCAAAAGGTTTAACTGCTCTTATGTTGTACTTAATCATTCATTATTTTACTCGGTATCTGTATTTGGTCTGGAAAATCCGAATAGCGTATGAGCCTATACATTCTGTATAGTCCTACTAAGCCAAAGGAATAAACCATATGCATTTCTTTTCTGCTCATGGTAGATTATGTTTACTCATTGTCTTTGGTTCGGCTCATGTAGGGATAAAACTTAGTTGTAGCAGTTGATGATGATGGGTGCTTTAAGACATGGTGTATGATTTCTGTGGGTGATACGTCAAGGATGCAGATAATTACATTGTCATTGATGTGAAGGCAAGCATGAGATTTTATTTAGTAGTCAATGCCAGCAATTTGTTTTTGCTAAATATGCTGAATTTTAACTTTTCGGATATGAACAGACTCAATGGACAAAATCAATGTAGGGAATCTGTAGATAATGAACAGACTTAATGGACATAACCTTGTTCGATACATCTACTTTGTGTTTGAGGATGAGCTCTTTATATTATATTTCAGACCTCATCAGTACCATAAAAGCAGCAGGAGTGGTGGTGGTGCAGATAACTAGGGGCATCATTGGATACCATTTTGTCACTTGGTATGTACATTCTCTTAGATGAAGCATTTTGTTAGTACTCAACTTCAATTTCATAGATGAACCATTTCATCCTTGGGTGTGTTAATACTCAACATCAATTCATTGTTCATCATTATATCAAGTACAAAAGATCAGACAAAATCAAAAAGAAGTCTTTATTTTTCGAATTTTTGCTTCAATTATTTTAAGAATTTGATGTCTTTTCCGTTGTTCTTATTTTTCGAAATGGATGTTCAGCTGCAGGAACACCTAGATTCTCTTATTCCACTTCAGAATTACAGTAAGGTTCAAGACATAGGCGAAAGAGGAAAAAAAAAGGTATTGCAGCTGGATTGTCCATCTACTTGTGATTTGTTTTTTCTTCTAGTTGTTATATATGTTAACATGTTGCTCGTGTGGTTCAATATACAATTTTAAGGTGAACGTCTTCTACCTTTGTTATGTTGAAGGTGACCTTGTTGATGTTGTTTTTCTTTTCACAGAGTGTTGTATAATTTTGTTTTTTAATAAAAGGTTTTGTTGCATCTCATTGTTCACAGGCATACGGGTGGGAGCTGATGAAGTCGTGGTCGCAGTTAAAGGCGGCGACTCTCTTCACAACAGCTGCTGGTATGCTTTAACAATTCTGTGTTTCTTTTCATTTTTATGCTCTAACTTCTTATATCTAGATTTGCTTCTTACTCTGATTAACATCTTTAAGTAGTTATGTCTCGTAATTTCATGAATTTTAATAGTGTAAACTGGATTTTCTTTTCCTGACTTATTGCGAAGTTTTGACACTTTTTAATCAATTATTAACAAGTGTAATTGAAACTAGGTATGCTTTAGTGAAGGATGGCCATCCTGTCTATACCAAAAACATGTACTCATTCTATTTTTTTTACTTGCTGTGGTAGATGCTTTTCTGAGGTCAATGCTGATTCTACAGATAGCGTTGTTCTTGTAAACAGTAATGAAGATGAAGAAGAGTGGGATACGACTAATGAAGGAACCTTATCAGCCTAAAAGCAATTGGTTTGGATAAATAGGTATGTGAGTTTTTGAAACTACTTTGAAACAGGAAAAATAATAATTTGCGCTAGTTTTCGTTTTTGTTAACCTTTTTCAGTAGTCCCGAGTTCTGAAATCACTTAGAAACTGGAAAGAAATTTCTTTACCACTAATCTTTTTAGCTAACCTTTTTCAGTTTAAGTTTCCATGAAAACTATTATTTGTTTCCTCGTATTACTGTTAGAATTCATTTTGACAATGGATACTCTCTTAGTGTACATGGGTTTTGGAGGTAACAGATATGAGCAGTAAGTGCCACTATACTTGTTTGAGAATGTTGATCTTGTGTCCAGTCTTGTGCCTTTAAGATTGTATCTACTACTTCTATTAAACTTCACATTACAACTGCAGCTGCAGAATTTCTATTATCTGAAAACTTAGGAAACGGTTATATACTTGTCATTTTTTTGATCCCACACACAGAATTTGTATGTCCTTGGAACTTGAGAAATATTTCTAGCTACAACTTGGAACTTAAGAAATTTATATGTATTGTATAAGTTGTTCTTTTCAGAGGTGTACAGAAGAACTCTTTAGTTTATGATTTCAAGAATTTCCCAAGTTCAATGATGGTTGGTGTTTATAATTCAATGTATAAAATGACTATGTATTGCCTAAGTTATGTCTCTTAGAAACTTATGTGATTATATGTTTTGAAGGTTTTGCCTAAAAGCTGAAGAATTCTACTGTAATTCTGTCTGAAATTGTTGTAGGGGAATTAAAGAATTAAAACCTGATTAAAAAGTAATTAAATAGTGGTTTTGACCGGTCCAAAACCTGATTTTGACTTGGTTTGACCAGGTCAAAACCAGGGTTTGACCAGTCAAAACCACTATTTTTCTGACGTTACAAAAATTTCATAATTGCGATAAGTGTTTGCGATCTTTCAAGTAACAACAGTTTAAAACAGTTGCGCCCTTCCAGTCATAACAGTTTGAAACAATTGCGAACTTTTGACGTTGCAACATTAAGAACACAAGGACTGAAAATTTGCAACGGCAATGTAGCCGTTGCGAAAAACTGCAACATCGACTTTCGTAACAGAGTTAAACTGTTGCGACCCCATTTTGCAACTGCCAGTTACCGTTGCTAATCGCTAAATTTGGTGTAGTGTTTGTATTACATCATCTCATTTTCTCTCCTATTGGCTACTTCCTTGACTGATTTCTGCTCTCCCTATTTATACAATGAAAAATATAATTCCAATCTCCACATAAATTGCATCAACTGCCCATTTATGCTCCTATAATGAATTCTGGATGTAACTGCCCATTTATGCTCCTATAATGAAATCTGCATGTAACTGCCCATTTATGCTCCTATAATGAAATCTGCATAAAAACTGCTCATTCATGTCTTCATCATCAATTCTGTATGTAACTGCCCCCTAATGCCTCTATGATAAATTCGCATGAAACTGCCTGATTAATGGCTGGCAGGACAGGTGGATGCTGGATGGAAGAATGGGTGGATGCTGGCTGGCAGCGTAATGGGTTGGCTGACTGGATGGACTGGCTGGCAGCATAATTGGCTTGCTGGCGATATGAGTGGAGACTGGTCGACAACATAATTGGCTTGCAGGCGATATGAGTGGAGACTGGTCGGCAGCATAATTGGCTTGCTGGCGATATGAGTGGAGACTGGTCGGCAGGGCGGATGAGTTTTTGGCTGGGAATTGGTTAGCAGTGTTGCTGGCCACGAGACTGAAAATTAGCTAGGGGTGTGTCTGACTTCGATGGTTGACCGACGGTTGACTTTGACCATTGACTAGCCGTTGACTTTGACCATTTACTGGATGTTGACTTTGACGGTTGACTGGGTAGCGGGCTTGGATGAGGACCCAAAGATGATTCAAGTATCAATTTGTCCCATTAAGTGGTATTTTTACTTATGGTACAAACAAAAGTTTAATGGTTAAGCAATAAAATTCATATTGTATTCCTTAATACTATGTATATCTAGAGTGTTCATGCTTCGTAGTTTTATGTTTTCAATATGCACGACTTGAAAGATATGTTAGGGAATTAAACAGTTTAATTCAAATGTCAATAACCTCAAGTGGAAGGATGATGTTGTGGTTGTAGCTCCGTACTTCTTCACTTCTTCCAGTCTTCGCAATATTTGTAATGTCTCATCCTAATACTTTCAAGCTAACCTATACGAAGTTGACTCTAGTGCATTTAAATCAAGCGACTCTTAAATGAGTTTTGGTTCACTAAAATATGATAACCAAACTTGACATACCAACGCATGGTGGGTTCAACCGAGCTATGATCTAACACGTGGTACCTCAGTCTTTCTTATACTTGAGTAATACGAGTAGATGAGAGGCCCTAGATAGAGGACATAGATACATCTCTCGAATTCCTGGTGCGTATTATTTCTCAATTACGGTTTTGTTAATTGTTTTACCATTATTTATTTAATGTTTGTTGTTTAAAATGGAAATAGAGAAGACAAACCGGGCACTTGATATCCCAAGAACAGCTAGAAATTAGGAGAGGAAAAATGTTAAGGCCAATGAAAAGTTGATTGATGAATTGAACAGTCTCGAAGATGTAGAAAGGGTGAAAATTTTGGAGAACCAGTGGAGGAGGAGCCAAATAAAAAGGGGAAGAGAGTCGTCTCAAAAAGTATTCTGAAGGTGCATCGAGCAACTCCCCAGCTGCTAAACGAGGACGAGGTGGTCGTAGTTGTGGAAGTGGTCGTGGTGGGGATGTTGATGAATGAATGATTTCAAACTTATGTCTTTAAACAGTGGATAATTATGGTGTCAAAAATTATGTCCTAAACTTATTGTCGAATTACGTTTGGTTATATTCCTTGTTTATGAATGACTTAATCTAGTTTATTTTGAAAATTGTTTGTGTTTGTATAAGACGCGACAAAATAACCAACTGCAAGGTATGTGTGCAAAAAATGCATGACTTTGGAAGTTTTTTCTGCCACAATCGGTCTATATTTACCTGTATAAAATCCGATTATGACAATTCTCCAGGGGGACAATTTCAGAATCGGGTTTTGAAGTTGCAACATATAGACTGATTTTGAAATTTTGTTCACCTGGGTTTTAAGCTTCCAGAATCGGTTTATAAGGATACTTTTAAAGTCTGATTCGGACAAAACAAAAAAATCCAGAGTTTCACAATCGGTTTATGTGGGTATCCCATGTAATCCGATTCTTGTGAGGAAAACTGACAATGTTCCTGCTTCTTCTTTTTTCCAAGAATCGGATTACAAGTGACATATTAAAATCCAATTATTGAGAGATTTTGACAACCTTTATAATCGGTCTATATTGGTATCACATGTAATCCGATTCTTGCAAGGAAAAGTAGCATTTTTTCTGTAACTTTTTTTTCCAAGAATTGGATTACATGTGCAATATTAAAATCCGATTATTAAGAGGCACAATTTTTATGATTTTGAAAGGACACAATAGGACTATGTGGACATACCTAAACTCCAATATTGTTTGAATTGAATTTAAAAAAATAGCAGTTAAGTCTTTATCTATATAAAGACAACCGTTTTGAGCCACTCCCACATCACACACTTAGCCAGGAAAATGGAGTATGATCCGGAAGTAGATGTGAAATGGGAACCACATGAAGATTTGTGTCTCGTTAAATCGTTTTATAATACGTTCCATGAATGTCCGAATGAAATCTATTCAATGTTTTGGAAGAGAATTAAAGAGTTCTTTTACGGGCGTACCGAGAATCCCAATAACCGCAAATAGAGAGACTAGGTATTCCGATTAAACTACATAAAAAGTGCAAGGCGAGAGTATGTTAAAGTTAGAAATATGGTGTACGAATATCATCCACAATCTCCTCTTAGGGAAAACGTGAGCAATCCGATAATATTTATACTTATGTCATCGTTAAAAGTACGCATACTAACATTTAAGAATCCACTGAATTTCAGATGGAACATTTCAATAGGCTATGGAGAACTTTTAATGGGGAAACTAATTGCATTCACCACAAAGATTATACAATGTTGTACCCCGTGCTCGGAGGTTCATTGACGAACATTTGATGTGTCAAATTCTAGAATACCCGTACTGAATCCTATATATGTAATGCGCTAATTTCCTAAACTATGTAATGAATATTTTGTTTCTGAAAGTAAAGCATAATTGGATTATGTGGGCATATATAAACACCGATTCCCATAATCGGTTTATTTTGGTATTGAAAAACCCTATTCTTGGTTTATTTTTTTTTTCTTTTTCAAAACTCATCCCAGAATCGTTTTACAACTGCACTAACATCAACCGATTCTGGATCGAGTTTTGGAAAAAAAATTTAAATTTTTTCAAGTTTTTGATGATGAATTAATGGTAGTTGATTTCAGGGTTAACTTGATTAAACATCATTTAATCACCCAAATTAGCATTAATCAATCAGGGGTAGTTTTGCCATTTAGTAAAATAATTAGATAAAGCGTTATCTATTTTACTTCAAATACTTCTTTTTCTTCTTCTTGTAGTCGTAGGCCCAAATTAATCACAGTAGGCCCCAATTTAGCCAGGCTAATTTAGATTAGTTATTATTTTTAGAATTTTAACTTCTGATTGGTCCCCCACGCCCCCTTTGGATTTTGACCCCATCAAAATTTTTCTCAGATAACAGTCATCTTTTATCCATTCGGTTTGATTATTGGATTTGTAGCATATTTCAGGTGAGTAATCAAAATGATACTAGAATAAGTACTCAGAAATTATTTGGTTTTGTAGTATGGCATGTTTGGTAATACAAGTGTAGGAAAAGTATTTGATAATGAACAACCTAACATACAATCTGTTGTACATTTGATTAAATATGATTATGCTAATTGGCATAGAATTGGTCTTCCTTCATCTGTATCCAATAATATTAAACCTGATCCACCATTTACTAAGCTCAACTTTGATGCAGCCTATAAATAAGTTTCATATGAGATGGGAATTGAACTCACGTCAAGGAATTTAGTAAGATGTCACAGATGGAATTAGATGCTGCGAAGACATACAGTAGATCCGAACAAGCTGAAGCCAAAACTCTTTTGGGAATTGCTCTAAAGGTCAAAGAAAAAGAAGTGTATCTATAGAGATGAAACCCTATAATTTCCCCTTATTTAATTGTTTTCCTATTAAAATATAAAGAACAAGTATGACGACTTCAGTACGAGGGATTTGGGTTTCAAATTATGTATTTGTACATGGGCTTGATACACCTAGGTATTAAATATTTTAGTTTTTTTTTAACATTATTGGAATTGGAAATCAGGGAGGAAAGGAAATGCAAAACTTTTCCCTCCAGGAAGCGGAATCTTTTGAGAGTCTATATAAGTAATGTCTTTGTTCTATATGTTTTAGTCTTTGAAATTGATCAGGTAAGTTTAGAGATATCTGGACGTGATCGATAGATTTGAGATTTTATATCTAGCTCTTTCTTTAATCTTACCCGCTAGCAGAACTCATCCATCCAATAAGTTCAATACTGCTGAATCAACAATGTTTCAGTTGTTATTATATCTTATTTCAGCCAGAAACATGCCAGCAGTCACAACCAGTATTTTATCTCTCGACCCAAATACGAATTACACAGGGAGTGGGTTTCATAGGTTGTTCTTAAATTCCCATAGAGGTAGCGATATTGTTGGCTTGTCGGAGTTGAAGAAATACTTTCAACACTTCGGGTTTCATAGCACTGATATTGTCCCCACTTGACCACCTTGAGGTTAGAGGTGTGGGGTTTTATCCAAAAGGCCTCGGTGCTATGTATGGAGAATTCCTTGCTTATATATCACCATATGAAACTTGTCTTCCTCCATGTGGAACTATCTTTAGCTACTCTAGTGGGGACTCCGGCTTATGTTTTTCCTCAGAAATTGAAGCGTATCAAGGCTGATTTGAAGATCTAGAATCAACAAAGCATTGGAAATGTTCAAATTCGTCTCAAAAAAGCTCAGCTGAGGCTGGAAAGTGCTATAAGGTATGCTGATGATGACCGGACAGACATTGAAAAACACAATTTGATGAATGCAACTTCTATCGAGATAACAACTATCCGTATGTAATTGGCTACTATGTTGAAGCAGAAGTCTTGAAACAATTGGCTTTTGGAGGGGGCAAGTAATACGAGTTTCTTCCACACAAGTATTAATATTCGTAGGAGTAACAACACCATTTCGTAGTTGGTGAATGAGAATGGAGAAACCATTAAGGACTGCGATCAAATTAGGGACCTTGCTGTGAATTTCTTTGAAAACAAATTTAATGGGGACTCTTCCATTCCGGTGGCTTCTCTTTTTCACATTGATCATGCTAGTATTTCAGCGGAGGAGAGTACTCGTATGGACCAACTACTTACTCAATATGAGATTCATGAAGCGGTCTTTAACCTGGGGGCGGATAGTGCGTCGGGGCCAGACGGTTTTGCGGGTTTTTTCTATCGCCATTGCTGGAAAATCATCCGCCATGATCAGATGAGTGCTATCCTTTTCTTCTGGTCTAATAATTTAATTCCAAAGGGTATAAATTCGAGCATGTTACTTCTTTTTCCAAAGGAAAAAGGTACGGACAAACTAAAAAACTTTAGACCAATTGCTCTTAGTAATTTCTTTTTCAAGATCTTTACTAAGATTCTAGCAACTCGTCTGGGGAGTGTCCTTGGAAATCTGATTTCATAAGAACAAGTAGCTTTTATGAAGGGTAGGAATATCCAAGAAAATATATGCCTTTCTTCGGAGATGGTGAATGATCTCCAGATTAAAAAAGAAGACGGTAATGTGGGTCTGAAGCTCGATATTACACAAGCTTTTGACACGGTGAGCTGGAATTTTATCTTGGAGGTCTTTAGAATATACGGCTTCTCCGAAAGTTGGTTTCAATGGATCCTAAATATTCTGAATTCGGCAAGAATTTCAGTTCTGGTTAATGGGAGTCCGGAGGGAAATTTCAGCATGGGGAGAGGTCTTCGCCAGGGAGACCCTCTGCCTCCTTTAATCTTCATGCTGATGGGGGATGTCTTGAGCAGAAATATCACGAAGCTGTTTCGAGAAGGAAAAATGAATACCATGGTCACTAGAAAAGGTGTTTCTCCCACACATCTGTTTTTTGCGGATGACATTATGATTTACTGCAAAGGAAACATGAAAAGTTTGAGAAATCTGGTGGCTCTTCTGTACTCTTATCAACAAGCCTCAGGTCAGACTATTAATCGAGAGAAGAGCAAACCTTACTATGGAGGAGGTTCTTTAAGAAGGCGTAATACTATATCTGTTTTTCTGGGTATGAATGTTATAACATTTCCTAACACTTATTTGGGGGTAAAGATAATGCAGGGGCTGTCAAATACCACCAAATCAGTAATGTAGTGGAGAAGATTAAGGAGCAGCTCTCGGGTTGGACGGGAAGAATGCTTTCTTTCCAAGATAGGGTGGTGCTGGTCAAGTCAGTCATTGCAAGTTATTCAATACACAACATGGCAGTCTATAAATGGCCTAACAAGTTCATCCAACAATGTGAAGATGCCATTCAGAACTTCCTCTGTTCTGGAGACTCTCAGGTCAGTAGAGCTTTTGTGGTAGCTTATTCAAAAGTATGTGCTCCATACAATGAAGGGGGTCTTGGGCTTACCAAAATAAGGATCTTAAACAGGGCTTTGATTATGAAATTGTGCTGGAATATTTTCTCTTCCAAAAAGGCATGGGAAGGTTATCTGGGGGCAAAGTTTTTCAAGAAATATGGTCAGTTGGTAGGTTACAGGAAATCTTCTATCATTCAGGGCTTTAAATGGGTTTATAAGGAAGTTAATACCAATAATAAAATTCTGATTGGAGATGGCAGAGCAACTTCTCTCTATTTTGACTCATGGTGTGGAGAATCTTGTATAGCAAATGCTATTGATCATCAACAGTTGGACCGAAAACTTTTAGTGGCAGACTGCATTTAAAATGGGGGTTGGAATATACATGAACTGGTGAAGCAAAATTTATTGGAAGCTGGTGTGCACATCCAGAATTTTCCTGCTCCTATGGGTGGGGAGGACTCAAGGGTTTGGAAGCCAGACGACAAGGGCTTGTTTACAGTTATTTCGGCAAAAAACCTGATACGTACAAGATACCCCAATATGGAAGATGTTAATTTGCTGTGGAGGCCTTCAGTACATCCTTATTTGGTGGCAAGGAACTGTAAGATAATGCGTGGAGATTGTGCAACCCTTGATAAGGTTCGTAGCAGATTTAAATATCAAGTTATAAACAAGTGTTGTCTATGCAATAGAGAAGAAGAGTCCTTAGACCACATCATATGGTCTTGTGATTTTGCTGCCAAGACTTGGTTATGGATTTCTGAAGTCTTTGGTCTGTCACCACACCAAAACCTAACTAGTGCTGACAAGATGGCAAAGGGGACGAGCTGTATGGTGAAGGAATTGTGGCTACTGGCTATCTTGATTATTCGATCTGAAATTTGGATGACTCGATATGCTTTCATCTACAACAATAAAAAGGTAAACTGGAACCTTTTCAAATACAAAGTGAATAATCAGATGCATGACTATTCAAGCAGGTTAAAAGGGTACATGTTCAACAGTCAAGAGGATCTCCGGATTCTCAATTATTTTGGAGTGAAACATAGGAAGGTGAAGGTGGCAGAACCAAAGCCTTGCTTCTGGGAACCTCCGAGGAATCATGAGCTTATGTTGTGCTGCGATGGAGCAGCAAAGGGAAATCCGGGAAGAGCGGGTGGGGGTGTGGTTTTCCGGGATGTAAATGAAAATGTCTTGGGTACTATGAGTGCAGGGTTAGGGGTTCAAACTAACTTCCTAGCTGAAATATTGTGCGTTATTATGGGACTAGAATGGGCTACCAAGTTTGGGGTGGCTGATATCTGCATTCGCACTGACTCCATGGGGGCGGTTTTGGTTTTTTCGAGTACTATCATGGCATTCCCTTGGTTCCTGCGGTCGAGATGGGTGGCTGTTAAGACAATATATAACTCGATTCGATTTGTTCATACGTTTAGGGAAGCAAAATTCTCGGCAGATAAAATGGCTAAAAGAATGTGTTACTTGGAAGATGGGGCGGTTACAAGTTATGTCCAAAAACTAGATTTCATTAATGCTATTGAAATCCCAAATGTAATCTATTACTAGTTTGTTTTCATTAACAAACTGTGCTGTATCTTTTCCTATTTAATGAAAATTTTGACTTAACAAAAAAAAATAAAAAAAAATGGAAGTAACCCAACTGAATACTGACAAATATTCAAGGCATACACAACAATAAGAAATTCGGAACATGCATGCAAAGTTGAACAAAATGTGCATGTCATCACGATGATAATGTGGAAACTTAAGCTTAGTAGAGCGCACAGTTCCTATCTTTCCAAAAAGCTCGATTTTAACTGGTTCTATAGAAGAAACCTGCATATTTGATCACTTCGTTTAGTTAAGCAAGACCATAAAACCAAACTAATCGCAATTAGAGTACTGCATATTATCATCGTTACTTCAGGTACATATTTCGATTTTCCCAGTTTCCCAGTTTCGAATTCAAATTTCGATTGCTTTTTGGTTCAGTGTGTTGGTAATGTAACTCTGGGTTCATAGTCACTAAATATCTTTACATTTTGATCTAACCAAATATCGCCCGTGTAATGATATTAAGCATGAAAATTTTGATCCTACTTAATAGTTGAGTTACATGGATATTGTACATTTAACATTGCCAGAGAACTTTAATAGCGTGCCTGCGTATAGTTTGTCCATTTGCTTTGTTGAATGGAACCTATATTGCGCTGATACTCGACATGAAGAAACTAAGTTAAAGTACCTGTTTTCAAGTTCTTTTATCAGAGGATGTGATTGAAATGTTACAAGGTGGCTTAAATGCTCTTATTATAAAATTGTTAAGAACAAAATTGATGGTTTTCTCAAGAAGAAGAAATAAAAAATCACTTACCTTACCAGTAGAATAATTCAACCAGGCTATAATGAACCTTTTTGTGATCAATGAGCATCGTTCGGGTCTTTCTCTCTCACCCGGTTATAGTGCATTTGATCAATTTATGATTCTGCGTGTATATGAAGAAACGGAATGGGCCATCAAATTTATGTATTTTTTCAGTAGCCTTGTCCGAATCGGAAATTGGAAACTAGGAAACGCAAACTTGCCTAAACGGATCTTATATATTTGAGAATATAATAAGTAGAGACTTCGTTCCCTATGTTTCAGTCATTGAAATTGATCACACAGCAGGTGAGTTCATAGATATCTGGCTGTGGTCGATGACTCGATAATGTTGATACGGTGCTTGCACATGCAACTGGTCCCAGATCAGCTATACGTTTACATTTCAATGCGGCAAAAACTTGGTCAGTTGGATTTCATTTCAGAGGAATCTGATGCCTTTGATTTGTAAACCGTGGCGATCATGAAATTGGGCATTTGTTAGGGCTGGGTCATTCATCTATTGAGGAAGCTGTCATGTGGCCTTACATATCCCCTGGAACGAAATACTTTGACTTGTCTTTGGACCATATCAATGGTGCTCAACTTCTCTACGGCGCAGCCGCAACCCCTAACTTGACGAAATTAGATCCTCCGAAAATAAAAAACCTTGCTAGTTGTGAGTCTATTTTTGGTTTAAGAGAAATCATTGAAGATAAAGCCACTTATTTTGAGGTCCTTCCTTAAGTAGGGTTTATCAATGTAAACTTCAAAATCATTCATAAATAATACAGTAATTTAATTCATTGGTGCTTCCTATCTAGTTCTACGAAAATCTGTGTACCTAGCTAAACATAATATTTTTAATTTTTGTTATTTGGGCAATGTCTTGACTTTTGTGTTTGTCTCCCATGCATAAATTTGAATGGCTGGGAGTTCGTATCACTTGGAACCAGGTCCCACAAATGTTTGCAGGCTTACAGGTACAACCTACACAAACCTCAATAAACTCACTGCACCTGACCATATTTTCTTGCTCAATCTTTTCATGTCTGACAAAAACTGACTCATCAAATGCTCTACAGCTATAAATCCCATAATACAGGGCCAGTACCAAAATCCTCATTTCCTTATCTTCTCAAGAGCTACATGGAAAACCTCCGAATTAAAGAAAAACAAAAACCACCCACTTTGTCGATGAATCCTAGTTACCCATATCAAGTATCATGATTTCCAACACCGACAACCAATTAAATTCAAAGTAGTAAACAATATGAACATTTAATCAGCACTTTGCAGTATCCGACAATGCTAATTCCCAAAACAAAAAATCTATAACAAAAGAAGAAGCTTTCGTTCATAACAAGAAAAACTCTACCAAGTATTTCAAATTTATTGGAAAAAATAAAAAAAAGAAACAAACACTGACAGCAAATTTTTGTTTGTTTTAGACATTTGTATATGATACTATAAAACAAGTATGACTATGATCCATAGACTCCCCGGGAACATCTTCAATCTTCATGCCTACAAGGGTTTTCTTTCCCACCAACAAATCTTGCAGGATTACCCACAGCATTAGTTCTTGTAGGCACATCAATTAAAACAACAAACCTAGCACCAATTCTAGCCCCTTCACCAATCTTAATATTCCCTAATACGGTTGCTCGAGCACCCCTATCACTAATCTTCAGGTGCCTATCACCACCCAAATACCCCGTCCCACCTAACGTTACATGACGCAAAATCGACACATTACTACCAATCGCTGCAATTTCTCTTACCACAACCCCAGTAGCATGATCAAACAATATTCCTTTCCCAATCTTCTCTGCGGAAAATGGAGAAAACGTCTGAAATCCTATTATCCTAGTTCCGGGATGTTGCTGTTGATATTATTGTATGGTGTGGTTGCATTGCAGGTTCATTTTGCGGGTTGATGTTGCGGTGAAGAATAAAGAAGTTCACCTCTTGGCATGATGGTGGCGCATGTTAGCGGAGTCTGGGATGATGATATTGATTTAAGATAAAGAGGGATTTAACACAAGGTTCTTCCGGTTTTCTTCATTTTCCAGTAAGTACCCTTCTTATTTGTTGCATTTATGATTATGACACGAAAAATCCTAGGGAGAGGAATATTTTGAATGGTTTTAACGATCAAATCGAGGATTTTGCAATTGGCCCTTTTTTTCTTTTTACATTTGTTTTTTAATATGTTGCCCAATTGGTATGATTATTAGTATACCATCGGATCGGTTGGCAAATACAGTTCCTGTATTTGAGGTCACCAGCATGATATCCTGTGCTGATAGTTTTTAAAAGTCTACCGAGTACTCCATAATTATACCGGTTGAACAGTTGGTAGAGTAACATTCAGAACACTTAATTGTTTTTGGTTGGAAATTTTGCTAGCTTTAACGTGCTGTTGAGATTGACATAATTTCATGGGAATGTTCAGGTGGAGGGTGGTAATCCATCCGTTTCACCTTAAAAAAACTCATCTCTTTGTTAAATCTTGTACTCTTTGGTATTCCAGCATTACGTTTATGGAATCAAATAGCATGGAATTTGAACTAGTGTTGTTAAATCTTTCCGTTGAATTTTTAATTAATCAGTTACGGGTGCTGTTAATTTGTAGACCCTTGTTTAAGATAAGGTTTAATAACTAAAATATAATTTCTTATAATGGATTTTAACTTTCAGATGGGTATACTTTTTAACAACGTCGATAATCCCATTAGTAAAAAAGAAATCATAGAAATTATAAGTGGCTAAACTGTTAAGATGTTTAAGATTGTGTATATATACAAGTCATTGTCCGTGTTACACAATCAAGTCTTTCTTTTTAGCTTTCTCAAGTCGAGAATCCAAACAAAATTAATATTGTCTTCAGTAAAACAGCGGCCTCCTTTAAATGAAAAGACTAAAAATAGCGATTTAACGTACCAATGCTAAAATTAGCTGTTTTGTATTTATACATATTAGTGACTATCAACAATAATAAGATACTCGCATAGTGGTTTATTCTCTCAAAAGTAAGTAATATATATACATTAATATACTCATTGTTTTATATTTTTTTATTTACATTTGAGAGGAGAAATCATTGTGCTAGTATCTACTTGTTGTTAATGATCATCAAATCATGATTTTTGATGGTGGTTTTCGTACAAATATCTCCGAGGAAACAAACTATCCTAAATCATGTTATTTATTTTTAATAACGGTACTATAGTCGCTTTTTTAAGCCGTCATAAATAGAAAAAACTTCCACAAATAGAAAGAAAATCCCTCACAAGGATGACCAGCCGTCGCGACTAGTGGCGTCACAAATGTTATTTGTGGCGGTTTTTTTTTCTTTTTGTGGCGATTTGGTCAACAGTCACTAATAGAGCTTCTATTTGTGGTGCTTTTTTTAACGTACCATCGCGGGCTAATTTTTTCCGGCGACGGCTGCCAGATTTTCGTATTTGTGACGGTTCACAAACCCTCACTAATATTTTTCTGTCATTTTCGGATTTGTTGCCGTCATCAATAAATTGCCGGGTTTTAGAATCTATGAATTCTCAGAAATTTTAGGTTTTTCAAAACATAAACTTACATTCATAACAGAGTGTTACTCATTAACTTAAAATAAGAAACTAAACTTAATCATAAAAACTTGCATTCATAAAAAAGTTTTTCATTGAAACTTACATATATGTAAGTAAGATGCTATACAAAAATATTTGCAACAACACTCTGAGAGTTCAAAAAGGTAATAACTAAGCTTAAAATAATCTAAAGTGCCTGTGTAAAGTTTGGAGATAGTAACTGCGAACACACATGATGGCATGAAAACAAAAAAAGGCATCATCTCATTTCCTTATATTCAAAAAAAAAAAGTACATGTATATCTGTCACCCATCCATATACACCCAACACCTTCCATTCATGGAGTGTTCCTGATCTCCACGTCAATCGGTGGGGTAACAGTCTTGTATGTCATGTAACATATAGACCATTTCAAGCATTATTGTCACAGAAAATGTCATGTTAGGTTCTATACATTGAAAAATAAAAACGTAAACTAAATCTAGCCTAAATGACTATGTATGCAATCATTTGGAGAGGATCAGCTGCTATGAATCTTCAGTTCAGAAGAGCAAGGACCTATAAAATGTAATCTATCAATCTATTGAATTCAGATGGCCTAACAAGTCTACCATCATATTTTCATATATATGCATACCAGTCAACATACTAATTGAACTTGCCATAACATTACAAAAACTACCAACATGTAAAATTATAGATCTAAATGTATGCCTTACAACAATATACACTTAATTTCAAATCTACCCAAACACCATAATAAGGAGCAGTATTGCACATGCCAAAAATCAAAGTAAGGTATGAGAACTTGAGTAAAAAAAATATTTGATAACCAAAACACACATAGAGAAATGACCAAGCAATTAGACATAACCAAGTTTTCAACCAAATTGAACTAGCCATAGCATCACAAAATTACTTGAAGATTATTATCCAGTGCACTTCATAATGATACCTCACTGTCACATTTGAATCTTTGTATGTGTATTTTAAATAAAAAAATTCTGAATTGAGATGAACAAACATAGTTTTATGTACAAGCACTTTTATAATGACGTTGAACCCATGGCACTAAAATGATAATAAAAATTCTCTCCAACAAAGTGACGCAGAACCCATGGCCCAAGAAATCAAAATGTGACACTACATCATACAAGATACATAAATTATTTGAATAATGATTCACTTGTACTATTAAGTGATAACAAACTTCAAAATCTAACAACATGTGGCAAGTACCTTTTGGCTTGACATTAATCTAACAATTAAATCGACAGCTAAAATATGTAAATCGAAATGATTTCATATGACATTATAATTTTCCATACATTGATAATGTAAAGATTAACTCATGTTATAATTTCAATAGATTGAACAAACAGAACACCAAAAGCAAAACACAGAAAGTAGAAGAGAAAAAAAGAATATTGACACTTACTTTTTTCTTCACATCATTTTCCCAAACCTCAACGAGTATCCTCCACTTGCTCTCAACAACATTATCTGGTGGATTATCAAAACATTCTTCTACATAATTCCATTTCGTATGCAACCTTTTTAACAAGATTTTTATGATCCCTTCACCTATCATTCACCTTGGCAAGAACCCAATCCTCTAACACTTCAAAAGATTACTCAAATAGTTGCTGACAATTATACATCCTTCAAAAATGATGAAAATAATCATCATAAGTGACATGCAATTTGTGTTTATGTTTGTGTTTCTGGCACGTAGATTTGCGAGTACATAACTCAAAAACTGTTGAATAACAATCAAAATTGACATGCATGGTGTGTTTTTATTGGTTTCTGACACATAGATCCACCAGTACATATATACCATACTGAGGTAAAAAATCACTATGTTGTTTATTTTTGGTTGATGAAATTGTGATCCACCAGTACATATCTCTAGTACTTATGAAATGTTTTTTTTTATGCTTTCATTGAATTTAGGCACTATGAACATCAAGTACATAACTCACATACTGAATAGTAAGCATTATTATTCTTTCACGTATGATTTTGGGTCTTTTAGGCATATGATTATGCAGTACATAAGGCCAATACTGATTATGTAACATTGGTTATGCTTCCATAGAAGATTGTTTGTGTTTCTTGCACATAGATTTGCCAGTACATAACTAAAAAAACTGTTGAATAACAATCAAAAGTGACATGAGTTTCTTTTTCTTTCCAGTGCATACCATTACATATATGCTATACTGAGGTATAACAGTACTTTTGTACTCTAAAATCATTATGTTGGTTTATAAGATAATGATCTTGGGTATGCATTACATAAGGCTAATATTGATTAATGTGTTTATGCTTAATATATGGTTGTGTTTAAGTAACATTGTTTATGCTTCCATATATGATTTTTTTTCAGACATGATGATTGTGCAATACATAAATGTTATACTGAAACAAAACTAATTTAAGTTTTGTAGGGAAGGTTGAGCCAAAATCTGGTATGAAGTTGTATAAATCTGGACGTACTCTAGTAGCCAACATGAGATCGTGTGGATATACTTTGAGTGATACGCAATTACAAAAGATAGATGAAACATCTTTATTCGCGGACTTCCCTTCAAGCACTGGACACTTACGAAAGTAAAGCCAGAATCTTATGGAAGTGAATGTGCTCAATGCTAGAAGTGTATATTAGTTCTATTGTAAAAAAAAAAAAAAAAAAAAAAAAAAAAAAAACTACAATATATGTTGTACTAAAAAACACAGTTAAAACTCAAATCAATTTATATTTGAGCATCCTTTTATAAACAAAAATTATTTTATTCTTTTAACTTTATGGTGCTCTTTTTGTAATGCTCACTCAATGTATGTATGTGATAAATTTCAGTGCATATCTGCTGCACTGCTTTAATTAGTTTAAGTATATATTACCTTTACTGGTTTAAATTCAGTATATATTTGTTGTACTCCAAAAGAATGGAGTGTATTGATCGTACTAAAAAAAAAGTAAGTTTAAATTCAGTATATATTGGTTGTACTGCAAATAAAAATACAATGTATATTGGTTTTACTAGAACAAAAAAAAAAGTGTACAGTGGAAACTTCAAAATTAACAATGGATGCAATGAAAGAAAAAAATAAAAAAATTACATAAGCTTGAGGAAAAAACAAAGCGTGTTGGTTTATTACATACTGATTTTCAAGTACTTCACATACAACCAAACAATCAATACATCTGATACATACTGAGAAAGTGAGTGTATAATGGCTGCACTGAAGGAAAAAACTGACTGAAAACACTTTCATTCACTTTTAACTCCAGGTATGCAAGGCCTTCCTCCATAATTTTCACAAGTGAACCTGCTATAGTGCCCAGAACAATTAAATTGCTCACCCAAATCCCGATTTAACTTGTTTAGCAGCATCGATGACGTTTCATGGACAACAACCAACACCAGGGCATTATTGCAGGTAAATTTCAAAATATATGAATGTTCAAAATATATATGATAACATAAACACAAAATTAAAAAAGATTACAAACGCACCAATACATTGAAAAAACATTACATATATATGTACTGACGTATTGTTGGATAATACCCAAATCAACGAAACTAGTATTTTTTCAATATAGATACATTGACTACCTACATATATGTATTAATGGGTTATTTCAATATTCCATATATGTACTACTAGACCATACAAATTAAGTGAAATATAAATAAATCAAAGTAGTTTTTTTCTTTCAGTACGCCATATATGTACTGCTGTAATCTAAAAATCAACCGCATGACAAAAAACTGTGATGAATCTATGAATGTAACACAATCAGGATAGTTTATTTTCAGTATTCCATATATGTACTTAATCTACGTAATGAATCTATGAATATAACAACAAAATCATAACAATTTTACATGTAATTAACCTGTGTTTATTAATTAAACTACAACATACCACAAATCCAAAAACTAAAACAACATTGGATCTTCGAAAAATAAAATAAAATATTATTAGTGATTTCAAGACAAATCACAAACATATATACAGAAAAGAGATTGATGTCTATATATTAAAGATACCTACCCTTAATTAAAACGGTACATCATATACGTACTGATAACTCGTGTAGTGTAATAAACTGAAAACAAACACAAACCAACAAAATGAAGCTAAAATAATCATATCTAGTAAAAATTGAACATAAAACATTATTATTAATCTAGATTCTAACTATTTTCATCAAAATTGAAGTAAATAATCAACTAATCAAGCACGAAAATTGTATAGATACAAAACAAAATCATGTTATCTTCGGTACTCCATATATGTAGTGTTGATTCGCAACCTAAAATTCAACTGCATGTCAAAATAAATGATGAACCTGTAAATATAACTAAATCAAAATACTTATTTTTTCCAGTACGCCATATATGTACTGTTGGATCATAGGAATAAGTGATGAATCTATGGATAAAACAAAATCAAAGCATTTCTTTTCAGTACTCCATAAATGTACTGTCGGATCAAGCAATCTCAAGCAACAAAAAAACACAAAAGCTAAGTAACTATGAGTGAGTTTATAAAGAAATGGATCAAAAATAAAAAATAAGAACATCAATCAAAAGAAAAACACAAAATACAAACCGTCAATTCTTTGAATCTTCTTCTTATACTCTTGTTTTTCTTCTTCTTCCCCCTTTTCCATCATCTCTATTTCTTCTAATTAAAAACTTGATTCTTAAAATACAAATCAACAATACTATCACCGAAATCAAAACCAAATCTCGATCTGTTCTTAATATAGAGATTAAAATCCTAGTTTTTAAGATAGAAATTGAACCCTAGTTATAGATCTATAAGTTTTAACAAGAGGAAGATGTAGAGAGCCAAGGTTCATGAATCCATTAAACCAAAAAAGGTTTCTTTGCTGATCACCAGAGCTCTCGATTGAGACAAAAAAGGTAAAATGAAAAAATGAAGATAGATTTAGCTTGATATTAGAGTAGAAAGGTTATTTCTGGTATATTTAAAGTACACATAAATGGTCACGCACGTGTATAGGACCTGGAATTAAAAAATCTAGTTCTTTATTTTATTTATTTTAAACTTTGGACCTCCAGTTTTGGTTTCTTAATAGGTGGACGTGTCACTGACTAAGCCCATAAGAATAATACCTATTGGTAATTCCTACTTCTTTTTAGGAGGGTTTTTTTCCTTCTTAATTTTTAACGAGTTTCATGCATGGATTGAGGCTCTTTTATTTTCTGATCCATTGTCTACGATCTAAAACAATTTCTGACACTGATACCAACAAACCCAATAGCCACTAAATACGCCAGACGTGCTATTGTAAAGAGATTTAAGCCAGAATTTATTGGATAGAGGAAGCTTATGTACACACTATAGAAAAGTTACCCAAGTACACTAGGGGGGCAACTAGGAAATGCCAAAAAAACAGAACGACTGTTTAATTTAGGCGGCCAAACTGACCAAAAACCTTCCCTAAAGCAGCAAAACAACACCAAAGCCAAAAGTTGGCGTTACGGGGTAGCTTTACCCAACCGCCTCTAAATTATCCAAATATGCTTGAACTAATACCTCAATGTATGTAGCATATAAATTAATTTACCTACCGCCCTTATGATGTGGTAATAATGTGACTAATTCAAATGATGACGAGACTTTGGGGAATAAGATACCCGCTAAAACACTGTAAAAGGAAAGATCTAGACGAGTATTGTGGCAATAATGTGACTTCAGATGAAAATGAGAGTTCGAGAAATAAGATATCAGCACAGCACTGTAAAAGGAGGAAATACATGTGTTTTTTTTTATATCAATAAATACAATACATGTGTCATGCAGTAGTGTAGAGAATCCATCGACCACTTTTGTTAATAGGGTATACAATGTCATAAAATTACATAACCATGTGATATTTGTTTAATGTCCATCTATTGGGCTGAAACGTTAGCTTGTTGGTCTACATGTTAGCATACAGATTTCCCCGTAATCATTCAATTCCATCGGATACGCTCCAACCATTTTCCTTCGCCACAGACATTTGCTCGAATTGTTTGAGAAGCTTTAAAGTTTGAAAGATACAACCATCTGGCCAAAAGAGAAGCAGCCAGACATTAGCCGACTTAGCTCAGTGGTAGAGCGCGTGACTTTTAATCCCGTGGTCAAGGGTTCGATCCCCTTAGTCGGCGTTTTTAGTGTTAACGTCTTTTGATTTTGGTTGCAATGCTATTTTACCAAATTAAATTTCATTAATAATAGTAACCAGACATATTCAAAGGAAAAAAAATACAAAACCTAAAACTTCAATTTAAATATGAAAACACGCCAGGGTCTTCTTAGTTTGTTGGTGCTGGGAAGAAGATTTCAGCATTAGTTCTCTTGGAACGGAAATGCTTCTCGGTATCGGGTGCAACATTGAAAGAAACCTCAAGAACTTGCGGATTCAAAGCCTTCCATACTGATGTCCTTCCTGCTAAGTGGCAAAATATTGGGTTTGGGGTACTGATGATGGAAAACCAATCCATACCCTCCTCATCAGCAATTTTCGAAACAACGAAAAACCTTGGGACAATGAACAAGTTACCAGCCTCGACTCTTATTTCCATCTTGCGCTTGCCATCAACACCGACAATCTGTGCACGACCACTTCCACGAACGATATATGTTACCTGATAAGCTGAATCGCAGGAGAATCCAGGCGAGCACATTGATCCAGCATCAATCCTGACAAGATCAGCTCCAAGTCCAACCTGTTCAACCAATGGCAAGTTCTTGGTGTTCAGAACCACAACACGCCCGCCGTTCTTGATATCAACATCAAGGGGTGCTTCTAAGCAGTTCAAAGCCATCCCTTTTCTGTCTTCTTCACTGGGCTCTGGCATCTGAAAGCCATCTTTCACCTTAATGATACCCGTGCTCTTTTGGCTTCCAACAAGCTCCTTAACCTTGTCTTCTTCCAAATCCCAAGCTCGGCCAACAAACTCTGTTGTGAATCCAGTGAAAATACCATTAGCACCAGTAAGAGCAAATTCTGTGAACTTACCAGCTTTGTGACCTTTCGAGGTATCACCCATGAACAAAATAACAAGCTCAGTATCCTCTTTATTGAACCACCAAGTAACAACGCCAAAAGGTAAAGCAATCGCATCACCCTCTTTGACTGCAATCACTTTCTCCTTCTCAGCTTCATAAAGGATGATACCAGCAGTACCGCTTCCTTGAAGAACATAAGCAACCTTGGAGGAATCGGAATAGCTTGGCATAGCTAAACCATTCTTCTGAAGAGAAATCTTTGAGGCTCCAATGTTACCTTCTTTGAGCATAGGAAGATCAGAAGGTGACCATGAGAAGTATGATCCACCATCACTTCCGTATACAGACTTGGACGATTTGGGTGTCAAATCAATCTCCATTATCTCTCTAGAAAAACAAAAAACTCAGACGAATAAAGCCGAAGATAGGTATGGAAGAATATAAAGAACAATAAGTATGAAACTGTGAATGAAAAGATCAACAAGCAGGGTTGTATTTATAGGCTCGCGAGATCTGAGAACAGGATAACCATAATCGAATAGGATAAGTAGTAAAACTTCGATGGTAGGTAAAATCCGGAAAACAGGACTTGAATGATAAGTAACCGACTATAACAAATCCCTATCCAATTTGGATATATAAGAATTGCTAATATTTAGGGTTTATCCAAATTGTTTGTTAAGTTTCAGCACACCTTGTTTAATGCGTGTGCTCATCTGTTGGAAAGCCACAAAATTATTCGTGGGCCAAAACAAATAGTGCAGCACAGGTTGGTGTTTCATGCCTTGGACTATTGGAGTTCTGAATCTGAGGAATCCAAGTATGAACTTGTCTCGGCTCGTGCCATATGCTCGTCTGGTGAGAAAGCTGAAAGACAAGCAAGCGATATGCCAATATCCAGATTCCTTTTTTGGAGGGGATGAAGCTGTTTTAGAACATGTCTATACATGAAGGTCTAACTGTAGAGGCGTTTTCACGAATAAGAAAACAACATACAAGAGCCAAGTCATGAAATAATCCAGCAAATTGTGATTTCATTCATTCATAGTTTGGTACACAACAATTTTACAGGATACAATTACAAACTGACGTTTTCATCTCAGTATCTACGTTTAAGCAGATACAATTAAAAAAAATTGGTGAAAGATCAACCTGTTCTTGTTGCTTGTGTCGGAAATGCAGTTTCACCATCAATTCATCAGGTTCAAGCTCAGATTTTATCACAAGTAATTTTTACACCCTATCATTTGATGGCATTAACAAACAACGGTGAGTTTCACGAAAGAAGTATAAACACCAAATGAACTTCAACTGGAGAAAATGTTGATTTAGGAAGAAACAAGCTTAAGTAGAGATATATAGCTACGAATGTCTTACACACCTCACAGGATAAAGGCACAATAACTAAGCAAATTTCAGAAAAATCAAACAGGACAGTGATTGAATGCGAAAATTTGCTATAGATATGTTGGCCGCATATATTATACTACAGAGTATTCTTTTCATTCCGATCATGTTTAACGAAGGACACTATGTGTAAAATATACAACGCAATCCTTCAAGTTCGGCAATTATATGTCGTCGACAGCATAATTCAGAAAGTAAAAGGTGAGTAAAACAAACTTACAGCATGATCGTCAAATCCTAGCATTGTTCCTAAACAAGCACTTAATCCGAAACCTTTGATCTGAAGTTACAACAAAAAAAAAGAGAGCAAGAAGTGGAGTTCAATGTTTGTCAATATCAATGAGTGAAATATTTCGCTCATATTTTTACGAGTACTAGATTTTCGGCCCGTGCTACGCACCGGGCGTCCTTTTCTTTTAACCATATTTTGTATTTAATATGATGTGGCTTCGACTTGTTGTGGCTTGGCTTCGCCTTGTCACTTAGGATTTTTGATTTGGTGTGCTCGTCTTCGCCCTCGTCGATTAGAATCTTTGATTTGGTGTGGGTCGGTTTCTCCTTGCCCCGTCCCGATGCATATTTAGGATTTTTTTTTAGGTGTGGCTCGACTTCCCCTCTCCCTGTAAGGATGCAATTTTTATTTGGTGTGGCTCGGCTTCGCCTCGCCTCGTTCCAATATTTGCTATAGGATTTATGATTTGGTATGGCTCGTCTTCGCCTCGCCCTGCCCAAAAATCTTAATTAGTTAAAAATAAAAAATTAATTATACTTCAGCAAATAAAAGATCAATGAGGCATAAAATCTAAATGTTAATGAAAAGGATGTCCAAAAATGATATACCGCTCGTTGTTTTCTTAGGGTTATTTGGTTTTTGGTACTCAGGTTTTGACCTAAACCTGGGTTTGGTCTAACATTTGTCCAGCCTTTGCGTTTGGTCTAAAGAGCAACGTTGACCCGCGTTGACTTGGTTAAGTGATGATGTGTATAACTTTTAAATTGATTTATTTTAATTTCACCCCTTAAATTATTATTTATTCACTACCAAGGGCCCAAAAAAATCATAACTCCCCCTTTTCTTCTCTTCTTCTTCTCCGTGTCTGCTGCTGCACCGCCAATTAAGATTGTTACAACGAGAGAAGATTTCATAACTCCCCATTTTCTTCTCGTCATGTTTCTCATTCTATTTGGATTGATGGTTGTTCAGAATTACAGCGAGAGGAGATATTTGTTGTGAGAAGAGGTTGGTATGGGAAGATCTGTGAAAAATAATTCAAGAATAAGAAAAATTAGGGTTTCTGAGTTCAAAGTATTGATGTTTGAATAGAGAAGAAATTGGGGTTCATATGTGTGGTATGTGTTTAAATCAAAGATGGGTTTTTGTTGGATTGAATATTGAGAGTAGAATTGGTTATATTCTTGAGTTGCAGAGAAGAAATAGGCGCGATGCTGCCTGAGATCGAGGAGATGATGTCTGCGATCAAGAAGATGATGTTTTGGTGAAGATTAAAGAGGGGTTATGCAATTATGAGATAATTCTGCTACTGGTGAAGAATGATTCAATGATAGAGGAGACGATTGATATTGATGAGTTTTGTGGTTGTCTGAGAATGGGTTTTGGCTAGAACTCGAATTGGTTTGGATTTTGGGAAATTTGTGGAGTTTCTTGAGCTAAGAGTGAGTAGATATGATATTGTTAGCCAAGGTTTTGATTTGAATATGTGGTGTGAGTTGTTGCTGCTTGATTGCAGTCGATGGATTTGGAGTGTTTGATTTTGTAAGTTGTATATGATGGATTTTGGGATATGAAGATGGTGTTTGCTATGGTGTTGAGAAGAATTAATTGAGTAGTTTTTTTCCGAGATTCAAATTGTAAGAATGAATGGGTTTGATGAAGTTCATATGGGATTATAAGAGAATGGATTTATCTCGAATCTGATTTGAATTATGAGAAGAGATGAAAGATTTAAGATGGGTTTAATCCGATTTGAAGTTCCAGTAAGATACTGTTGTTTTGGACAAGATTTAATGGTGGCTGCAGTTGAATTTTAGGGACAATGAGGAGAAATTGGTGATTCCACATGTCTGTGCACTCAATAGTTTTTTTTTTAGAAGGTTCAAATCTATGGCGTAATAGTTATTCATTGGTAAATGATGAGTTGTACAAGGATTACCGTCAATAAAATCCAGAAAGAAAGATTAATGAGATTGTTCCAGGTTCTTAAATAATTGTTTTTCCTTACTTGTGTGTGAGTGGATATTGTTTTAGGCTATTTGCATATTACCAGATTAAAAACTCATCTTATTTTGCAGCCTATGATTTCTTAAACTCATATGATTTATCTTCAACGTGAGTATCTATCTGTGATGGTTGTCATGGCAGGGAGTAAATGTTGTTGTTGTTGATGAAGAAGTAGTGGCAGTATGAGAGATATATAGAATGGCATGAATTTGGTTTGCCAATAACCATACCAATAATTTAGACCTAACTAGGGAGAAGCAACCTGTTCTTCCCCATTTCTGGACGTAGCAGCAAAAGCTGGGATTTGAGGAAGACGAAGGTTAGAGATAGGGAGGTATTAAAGAATATATTAGTATTTTGGAGGGTGTAAATAAAATAAATCAAGTAAAAATTTATACACATCATCACTTAACCGAGTCAACGCGGGTCAACGTTGGTCTTTAGACCAAACGCAAAGGCTGGACAAATGTTAGACCAAACCCAGGTTTAGGTCAAAACCTGAGTACCAAAAACCAAATAACCCGTTTTCTTAACATAATGTCAGTTCCTAGTTTAGTCTTCTCACTTGCCAAGATAAGCTTCTCTTTGTTACGTAACTCCACATCCATTGCCATTATAGGTTTCTCTGTGTAGTAATTCAACTCAAACTCACTCCATATTTGTCTTTTATTTTTCGAGTAATTCAGTTTTCCTTTCCAAGTATGGTTTTCTCTTTTTATCATATTCTATGACAGTAAAAAACATTGCAGTTTAGAATTCTGTTGATCAAGTAGTCCAACGTCATTTCCATTTTATTTTTCTCTATATTCCTTTTGATTTAACACAATGAGAGAAGTCTCAAATTGTGGGCAACATTACTCTACGAAACATTTAAAGACCTGAAGTGCAAAAACAGGAAGAAAAAAAACAACTGGATATCATAGCAAGTGATAATTTATGGTTTCTTTTCCAAGTCATATTATATAAAAGTTTTTATTGATTAGTATTACATGATCACATGGCGCCAAATGATGCAAATGCTCGAAGAATCTAGTCCAATATTATTGGATCCCTGTACCTGAAGTATGAAGTAATTCGGCTGGCTTCTCCGATGCTAAATACATGATATCTCTTCAAGTTCTTGTATGCGGGTAAGAGAGAATAACGCATGTGCATTTGCACCAACAACAGAAGAAGGATCGTCTCCCCTTGTTCTTCAAACATAAGCAAGCATACTCTTTCCTACAGTATCAAGTTGGAATGCAACATCAAAGAACTTGGATACACAAAATAAAAGTCGCACCAAAACTATTCAAGCATCAGAACTTCCAGGATAAATAGGGTACGATTTACAGCAGGAAGTTGGAGGAGAGGTATTGAAACCTAAAACCAACCATAATTCTTCTTTGTTGATTTAGGGTTCTCCTTTTTAAGACAGGTTTAAGGTTCCATTAATGGCGGTAGTGAAGGTTGCAGGTAAGATTTTTCCTTCTCTCTTCCTCACTGTTATGGTTCTTCCTTTTTACTATCATTTCCTTGCAGAAACTTAACTATAGGACCTTGGGAACATTCACTTGATTCATGTTGAAGAAGATGCCGCATCACTGCTTCTTTGTGCAACTTATTTCCATCAGCGACATTGCTGTGAACAAAGAGAAGGATTCAAAGATGGATTAGAAGCAAACCAACTGGTACCTAATATCTATTGCTGACATTCTTTTCAATTTTCAAACAAAACAAATAACTTTAGATACACCATCATAGTAAAAACAACTCATGAGAAAACAACCAACTAATCCCTTCAAACTCTGGTGTCTAACCTTGGTAGATAGTATAATGTTCCGATAATGTACCTGGAGTTGTGTTTTACTTACTAAATGTAACAAAATATATGGTAAACACTAAAGCATATGGAGAACAGATTAATATAACTATATAAGACTGTATACTGAAAGATCAACTATACTAACTTATAATGTGAGCTTAATTTACTAATATACCTCAAGGTAAAAATGCTTCCAATAACGCCAATCCTTTTCTTTGCCGAATCTAGATTCCCGATCATCTCAAACAGATCAACACTTGATGCAAAATCTACATTAGGAAGGGTTATACATTTTTATCCATTCTCGCTGAATTTTTCAAAGTAACTAAATCAATACATAGTATGTATATGTACACATATACGTTTAAGGGCTAATACATAACAGGTAATAATAATCATAACAACCTATTTGAGACATGAAGGGATCACATTGAAAACTCGAACTGATAAAATCTTGAGACATGAAGGGAGTACATTGTAGACTCAAACTGCTAGCTGTCAAAATTCTGCAGTTTTTTTAAACCCACCTGCATACCTACCGTACATGGCTGGCCAATAGGTCTCCCAAGCTACTTGGCAATTACAGTGGTTTATAAGATACCAACTACACCTGCAATTAAACAGAAGCAACAAATTCAGGCAACTAACGGGCACTTGCAGATAACTTTGATATGTGTTTTCTCGTTCTGCAATCCTGTTTGACAAACATGCACTGCTACACCTAATGGTCAAACCTTAGTTCTATCTGTAATTTGAATATGATGAGCTAAATGCCTCAAAAATGAAACAATGAATTATCCCTTTCAGTAGTAAAGAAACCCACCGTTCAGATGATAAATTCAAACTTAAATTCTCACATATCCTGAATATCCAAAGCTTAGGACAACCTCGTAACTAAACAGATTTATTACAAACTATAACCAATATTGAAGATTCAGTTTTGCTACAATAGATTTCTGGCTTTAAGGGGGTCTAGAGTTGTAAAACAACCCAAATTTCCAGTGAGCATCTCACATACGAAAACTGTATCAGAGTTGTGTATTAGGCAGTACTGAAAGAATGATGCCAAAGGTCAGCAAAAAAAAAACGGTAAGCATTCTTCACTATTCTAACAAATTGGGTTAAAGCTAATTAAATAAAAAGAGTTTTGGAGCCCCATCTCTTAGTCAGACATTCCAGCTTTGCCGTCCTCTAACATGGCATGCTCTTCCTGAAGACAGAACAAATAAGTGAAGACTAATATATATAAAGAAGTATATCAAACTCAAAATTGAACTAATTTTCCTTGTATGGAGTATGTTAGAGACATGATAAATAACAGACCTTCAACCGCCATTAATCTTGATTACTATCCATGATTTAATGAACTTATCCCAAGCTTCATAATAAGCTTCTAGACGCTTGTTTACCACTTCCAACTGAAAAATAAAGTGAAGGCGCAATTTTGGTTAATCAAGAAACCCCTTCTCATGTAATAGACTAATGTAAAAATATGGATGATGAAAAGGAAATCATATGCCCTCAGATTACGGAAGTTAACTATGTTCTCAGAAATTGAATCTGTAATGGACCTTCAACCTCTGGCCAGTTTGAGGGATCATCTCTGTCACCCTTTCCACCATATACAGACTGCAAAAGAATCCTTGGCTCAGTAAGTTTTCCTAAGAAACATATACATATTTGAGGAAAACATGAATTCCTACAGTGGTGATTCTTGTAGATATAAACCGCATACGAAAGCCGTACTTGTTGCATCCAGTGGTCGTGATATTGCAGTAGTAACTAATACAAAACCAAATTAGAAAAAGTAACTTGACCAATCAAACAAACAGAAAACAATAATAAGAAAAGTAAGTATCGGTTCATACGTAGAGTGTTACTTATGGTATTGTTTGGACAGTGAACACATCTTTAATGTATCCGTGAGGAACGCTTACATTGTCCACTAAGCGCCAATATCATTTGGTCAAGCCCTAAGTATATACATAGTCAAGGCGTGTGCATTGAGAATGAAAAGGAAATATCAGGTTGTGTGGGTTGCTGAACTGATCTGCTAATGATGAAATGTGCATGACCAACAGAAGTATGTACCCGAATTCAAAGATGATGCCACCGACTTGAGGAAGAGCAAAACAAACATAATAATACAAAGTTAAGGTAAAAACATAGCAAAAATGTAAACAGTAAGCAGCAAAAAATCCCAAATCCTATTCCATTGCAGCAGCTGCGTTCAGCTGGACTGAAGGAACTGCGAGCAAGGATGGACTGCATCAGCTGCGACCAGTTGGAATGCAGCAGCAGCGAACAAAGTTCCAGTGCAGCAGCTGCATTCAGATGGACTGCAGGAACTGCGAGCAAGGCGGGACTGCATCAGCTGCGATCAGCTGGAATGCAGCAGCAGCGAACAAAGTTCCAGTGAAGCAGCTGCGTTCAGCTGGACTGCAGGAACTGCGAGCAAGGCCGGACTGCATCAGCTGCGACCAGCTGTAATGCAGCAGCAGCGAACAAAGTTCCATTGCAGCAATTTTGCGTGCGTTAACTGATGAAGGAACTGCGAGCAAGGCTGGACTGCATCATCAGCGATCAGCTGGAATGGAGCAGCAGCGAACAAATTTCCAGTGTAGCACCTGCGTTCAGATGGACTGAAGGAACTGCGAGCAAGGCTGGACAGCATCAGCTGCGATCAGCTGGAATGCAGCAGCAGCGAACAAAGTTCTAGTGCAGCAGCTGCGTTCAGCTGGACTTCAGGAACTGCGAGCATGACTGGACTGCATCAGCTGCGATCAGCTGGAATGCAGCATCAACTAATAAAGTTCTTCTGCAGCAGCTGGGTTCAGCTGGACTGTAGGAAATGAGAGCATAGATGGACTGCATCGGCATTGATCAGCTGGAATGCAGCAGCAACAAATAAAGCTACGCTGTAGCAGCAACGGTTAGCTGGACTATAGCAGCTACTGAGGGGATGGACTCAAATAGTTCGATAAACATAGGTGTAAAAATTATAAATAAAACAAGACATCATCAGTTGCGTCCAACTGAGTGTCACCAGACTGCATCAGTTGCGTCCAACTGAGTGCAGAATTCGCAGGCAACTGGACTGCATCGGTTGCGACCAACCGAGTGCAACAGTTTCCTTTGAACTGGAGTACAATAATTCAATCAATATAACTATGGCAGTTTAACATTACTGAAAAAATATTGTGCGTAAAAATATTATGGTGTATGCTCGCCCCCTCTTAATCCTGCAATTCATTGGAGGATTAAGAAGTTCGGGTTACCTGAAGTTTGGATTTTTGGAAGACGAAATCCGCATTGCATTTAGGCGCTATGTAACTTGCCCCCAATCGTATGGAGTGTTTACATAGCCTGCCATTTCATACCATGAGGTGTCACATATCTCGCCCCAAAGTGATAGTTAGTCACGTTGAAGTGATATGCAACTCTCCCCCGGTAGATAGTAATTGTCATGCTGCTCAATGCTCGCACAAGGGTGCACTTCCTTGCTGCATTTTTATCGCGCATGAAATTTTGAAGATGTCTGCTATCTGGAATTCGCGCGGGGGTCCAATCCCACTATTCTAGATTTGCGCAGAATTGAAATGTGTGCATCCCCTCGTTGAGAAAATGCTTGCCACATTAAAGGTGTCTTATTGAACAAAAGTATGTATGCATATGTGAAAACACTGAATAAAAGTATGCATGAATATATGAAAAGATGGAAAAATATGTAAATTGTATACTTACCATTTTCTTACCATATCGAAAATGTTATCGCGACTTTGTTTATGAAATGAATAGGATGCCCATAAACTATGTTGATGTTTTCCAACGATGATGACTAGTATGGTTGCCATACGTCTCGCCTCGACTTTGTAAATTGATTTGTCTGTGGGACTGGGATGCACCAGTCATGTCCAGACTGGATTGAAGATAGTTGCCACGTGACTGTGCTTCAGCAGCTGCAATTAGATGTACAGTAACAGTTATGCATAAAACTGGACTGAAGTGGTGAGAAAAAGCAGTATTGAAACAAAGTGTTGGATAAATTCGGACTACAAACAGCTTGATCAATCGATCAGAGGAATTAAAAGGGATGTGGCGCTCGATCAACATGCCAGCATTTGTTGCTACGAAACTGGATTACAGAAGTTCGATCAACTGGCTGTAATATTTATGTAGAAAAGGACTGCAGCAGTTCGATCAACTGGACTGCAGTATTTTATGTAGAAAAGGACTGCAGCAGTTCGATCAACTGGACTGCAGTATTTTATGTGGTGATCGAATATGACCGTTTCTGGTGCTGTCATTTTAAATTAAAAATTAATTTTCTCCGAAAATTTAAATTTCACCTTCATGACGTTGGTAATCGACATACGATCTCATTGGGCCGAAAAATCACTCCATTTGGATGCACGAAGGAGAAGTTATCGGTGAAGCAAAATTGGTCGGTTAACCCCTTGCTTCAAACATGTTGTTGGACCGGAAAAATATTATTCTCTAATTGTAAAATTTCACCCTCATGTCTTAGGATATTAAAATGCGATCGCAACGAGCCAAAAATCACCCAATTCGGACGCGGGACGAAGAAGATATCCATGAAACAAATTTTTAGACCAAGCCCAAGTGAGGCGTATTAATCCGTTAGGATAACGGCGTGGGGATGAAAAATCCGGGGCTACGTTATTAAATTATATCGCGTCACACCGAATTTGGGCTACGCACTAAAGTTGCGCCGAGAAACAACAAATCAGTCATCCAATTAATCGTCACGGCTAATCTTCCGAGCCAAAAAAGCTCCAAATAATTGCCCTCTGATCGGCTATGGCCGCCGGCTCCGCCGGAGCTGCCGTTTGCGGCCGTCGTTCGCCTGTCGCCGTCGCCACTCATTCTTTCCGCCGTCGCCGTATGCCGCCTCCGGCTAGTTATCGTGATGTTAATCGACGGTCAATATACCCGTTACATCAAAGTTTTGATGAGACGCGAAGCATGGAAGTAAAAATAGAGTTTTGATGTATCTCGTGTCATCGAAGTTTGATGAACCCGCAGCATCAACGGTTCGAATGCGGAGAACATCGAACATTGATATAAGTCTGAGCATCGAAGCTTTCCCTTCATAAATGATGGAAGTGGGTGAACAAAACCCCTGTTGGAGTGGGTTAAACGAACCTTCATAGGTGGGTGACCGTTCATAACGTGGGTAAACAAAATATGATGTGGGTGTATCAATATTGACGTGGGTGAAGGAAAACGGAAGTGGGTGTACAGATCTTGAGTTGAGTTTCCGCCGGATTGGCTGCCGGGTGATGCCGCCGACATTTTTTTTTTTTTTTTTTTTTTTTTTTACAATTTTAAGCTTTACTTTCATTTAATTTCCAAATTCAGACAAGAAACTAGTCGGAAGCCTAGCAACAAGCTGGGCTCCAACTCCTTTTTGAACTACCACACTTAACCTATGAAAAAGGAAATCACCTATACGCACGTTAGCATCATGACTAGCAATATAGTTGCGGAGCCGCTGAACGAAGTCTGTTGTTCCGTCCCCAAATTCACCTAGAGTAGTGAAAGCCAAAGCACCAAATCCATATCCTTGTGCAGTGCATTTTTCTAAATACTTGGTATTTTTGCGATCGACAAGATCCTTGATAGCCTGCCCCCTTCCAAAGTACGACCATTACTCCCAGCAAAGGGCGACACAATCGTAACATCGAAGCAAACGTCCCGACCATTGTCCCAATTGAGCACAAGAACATCTGCCGGTCTCAAAGAAGTACCGTTGTTCGCAAGCATACCCAAGTCCACCTCTTTCCGTGCAGCCACCCCAGCTCGATAACAGATGTCTGCAATCGTGTCGCGTACTAAATCATGTCGAAATTTTAAACCAACTTCATTTGTACAGTGCACTGCATGGTCACCAAAAGCATCCATCTCTCTCTTGCAGAAGGGGCACAAACTACCTGGTTCAAACAAGGGAATACCAAGTCTATAACATAATACCGCACTAAACTGCGCCTCGAACCAATTTGCTGATTTAAACCAGGGGATGGGGATAGCCATTAAGAAATCCCGGAATGCTTCATTTGGTTGCTCTGCCATAGGAATGAATCACGTTCGAGACAACTTGAATTGGGAAGTCAAGTTCTTCTTTACTGCATCAAAATAAACAGTTTGCGAGTTGACATAGAATGGTTGGCAGTGTTATCGACGCATATAGGAGAAACAGGACTACACAGAGAGTTGAAAGAAGCTGCAGCACGCTCAAGATGGGAGCTAAAACCACTGATGCCGGTGTGCCTCAATATGACAGATTGCAGTTCTAGTGTTTCCAAGCACGACGCCAAATAACAGTAATTCATAGTGTATTGCATCGAGTAAACACCAAAACCACCTAGTCTGAGGGGCAGCGTGGAAAATCGCATTTGCAAGGGGCCGAACCCTGGACCATCTCCTGTTATTATATGTTGTAGGAACTTGTAGAGATGAGTGTCAAACAAATCTTGAGCCGCAAAAGTGCAGTCTGGAAAGGTAGTGCGTAAAGAAAAATATAAGCGAGAAACTCCAGCACAGTTTCTAAACAAAAGAATCTCACACTGTGGATCTTCAAGTTTTTCCACTGAATCAATGAGCTCTATAGTTTTTTTTCACTCTTTTAACAACCAGATCCGCATTAAATTGGGCATCAAGGCTAACAGGAGCACCTAGCAGCTTAACTCCCTTCTCTGGCCTACAAATATCAGGTGGAAACATACCTGCAACGGCTGTCCTGGGTCTATAGAGGGCCAAAACAATTCAGTCTTCTTGATGTTCAAAAACAGCCCCTTAGCAACACCTTCTTCTTGAATTATTCTCAGAGCTCTAGAAACCATCATAGTGTCCCCAATCACCGTACCATCATCAAGATACCAAGCCTGCAGTTCTAGATCACACCTTTCTGAAATACTCAAGACTAGCGGGTGGAGAGTAAGAGCGAACAAAAGTGGCCCTAAAGGATCACCTTGTTGCACTCCCTGAGCAGAAGAAAGCACATGGTCCATATAATATAGTCGTGCTGGTGAAGCGTAACAAAACTCAACCCAACGAGATATCGAAGGACATAACCTACGTACCTCTAAGATCATGGTTATTCTATCTATGAGATTGAACGCATTAGAGAAATCTACCAGCAGCATGGAAAGCGTATTTTGGTCCCCTTTCTCTTCCAACACGCGATTCACAGCATGTAGAATTGCTTCTCCACCACACTTAGCCCCCACTCCAAACTGGAAATCACCCAAATATGAGTTCATTTCCTTGCCAACAAAAGATGCAGCGCATTTAGAGACAAGTCTCCTCCATATTGTGCCAACCGCTATAGGCCGCAAGCCACCACCAGGTTTGATGAGTGGGGTGAGAGGAGCACTGGCCACATATTCTCCCAAAACCGACGGGCAAGAGCCTGATAGCCATAAGTTAACCACTTCTGTGATGGAGGCATGTAACTCATCTGAAATAACAGCTGCTGGCCCACTGAGAACATCGAGAAGATGTTGTGCCCGGAAACCGTCTCTTCCGCAAGCTGTCCCCTTAGGGAAACTCTTTAGTCTACTTAGCACAAGATCCGTCGTAGCTACCATAGCCTCCTGTGAAGGTGAAGAATAGGGGATGACCGGCAAGGCAGCAGTGGGATGTTTGGAACGAAGTTCAGCCCGTGTACCTTCATTATTGGACGCAACTCCAGTAGAAGTGAGAGTGCGAATCGCAGCATCATATAAACCATGTCGGAGCTTACCCCTACACAACCTCAAGTTCACAGCTTCATGATCATCCTGTTTAGGTTTCTTCTTGGCTTTCTCTTGTAATTCCTTCATCTCGGCATGTTTCTCAAACACACATTGAACCAGCACCATACACCCATTCGGTTCATTCCATATGCGCAATGCATGATTAACTGACTTAATCTGCAGCTTTCTCCGGGTGTCATCTTTCAACTCTTGGTACTCAGCAACATGGAGAGTACACACAGGGAAGAGCATTAGCTGTATCCATGAAGACAGATCATTAGGTGCAGCCACCACTTTCTGCAACACAGACTTGAAGGTTCGTGCAAAGTGCAACCTACATTTAGCTGGAATACTAGAGATTGTAGGGATCTGAGCTAGAAACACCATGTTCAATAGCTCAAGACTTAAAGTAGGCGCAGCAACCTCAACATCGTAGGATCGGAAATATTAACAGCAGCAGGAGCAGCAATGCTGTGAATTGTAGCCGTAGAAGGAGCGAGCTCACCTTTCTCAATGTGTGTACACTTTTTATTCCAGGAATAAACACGCATACAAGCAGTGCACAACCAACTCTCGAGATGTAACAATAAGGACTCCCAGGCGTGGTAGACTTCTCTGCAACAGTGCAATCTTTCACGACATCTCTCAGTCCCCCCTTCTCTCTTGTAGTGTAAATTTCTCAAGTGATTGAAAAGTGAAACCTTCAATAACCCCTTCCCTCCAGTCCCGTTTTTGCACCCATCATAGCCTTTGAAAGGACATTGAAAAAGATCGGCTCTGCCATCAGAAACATCAAAGCCATGGTTTACACAGGGGGTAGCAGTTTTTAAAAACTGTGATCTTTCCTCGTGTATTTGGTGACAGCTGTTTCTGACTTGTGATCTTTTCCTTGGAATTTTCTCGTAACAGCCTAATGGGCTTTTAGCAACGGTTGTATGGATTGTTGCGTTTTTCTCATGGAATTTTCACTATGGTTTTCCTTCAATTTGTGGCCTATTATGGAGTTTTCTGAGATGCTTTTCTGGAGGTTTTCCCTTGGGTATTCAAGCACCTTGAGATGCAGAAAACTTGACAACCTTGCGGTAATTACAGTTGTGATTTTGACATACATCAAACTCGAACAGGTGGGTAATGTGTTATTTGAGAAGCAAATTTTTCTGAACTTTGTACTCGAACATGCTGCGGATCGAACATCCTGACAACAACCTTGGTGATTTTCGCAGTGAGTCAGCTTTGGCGGCTCCCGACTGCAATGCTGGACTGCAGCAGTTGCGATCAACTGGACTGCAGTAATGGTAATTTGCTGGTCTGCAGCAGCTGCGATCAGTTGGACTGCAGCGATTGAAAACGTAACTGGATCAAGCCATGTTGCAGATCGAACATCCAGCAACAATTTTGATGAAGATTTTTTTTTTTTTTTTACTACATCTTCTGCCATGGACCGAGCATCCCAGCAAAACTAACATCAGAGTTTGTGGTGACGCGATTTTCAGCGGTATCCGCAGGTAATGGCTCCAGCAGATCTGAAATGGCGAATCTTGATTGCAGCAGTTGCGATCAACTGGACTGCAGTATGTGAAATTACATGGTTAACAACATCTGCGATCAGCTGGACAGCGACCATTATGATCAAGTTGGGTTGCAGCAGCTTCGACCAGCTGGACTGCAACAGTGATTTTTCACGACGTTCAAACATGTTTTTCATGGAAACGATTATGGAGCGTTTTCTGCAAATTTTTTCAATGGGAGGACACGATTCTGGAGCCAATGTTTGTACCCAAAATCACTTTTGGGCACGAAACACAATGAATTGATTGTTTGGATGGTATTTTGGATTCGGGGTTGGGAGATGATTCGAAGAACAAACAAAAGAGATTGACACAGGTTTTACATGGTTCTAAGATAGTTGCTACGTCCACGGGTGAATCCCCTTGGGGTGAATAGTTTTATT